>JAOXXN010000446.1:100244531-100266483 GCA_026770055.1 Myrmophylax atrothorax | reverse complement strand
CATGGCTTTGATCACCCATACACAGAGATAACTGGTCCCATCTGCTGAACTAGGACATACAGACAGCAGAAAGAAGAATTTTTATAAAGTTATATGGGCATAGTTTATCTTGCTTCCCACCTGGGAATAGTTATACTGGTTTCTATCAAATATATCAACAATAATATTGTTATACCTGTTTAAGTAAAACAGGTTTAAGACCTTGCAGTTCAAAATGATCCAACTCTTTGAGTTGAACCAATTTAACATAACATACTACTTCAAAGCCATGCAGAACAAGGGGCACAGTAAGTCAACTAATATGATGAGTGGCAGTAAATCTGACCAGTTTCACACATGTCACCATATCTTTAAAGTGACATAGCTGTATAATTAGATTGCTCACTTCTGATATATATAGGCACTTACTGCACTCTTTATAAATATCCATAAGTAACACTGTGCAACAAACTGCAGATGAGAGGAAATAGTTGGCAGCTGTGTGAAAAAGTGCCAGTACTTACAGTTTTAGAAATAAAAAGATCATCCAAAAAAGCCAAATAACTAGACACTGGTAGTGGACAGACAAAACTCCACTTAAAGCAGAATAAACAGAAGAACATGTGAAACAGAAAAAAAGACAAACATAAATAGAGAAGTTGTAGATTAAAATGTTCAGGCTCAATCTACTTTTAGCCAAGTCAAGGCATAATCTCAAGAGTATAGAAGTAAAATTAAACTCAAACCAAGAAAATCTATATTATATTTCCAGTTTTTAAAAGTATAAACTCAAAATCAACAAACTTAAACAAAGCATATCTATTTACTACAGTCAACTCTAAGTATTCCAACCTATTTATAGAGAAAAATACATCTTTCAAAATATATGTAAAATCTGTATAAGTCTCAAATAATTTCCAGGACATCCTCAAAATCTGATTTTTCACAGATGTAGATAACATTCCATTTGCATGACAAGAAATCAATTGTAAGCAACACAGAAATGGTGAGAGCTGCCTTATTCAAGTGTTACTTTGTAAAAATACTCAAATGTCACCTGGTTCAAATATTTGTCTTATCAAACACTGAATACCAGGGTTATTTACTAACATGATAGTGACCTGGTGTTAATGTGCAATGAGAAGCCTGTATGTGAAAATTGGGGTAACTCATGGACACTGAGCTGTCTGCCAGCTTCAAAGAGCCTGCCAGAAAAAAAGTGTGTTAGTCCCCTCCAGTGTCACAGCACACTGAGTGTACCAGCTGTCGTGTGTCAAACCAACATGCCTGCTACACATTCAGCATTTTACACTGCTTTGATCTTACGGTTCCACTACACAGAAAAGAAAATACTATTCAGCAGCAGCTGAACTTAGGGAGATTAAAAATCCATGTTAATATAGTAGACGATATTAAGGGATCAATCTACTCTTAAGAAAGGAATATAACAAATTGTTATTCTTCAGGGGACAGATTTAAATGAGGAGCTAGTAAGTGCCATGCAAAATCAAGACCCTTGCCTTGCAATTGGCCATGAAGTCCTGATGCCAACCTCAATCCAGAGCGAAGAACAAGGTGGAGACTTTTTGCTCAAAACCCTTTCCACACTTACTGTAGTTACATTAATGTGGGAATATAAGCCTCCAGCAAGACCACTGATCTCTGTTCATGTCTTCTGACATGTTATAATTGTGGCTTTTGGGTTTTCAGTTGCAAATTCAGTGCAGGCGTTGGGATGACTTTTGTGACTACTGCTATTGTAATGGTACATGTAATAGGGACACTGTGGCTCTGCCTCAGTTAAAGAACAATTACAGGGCCTAAATACCAATCAGGGGTTTGTCAACCAGGAATGGGTGAAGTGAGGGTATCTTCAAAGTGTTACAAATCTGTGCTATTTACAGTTGCAGCATTATCTGGACCATTTGCTGCTCCCCCAAAGAGGGGCTTTACCAGCTTCTCCCAAAGTAGCTGCTGCCAAACCCAATCGTGGGCACCAAGATTAGCTCAATTGATTAGAGCATGGTTCTAATAATGGCAAGGTTGTGGGTTTGTTCGTTGTATGGACCATTCACTTAAGAGTTGAACTTGATGATTCTTGCGAGTCTCTTCCAATTCAGAATGTTCTGTGATTCTAAAGTGTCATCATGGCTTGACTTCGCGAACGAAGATTTGGGAAGGGTTCTACCCACGTGGATGTGTCCTTCAAGCCTGTGCAGTGGATTTTTCAGGTGACGCACAGCGTGCGCAGAACTGGCCCCACCCTTTACTCTTAAGGTTCATCTGCCATGGCTGAGTGAGTTTGGACAGTGGCAGTGAAGTGCTCAGGACTAGAACCTAAAGCCCCCAGTATTCCCAGGAGGTCTGCCATCCAAGCACTAACCAGGCCTGATCCTACTTAGCTTCCAAGGTCTGACAGGATCAGGCATCAGGGTGTCATTTAGCTGCCTATTTGATTCTAAAGTGTATTACTGTGATATTGGTTTGATGGGTTGGTTTCCTACACACATTTTAATTCAATAGCAGCATAAGAGGAGAGGCTGGTGAGCAAAGCAGCAAAGCTGAAGCCAAGGCCAAACTTCAAAGGCATCAGGCATCTCTGGTGACTTGACTTCAGCCCAAATAGATGCCCAAATACACAATCAAGTAATAAAGATTCCATCTCTCTTCCAGTGTTATCTTGCATTTTGGCAAAGGACATCCACCTTGGCTGGTATTTTTTCTTGATCTAAATGGGTCTTTGTCTGGATTTTACAGAAAGTCATATAATGTAGAGAGAACACACAACATTTGTCTGGTACAAAGTTTCCCCTCATGAGATTTTAAACAAGGAGGATGGTAGAAAATAATAACTGTAGGAAACAAGGGTTATACTTTACTAAAACTTTGGCAGGCTTTCATTGAGTAAATTATAGACTAGGCCTGCAGTGTCCTTTAGTTGACTACTGCAACCAGATGGATTCCAGCACTCTAGGCAAAAAAACTCCAGTACACAGAAATACTCATAATTGGCTGACATCTGCTGGTTGCAACTGTGCATCAGCATTGCAATCCCACCACTTATTCAATCACGTGTCAGAGAACATACAGTGGGCTTTCATGTAATATTTATATTTATGTGTAAGACAGCAACATGAGGTAGAGTTCTTTGGGGAAAGGTAAAATGTTATTACTTGTCTAAACAAGTGTTTTAAATTAATTTAAAATCTCTCCCAAACTAATTCTAGCTTTATCAAATCATATAATTGGCTTTATATTTTCTCATTATCCAGTAGCTAGTGATTTTTTAAAAGACACTAACAATTTAAGGGAACTATAAAGCACAGACTGAATACAGAAATATGCAACTTCACTAGCACCTGAACTGATTAATTGGCAATAAACTATCTAATAAAGCCATGTTATGTCCAATAATATAAAATATGTTCTACACAGAAATGTAAAAAGTAGGGAAAAATGGAAAAAGTCATACCTGAAGGGAAGCAAGTATGCATTTTAAGAGAGAGGTTTTTTCACAGTCTCTTTATTTTGATTGATTTAATATTATGTCCAAATACTTCAATATGATCTAAGTTCCTGTGGTAAGAATGCACAGTACATTACCTAACTGATTAAACCCATTAAAACATTATGGAATAGCACTATCTTAAAATAGTAATTTCAACAGGTTAGTTGTACTAATAGTGTTTGTACTTTGATGATTTTTTTTTGCCAATGTCTCACCAACAACTCATTCACAAAAATTGAGCCATCATCCTAATGAAAAATCCTGCAAACAATAGGAACACATATGTTATTTAATTCATAAATACTGTGACTATTGCAAAAGATATAATGAAAACCTTACCTTATGGCTCTAAAATACTTTCACTATTTTATTACTGCTATTACTCACTGATGGGTTACTATTATTCAGTGACAGTTAACATTATTTAAGGTAACATTCTTAATAGTATTTCCTAAAAGAACCATTATTACTATTAATGTCTTAAATAATACGTAGCCAATGCAGTTCTGTTAAGTGAAGTGCTAAAGTTGGTAAAGCAGTGCATTGGTAAGTTGTAGTTTAAACCAGTCCGTAAAGTAGACGGATTGACACCTGACATCAAAACGCCTTTTAAGTAGCAGCAAAACTGATAAAAAAATTTGTGAAACTGTAAAGAATTCTTTTGAAATGTAGCATCTTGTGGTGATTATGCAACACTTACATAATTAAGTATGAGTAATTTCACTTTATATGCTTGAATTTTGCCTGTAATTTCCTAATCTGTAGTAGATTAATGATACTGCTGCTTTCCACCAGTGGGTGACTCCAAGGACATAAGAAACAGCTTCCAGAGAAGTGAAGACAGCATGTTTATTCATAAAGTCTGTTTCACAGCACTGAGTCCTTGGTCAATAAAACCTAAAAAATTTGGAACCTTTTAGCAGGAAAGATGCACTGCAAGAATAGAAAGGTATGGCATAAAACCAGGATTAATTTCAACATCTTAATTTTTTTTTAATATCAATGGAGAAGAATCTTAAAAGATATCCAGTGCAATGTATTATGGTTTATGATTACAGACAGACATCCACCTCAGGCTTCTGCCACTGTCTTTTTGCATTTATTCCCATACAAGATGCATTGAAAAAAAATGCTATTTTTGCTTTCTATAGAGATCTGCCAAGTCTCACATTTGCAGGAAGATGCTTTGTGTCAGCCCACTCTTTTTGCATCCCTGCTATATATGCCTCCTGCCCTGGTTGCAAAGCACCATATTTCCCTCCTGTTCCACTGTCCCTTGTGACAGAGGCAACTGACTGGCTACTCCCTAGCTGGTCCACAAAGTCAAAGAGAGGTGAGAAAGACAGTGAGGTTGTTCTACAGCACAGGAACCACACAATCCTCTGCAGCAGAGCTGGATGATAGATCCCCCATCATGGAAGTCCCTCCTGTCATGGATGCACACTGTTGGGTCAGCCTCAGCCACTGAGAAGCTGCCACCTTAGAGATCCACAAAAAACACACTGCTATTGCAGGTATGGATGAGTTTGCATATTTTGTTATTCATTGTACATTCCACACCTGTATATTTTTATGACACCCAGGGATCAAAGAAGCCAAGGCACAGAACTACTATTTCACCTAGACCGGTAGCCAGAGAAACCAAACTTCTTGGCCTCAAAGGCTAGATTACTGACTGGTACTTCACATGGTCTTTCAAGGCACCACTGTGGATCAGCTTTTAGAAACTAGTTTGTCAAATAATGGTCTTTACAATTCATTTTGCTTTCTCTCTTTGTTTGTTCTTTTCATGTCATGAAGTCAATATTCATTACTGATGTGTTACAGGAGTTAAACTTCTCTCTGTTTTCTCTTTCCAGATATAACTTGATTCAAATACAAATTAAATGCTATTGAGCTAAATTTTCCTTTCAAATGTGCTATAAGGCAATTTGACACTCTCCCAAATCCTGAATAAAAGTAGAACCAAGGTTTGTGTATCTTGCAAAAATGTTTAAAACATCTATTCTAGGTTGAGAGGCATGTGCTGAGAATTCCTGAGTTTTACAGCAGCTCGTGCCAAATCACAGTAGCATCTCAGAAGCAACCTTCCCACTCTTCCTTAGCAGGATGCATTTCACATTAATAGAGAATAATCTGTATGAGAACTGCAACACTGTCGAGAGGAAGTAGTGGAGACTGACACAGGGGAGGAAATACATTATATTTGCACATTAATATATACTTGTTCACTTGCTTTCTTTGCATGTCACCTGGCTACAGACAAGTACATCAAGAATAGCTCATAATGAACTGATAGAGTCCAGACCTAATCACAAAAATTTGAAAGCGTTGATCATTTTCTTTTCATTATGAACATTAAATAAACTTTTAAAGCCTAAACAAAATTACATTTAAGTAAAGATTAACACTGAGTGCCACAGAATTCCTTTCTTTTTCAGTGTACTTTAAATTTTGACATTATCAAACTAGAAAAAAGTTTGACAATTTTTAGTAAAAAATGTTTGAAATTCTCAATTTAGGCTTACTTTTCTGAAATATTGAAGGTCAGAGTTTGGGGATTTTTTACATGGAAAAAGAAGTTTTTATTTGTTAGTTAACATGGATCATTCTTAGGAAGGCAGTATATATTCAGATAAATAAATGACAGCTACTTACAATGTGCACAATAAAAATTAGAGAAAGAAATTAAACTTGAAAGTCATTTGCCCATATTTCTTTATTCATAAAATGCAAAAAAATATATTTTACTATTTTTAACAACATTCCAAGTACTCTAAACATACTTCTGGAGAGATTTATCAGACAATAATTTATTACTATAAACAAGCATTTACAGTATTTGGAAATCAAAACTGTCACTGCTTTCTCTCCAAATTGTTAGTGATTGACTTGAAAGCTGAGGTCATTATCTTGCCATCAACCCATGTTTTCTAGACAGATGGCAACTACAGATATTCCTGGGATGAAACAAGGCACTGATGTAAGACATAATGAATATGTGACAAGAATAATACTGGGTGCCAAGAAAATTCACAAGATATAGTTCTAGAACTGTTTCTGAAGGGAAAAGAAATTTTCCAAGTAGTTTGAGAGGAGCATTTGCTTTAAATCTCATCAAAACCCCAGATGGGGTGGCCAAAATAGTGTGTATTTCATTTTAGCTTGCTGGGGAGTTTTCTGCTCAGTCTGCTTCTGAAACCAGGACAAGCTGTGGGTATAACAGATGAGATCATAGTACAATAACTTATTTCTGTTGAAGGCAAAGGCCTGTCATCTTATAACTCACTGTCTTTAGGGACTGCTTCACATGCTGTGAACTGTCAGACTGGGGCCAGCAACCGGGAATAGGTGAGTTTGAGGGTCGCAATTCAACAGGATGGCTTTTCTTTACCTAACTATAAACACATATTGGTTAGCTTTTCTTTCTGTCTCAATCGTGTACAGAGTAGCTTCAGTGCTGTAACTGCTACCCCCTGGAGCTTCCATGAGACTCCCTCATATGGAACCACTATCATTGCTGTAAACCAGTATGAAATCTAACATGCCCTAATTCAAAGCAACCAGGAAGATGAGCCTTAGGCCTAAAAAAATTAAGCACATAAAATAAAGGTTTATTTAGTGCCAGAAAAATTTAATTGTGACTAATTTATTTTAGTCTAATGCATGCCTGGAGGCTAAGCCCAGAGCTAAGGGTGGCACAACATCTGAGGCTCACTCCTTCCTTGCTTTTTTCTTGCTCTAGGGAGGCAGTAAGTTACTATTTGCACTTCAAAGGCCGAAAGTCACCCTACTCCTTTGACCAGGGAACAGGGGGGCTATGGATGGAAATAAAAATTATCCCATTTTTCTCTCTCTCTTCCCAGTCAATGTGACTGTGGTAAGAAATACGTTAGGAACATCAAGAGCCAGGAAAAGGTACTACCCTAACCACACTCAGTAGGATACAGATGCAAAGACATTGTCAGCCTGTTTCCCTTTTTCTGACTCTTCTCACTTCCAGCACAAGAATAGTATGCCAGCATATGATGGCATATTCTCCGTGGGCAGCATACATTTAGCGGCAACAACAAAACACAAACAGCATGATTGGGAAACAAAGGAGTGTGTGGTTCAGAGCATTTGAATAATTTTCTTTATGGACCAGTGATAAGAGGAATAAAAGTTTAAATTATTACAAATGCCCAAATGAGTTAGAAGACTGATTTGAAACATTAACAGCATATATGAATGTTTAGGAAATGTAAGGGAAAAGCCATAGTGGTACTGAGACCTTGTCTTCACCAGTGAATTTCTGTCCTTGCTTTGATTGCTGCTGGTGACCTTCAAACATCTTTTATCACATTATATACTAAGTTTGTTTTATTATCTTCACTTGGTCTAATTACCTGGATGAATCTATACTGTTCCCTACAGGGAAATATACTGCTTAAGTTTGGATTTTAAATACTAATTAAAAAATTCATTAGTGTGTGAATTAATTTCCACTCTTTGTATTTTCCTCTTCCTCTTGATAGCCATCAGAATCTGATACCAACATAGCTGTTGCTGTACTTTAATTATCCTATTATGATTCCTTTATCCACATGTAATATAGGGAAATAAACTTTGTTATACCTAGTCTAAATGCAAAGCCATCTAAACTGTAATTTAAATATAAACAAAATTTCTTTGCATTGTATAAATATTTCAACTGTGTTTCTAGCATTTCATTATGTATTTAGTACATGGAACAGTATTTTAAACTACCCTTCTTAAAACTATTCTTGGGCAATACATTGAAGGATGGGTTCATAAATCTTATTTGTTGAGATGAGTTGTATGCAATTGCACTGCAAATGAGTGTCAAACCACCTCCAGTTCTTTACTTGAGGCTGAAATTCATTCAAGTCTTGTATGGCTTGTACACACTCAGATCCATGAAAGTAACCTTAAGTTTGTGGATATGTTACTTGTTCCTGTAACTGACATGTGCAAGCTCGTATTCCATGACTGTAGTAACTGGCCAGGTCTTGATGACATAGGATTCACATTTGTTATGGAAAATACAGATATAGCATGACTTCTGTCAAAGCAAGATCTAGAGAGACACTATTTTGTAAAATCATATAAAAATACTTTAACAATACAGTGAGAGTGTTCATGCCTGTTCCTGAGTAATGCCTGTTCCGGAGGAACACCTGTTCATTATATTATTTAAAGGCAAACTACAAAATCAGTGAGGTGTTCATCTTCCACTCTGCACAGCTTCATTAATTTTGCCTTTTGTTTTTCCTGTTGTGAAGCTGAATGAGAAAAACAACACAAGAGTTCCTCTGTGCTGTAATTCATTAGGATCTTCTCTAGTTGATATCTATCAGTCTGTATTAAAATTAACAGAAAAAAATAATGTGCCTTTCTAGATCAGGTCCTTGTTTCTAGTGAAAAATATAGAAATGGCTGTCATAATTCTCATTCTACTAATCCTAAAGCAATTTTAAATTTCAGCCTTATACATTGCAGAATACAAAAGTTTTTTAAAACCACATAAGGTGATAGGATCATATTGATTCAACAATGGAGTCTAGCAGTAGTGACTCATGTCCCTATTATGAATACTGGCTTGATTGTTTCTGAATTTGGCAGGACAAAATTATAGCATTGCTACTGCTTTTGCTTTCTTCACCCTGACTCCTCTTTCTTAAATTGTTTCCTGCACATTTAGTCAGAGAAATCAGAGCTGCAGATCCATTGCCCAAAAGTACCAACTAGAGAACTTGATCTCCGACTGTGAAGGAGTATGAGAGCCTGGAGTTTTGCATTTGAGATGACTACTTTGTTTGTCAAGATGTTATAGGCATCAAGAGGGGTTTTGGTCTGCACATCTCAGTGGAAGTCACAACAAAGAATAGTTTCAGTCACTTCTCTTTTCTTCTGGCACCTCCTCTGGGCAGTTTAGGCATATCTTTGCCACTGCCACCTTTTTCAAGTGGTGGCTGAATTCTCTTTGGATAGCCCTAGTTTGCTCTATGGTCTAGATATGTAAAGAATTTAGAGAAACAATTTGCACTTTAGGCCCAGAGCAACCTAGATGAAGAGCTTTTTAGGTGTTTGAATGTTACATGTTGTGATACTAAATGTCAACATTCACAAGTTCCTTTGTTTAACTGAGGCTATATCCCTTTATAGCTATGCTCCCTTTCCCAGAATTAGGTAACTCTGAAGTGTCTCTGTTTTTAAAGAATCTGTACTAGCACTTTATGCAAACTGGGTTCAATAAAGTAATTTCAATTGTTTGATGGCAAATTCAGAAGTATCAAGATCATTCTCATTTCTTAAAGTCCACAGATATATGTATATATTTATATGTACACACATATATATGTGTACAAACATTCCCCAGTACACACAGGTATGAGTTCAGACACTCAACTCACTCTTCCTAGTAAATTAATTTTTAGTGGTTTTTAATGCTGATACACGTAATACAGGAGTTCATGAGGAAACAAAGTGAAATATCAAGTCTGACCCCTGCACATCCTTATTTACAAGTTACAAAATTAAGGTTTCAAAAGAGCAGACTGTCAATGATATTCCTTCTTCTGCTGTTGCTAAAGTACAGAAAAAAATAACTGTAAGAGCATGTTTGCATTCATTCATATCAAGTCACATTCTCATTATCACATACAAGATATACAATCTCCTCTTACACTGAACACAAACCAGCACAGCTCAGTGATGAATGTATGCAAGTCTAAAGAGAGGATTTCAGCTGGTTGTTATCTAGCTGGGTCAGAGTTTGTATAAAGAGGCACAAAAGTTGAAAGAGACAAGCAGCATAGGTGGCCTGTGGATAAAGAGGTTCATTCTTCTGGGCAATCAATCACTCTCAGAGGCAGAGAGTTTGCTTCATGAGCAGAGAAAACAAATATATATATATGACTGAGAGGGTGAAACCACCTTTGAAGAGAGATGATTACATTTAACTGAGTAGTGGCACACTGGTTTCATCTTAAATATCCAGCTTAGTCTACACCACAGAAATACACACTCAAGGGAACAAGTATTTGCTCATTCCCCTTAAATTTACACTGGTGCATTTCCAGTTTCAACGAAAAATCCTATTTATAACTGATTATTATTCAGAAAAAAAAATCCTGTTCTCAGAAGAGGAAATTAATGGATTCAAAAACAGTAAATGGTACAGAAAATACATATTACATTGTCTGTTTGCAAAGAATTCTGGGTTGGTTGAAAAAAAAATTAAATTGACTAAATAATAACCAGATCTTTACTGGGTCTTGTGCATTCTTTATAAGAATAAAAGATTTAAACAAATTTTAAGAACAGGCCCTAATACTAACATCTTCAAATCTGATCATTTACAGGTGGATCTTGTACTGAAGTCCTAAGCTTGCACTACACAGATTTGAACAAGCAAGCCTCTGTATTTTCTGTAAGATTGGAGTCAGACATCTACTGCATTATCACAGCATGGCTGAGGTCCCTCCAGTTAAAGATCTGAAGCATCCAGACAACAACTGCATGCTTCATAGCTGGGGTTGCCACCATTTTGTTCCACTGCATGTCTGGAACCTCTGCAAAAGAAAGAAATTAAACAGAGAGATGTTTTAACTTCCAAAGTGATTACCAAGCTGACGTGTCTGTCAGAAAACTGGTAATATGGTTAAAATGGAAAAAAATGGGGGAAAAAAAAAGAAAATTAGAGCACATGTTCTTATTCTTGTGTTCACTGCATTCTGCCTGCAAAGATTTACTAAAGGTCACATGTATCTTTGAACAGGAAATGATTGCTCTTGACATATAAGTCAATATAGCTTCTAAAGTGTGAGAAGATATAAAGTGACACAAAGATCACCTTGCAAGTCTCCCTCAGTTCCTCTGTAATAATGTGAGGTGAATAAAATTTAATTTTCCTACCTTCTATCCTTTGTCTGTTTGAATGTTAAGATCATTTAATTAATTTGCCTACCACACTGGAATGCATCTTGTTTGGTATCTCCAAAGTTTAAAATGCAGCAATAGAAAATAACAGTTCTGAAATTACAGCCATTATCATATATACAAGTAAATGAACTTTGTAGTCTACCCCAAATGCCATATCTGGGCTATTTTGGTTATTTGCAAAAATATATTTCAGGACTTAAGACTTCTAGTGGGAAAAATTCTGCTGGAATGCCACTCACCTTTACACCAGTGACAACACATTTCTTTCCTAGAGACAAGTGGCAAGTGTATAAAGCTATCTCTTTTACCAAAACTATAAAGAACAAGAGTATATCTAATCCAAAGTGTATGTAGGTGCCTAGAGTGCAAAACTTGCACACAATTTTAACTTAATACTAAGATAGTCCTTAGTTACTAATATGAAGGAACATGGAAATGGAATTTTTACCTATGTCAGTGTTAAAGATGTGGTAGTTTTGACCTAGTAGGCCCTAGTTTGGCCTTGGTAGGTGCTACGTAGATATGAAGGGACAGGTATCACCTGACTTAAGCTACCAAAGAGATATTTCATACTAGCCGACATCAAATTAAGTCTAAATGGGAATGTAGGGAGGTGCTTGAAATTATTCACGGCCACTTGTCCAGAGAGGACATGCTGTGTTGTTCTGGGAGGACTGGGCCTCACTGCCGCCTTACTGCTACTTTGCATCACTTTTATCTTAGGGAAGTACATTTTATTGTTAGTTTTTCTCCTCCCTTGCAGGGCGTCTCTTGGGAGGTGTCTTTTGGGGTGCTTTGTGGATCCAGAGTCATGGGTGGGAGGTGGAGGTTGTAGTTCTCTCTTATCTTTGTATATATGTGTTATATTGCAGTTTGCTTTTAATTATTCCTCTTAAGTGTAAACATATAAACCAGTTCTGTTTTAAGTTTCAGTTTTCATTTTTTTCTCTTCTCTTGGTGGGGTGAGGGAGCTTTGTTGCTGTGGTGAATACTTGGCATTTTGCCAGGTGAACTTCAACAAGAACCAAGCCAAAAAATGCAATAAAAAGTAGAATATTATGTTACATGTAGTACAAAACTTATTGACAACAAGTAGAGTTCAAGTAACATCATGGCAGCATGGATGAACAATTTGACAAGGGAGCCACCTTTTCAAGACTATGAGAAAATTTCAGAGTGACTTCAAGTGTTGAGTCTTAGACTGCATTGCACATAGTCTCCTGAATGCCAGAAGGATGGATGTAACAATCGTGAAGTTTCAAATAAACCAATTTGATGTCCTGGCCTACCAAGAGCTTTTCAACAACTCTTTCTGCAAGGCCATGTTATAACTTGCAACACTGCCATATCAGCTAGAAATGATATGCTTTTATATTGCATGGAAAGACACTGATAGAATCAGACCCAGACACAGATCCTAACTGATTTTCCAGTATTAATGTAGTTTCATCTATGCTTGGCACTTCTCTGTGTTCTCATCTAACTGCACATGGCTACAGCATTCACAGTGCTGCCGGTGCAGATACATAAATGCAAGTATTACCAACACATCAAAATCAACACCATAATAAATAAATAATTCTAAAAAAAATTATGGATAGACTCAGTATAGGGTCCCATTCAAACTGCAAAATGAGGAAGGTCATAAGAAAACACAATTGCAATACATAAAATGAAATTTTGTTCTTAGAATCAACAAGAGAGTCAAAAATGCAAACTTCAGATATCTCCTAGATATTTCACTTGTAGTATAAACTGTCCCGTTATGATTTAAGAACCTTGTTCTATTTCAGTTACACAAAATCCTTTTTCATTTTCTAGGATATAAAATACAAAATGGTGTCATAAAGGTCTACTGCAGCAGGGTCGTATCACCCAGTCATTAAAACAGAGAACATCTGAAGAGTAAACTAAGACCATGGTTTTTAGTAAAAACAAGAAACACTGTGAAAAAGATCCACGCAGCTACAGAAGGAATCATTTAAATCACTATAAAATGATTATAATTTGCTTGTTCTGAATATAGTTAATATTTGATTAGGTAGGTGCTCAGAGTTAATGTCCTTCTTAAATCAGACTCCTCCTTTTTTACCCCAAGAGAAGAAAAAGATTGATCACGCGTTTTTTAAATGCTAATTACTATAAGCAGGCAAAGTCTTAAATCAGAATGCTTTGTTCAGTCCGGCTGCTTCATCCATTTAGATCCTACTCACATTTCCTTGGGAGGCCTGTTCTTTTGTATCTGTGAAAATAAGCACAGATGTTGGCTCCACCTTCCTCAAAGCAAGTTTTGCCTAATGACCACTTTGAATGTATCCCACTTGCACCTGTTCAGCATTTTAAAGTAAAATAAAGCACTTGATTGACTCCAAATATCTTGTCCAGATTTTCTTAACTTAATTATGTTGCCATAAAAGCCAAGAGACTATTTGAACACTAGCCACAGTATCAGCTGGAGTAGGGCCAAGTTCATCATTCCTGGAAGCATTTTTTTCTTGCTACTGAAAGTCTGACTTGGGAGATATTGCAGTCTAATTAGAACATTAGATGGCACTACTACAACACTGAGGTACAAAGAGAAGCAAAGATTACCATATGCAATTATTTATCATGTCCTAAGTATACAAAAATCCTCATATTAAACTGATCATATTGATCTCAATATGACATTTGTGCAGAACTGTTCTTTTTTTTAATAAACAGAATGCACTAGCTACCTTATTTGGTACCTCCTCCTGCCACAGAAATCTTCTCACTTTTTTGCCTCTATTATACCTCTTTCCTCTTCCATTACAAGTGCCTGAATTGCAACATAAGTCTTTCACAGAATTTAATAAATCCTAATATCATTAATTTTCTAGTCAGTCTCCCAAGGTTTTCAGCAGTCTGAGAAGAATAATTTCACTTAATTTTCATAAATATGAATAAACTTTTCTGAAATTTATGGATCTATTTCTGGTTTCACAATACTCAATGTGAATTTCATAGAATCATAGAATGGTTTGGGTTGGAAGAGACCTTAAAGATCATCAAATTCCCCTCCACCCTGGTCTTGAACACTGCCAGGGGTGGGGCATCCACAGCTTCTCTGGGCAACCTGCTCCAGTGCTTCATTACTGTCATAGTAAAGGATTTCTTCCTAATATCTAATCTAAACCCACCCTCTTTCACTTTGAAGTCATTCCCCTGTCCTGTCACTACCCTCCCTTGTGAGTAGTCCCTCTCCAACTCTCTTGCAGGCCCTTTAGGTGCTAAAAGATCTCAGAGCCTTCTCTTCTCCAGAATGAGCAATTCATAGGAGAGCTACTCCAGTCCTTTGATCATCTTCATGGCCCTCTCAGAACTGACTCCAACAGATCCACATCCTTCTTTTGTTGGGGCCCCAGAATGTGGCCTTTATCACCTAACAACGTATCTTTTCAAGTCATTATCGTTTAAATTTAAACAAACCCACTATTTCATCGCAAACAAGACATCATTTTATGATTGATTCCTTTGCTCAAAATTAAATGAAAGCTTGGTGTTCCACAGCCCTGTCTGAAAATTAGTTCCACATATGAAGTGATGAGGGGAAAAAATGGCGCACACAATGAAATGAAAAAACCCATAATTTGGTATTTTAAGTATGTATGCTAGTATCTGACACAACATTTAGGAAGTAGAACTAGAAAGCCACTCAGCAAAAAAAAAAAGTATTAGCATTTTGTTCCAAAAAATTGTGAAACCAAGGTATCTTTTTATTACCAGGATGTATTTCTTGACTTTTCTTCTCAGTTATTTTGGAGCAATTTAAAATAGTGAAATGTTACAATTTTGACTGTATTGTGCTCCCTACTGGAAGATGCTTTTGTAAATCAGTGTTGAGGTAACAGAATATTTGCTTGACTTTAGATTTGATACATCTAATTGGATTACAGTTGCTTAAAATTTCATGATACGACTCTCTCTCGATAGCATATCAAATAAAGAAATTATATCTGTTTTGTGATTTTGTAACTCCAAGCATCTTCTCCAATCAGTATCCTGTCATGTGAAATTTATACTGCGCAGTACTGCATGTATATATTATATGTGTTTGTGTATGTGTGTGCGTGTGTGCATGCATGTACCTAGCAAGGAAAAAAATGTGATAATTGAGTAAGAAATAATTCTTAAGAATCCTAACTATTGCATAATTAAAAACTGTATCTCATGCAAGCAAACATACAAGAAGAATAATGAATTCCCTACAGGAAACCTACATTCCAGCATTTCCTGACTTGATGCTTGCTTTGGGTTTTTTGGCATTCTCCTTAAACTGAATTAAAATCCCATTGGTACACACCAGTTTTACATATGTTATCTAGTATTTTGTAAACCATCACTTATTTGAAATAACTGCTGACATATCAATACCAAAAATAATAGAAAATATGCTGTTCTTTAACTGATATATGGATAATAGTGTGATACAAAGACACTTCTGCAGGCTTCTCTAAATCATCTCATATCTTAATGCAAGCAAAAATGAAATAATTTACATTACAAAACAGTATCATAATGCAAAGTATAAAAATCAAAAAATATTTTTTATTGATGCCAAATTTCTGGTAACCAATGCTGTCATTTTTATTATGAAATATCTAATAATCAAACTAATATTTCTATTGAAATTCCCACATATGAAGAAAGACAGGATGTGTCATGATTTCGTCCTCCTGTGACTGTACATAATTTAAAATTATGTCTGCTGAAAAACAGTATGGATCCCACTAAACACAGAATAAATGCATTATACTGGCTAAAAACTATTCAAAAGATACAGATACAGAAGTTAAAGTGTCACTGTGTATTTATTATCAAGCTGCACCTTAACCAGTCAGATGAACATAATGTTCAGTAACACAGTGTGATATTTCATATTAATTTCTTTCAATTAGATATGTTATATCTTCAGTCTTCTGTTAGCTGAGCTGACACTAAATATGATGAATCACTAATGGTACATAAACACAAGATTATTACACAAAATTATTGTCCTTTTTTTTGTGTGTCTTCATGGATGGTTGAATTTATATGGACAAAACACAGACTATTATAAAAAATATCAAGAATTTGAAATCAAGATTTTAGAGTTGTATTTCAAAATTAGTTTTGAGTACAAGTCTTCTTCTTTTTATTCAAAGCCAAACTTTGAATGAGCCCAAACAAGAGTGCAACATAGTAATTGAGAGAGAAATTATTTTAAGGCATATATGTGTTACAGCAACCCAACGAGTGCAGCCAGACATTTAAATCTTACTTGTGAAGTACATGTCATAGCACCTACCTTACTGTGGCAGTTTCAGCTTTAGTTTTAGCTAGGCCTCAGTTTAGCAGGCTCAGGGAAGCTATGTAGGTTAGGAGAGACAGGTATCACCTGACTGAAGTAACCAAAGAAATATTTCATACCAGATAACGCAAACCTGAGATATAAATACAGTAGAGTAGGAGTGTTCTATCAGTTGGCATCTTGGCTACAATCCTGAGAGGACGTGTTGCTGCTGTGGTGCTGTGCTGAGCCTTGGCTACTGACCACTGCCGCTTTGCATTTTGTTTTAGTTCAGGGAAGTAGAAACATTTTATTGTATTCTTTCTGTTCTTTGCTGGGTGTCTTTTGGGGTGCTTTATGAATCTAGGATAATGAAATCTGGTTTTAGTGGGAGGTAGAAAATTGTTGTTATATCTAACTTGTGTAAGTTTGTGTTATATTGTAGTTTTCTTTTAATTTTCTCTTTTCTGTATAAATATATAAACCTGTTTCAAGTTTCTAGGTGGTTTTTTTTCTTTCTCCCTTTTCTTGGGGCACAGAGGGAGTCTTTGACTCTGTATTGGGCAGTTGGCATTTTGCCAGCTCTACCCAAGGCACTTACCTACACAGATGAGCACACAGGGCAGACAAATTCTCAACTGGATTAGGTTGGCATAGCTCCATTCTAGTCAATAGGACTAATAAGCTTCACATAAGCTAAGGATCAAACATAGAAAGCAGGGGACTAATTGAGCAAGACATCATGTAATACTTCCCTTTCTTAGGAGAGGTGAAGGACAGCTTCCAGGACTGGTGCACCTTTACTGTTCCTATCTCTCCCCATCCCTCATTTCAGTGTATACCCATTATGTTTTCTGAATACAGAATGTTTCATCCATGTAAATACAAGTTTGCAGACTATCATATTCATAAAAATTCTTGATAGGCAGAAGTCACATAAGTTTATATTCTCAAGTGATCTCCTCTGTGAAAGTGAAGTCATTAGCATTAGCCATTTGGGTTCCATGATTCTTTGTCAGCAATTGACCCCTAATACTTGCCAGTTAAACTATACATACCTTGAGGAAAGTCCTCTTTGCTTGGCTTTTCAGGAAGCTGACATGTTAGGAAAAGTCTAAAGATAATGAAGCCATTCATGCAATGCAAACAAAAACTGTACATACATAGAGTGGCAGTCAAATGTGCGGAGGAACAGTCTGTGATTTCTATTAGCTGGTTGGCATGTTGGATTGCCAATTGATTTTAAGGGTGTGATTTTAGAAACATGGCTTTGTATTTTTTATTTTGAGATTGTATTCTGATTATTCATGGCCCTATATTTCATGCAGAGTATCCTAAACTTTCTTAGAAAGCACTTTTCATGTGTGCATGACAAAAAAAAAAAAATCGATATCCTTGACAAGAAAGCCCTATATATTTTTAGTGGTCATTGTAGTGGGTTGACCCTGGCTGGACACCAGGTATCCACTAAAGCCTCTCTGTCCCTCCCTTCAGCAATTGGACAGAGGAGAGAAAAAAACCGAGGAAGGATTCATGACTTAAGAGCAGGGAGAGGTTACTTACTGATCATCATCACAGGCAAAACAGATTCAGAGTGGGGATATTAATTAAATTTATCACTGACAGGATCAGATCAAAAGAGTGAGAAGCAAAATAGTGTTAAAAATTCCTTTCCCCCACCTGTCCTTCCTTCTAAGTTCTACCTCCTCCCCCCTAGTGGTGCAGGGAGATGGGGAATGGGGGCTAAGGTCAGTTGTTTTTCCTGGATGCTAAGGTCAGTTGTAAATGTCATGGTGAGGGGTCCTTCCCCTATTCCCCATGGGGTCCCTCCCACAGGAGATAGTCCTTCATGAACCTCTCCAGCATGAGTCAATCCCATGGACAGCAGTTCACAAAACTGCTGTCCTGTGGGTCACTTCTCCATAGGCTGCAGTCCTTCATGAACAAGCTGGTCCAGCTTGCGTCCCTCACAGGACCACAAATCCTACCAGGGCAAAGCCTGCTCCAGCATGGGCTCCTCTCTCCATGGGCCAGGACCTTGCTCCATCATGAGCCTCCCACAGGGTCACAGATTCCTTCTCACATTCATCCACTCCAGTGTGGGCTCCACCACGAGTTGCTTATGAATCTCTGCCCCCTGATGTTCCTCCATGGGCTGCAGGAGCACGGCTGCTTCACCAGGGGCTGCACCAGGGACTGCAGCAGCCTCTGCTCCAGTGCCAGGAGCATCTCCTCCCTCTCCTTCTGCACTGACATTGGTGTCTACATTGTTGTATGTATGTTCTCACTTTGTTCTTCCCTTCCAGCAATTTTCAACTGTGCAATAACTTTCATTCTGTTTTTAAATATGTTGTCATGGAGGTGCTATCATCATTATTAGTTGGCTTGGCCTTGGGCACTGGCAGGAAGCCCATCCTGGAGCTGGCTGGCATTGGGTCAACCCGACAGGGGAGAAGCTCCTGTCAGCTACTAATAGAAGCCGCCCCTGTAGCCTCTCCCCACTAAAAAAAACTGGCCACAGAAAACAAATACAGTCATATATACAATTTGTTACTAATTAGTATAACTCCATTACTGCAGCTATTCATTATGGATAAGTTTCATACATTACTCTTTACAGAAACAGTCATAAATATTCCTTTCAGATTGGACTGAGATTCATTATCAAGATAGAAACACCAGTTGCTGTAACTTAGCTAATCAGCCTTGACTGACTAGAACAAAAATACAGATATTTGATGGTTAAATAAATAAATAAATAAATTCTTAAAACATGATGGACCTTTCAGTCATCTAGTCTGACTCTTTTATATAGCATAAGACTATAAGAATTTTATCCAGTAATTCTTGTCTTGAACATAATACTGTCTGTTTGCAAAAGTGTATCTTTCAATAGAATATTCGGATTTAGTTTGAATTAAAACTTACCAAAATGTAAATATAAACTTTCAACTGTGACCCCATAATTTCTGATATCTTTTGCTGTGTAATACTTTAAATAAGAACTATTTTTCACAGATCTTAGAATAAATATTCTGTGACTAAACCAGAAAAGTTAGATCTGAAAATGGAGAGGGTAAGAAAGAAAAAAGTTGTTTTACTAAGTGAAGACCATCTTCCAGCAGAGTTTTAACCTGAATATAATCTCCACAATCTGGTCAGGTGAATGTAAACATAAAGGAGAAAAAGACTGTGATGTCCCAGAAAATATTACTGTCAGCTATGTCTGCCTTGTCTCTTAAGAGTTCTTTCCCAGAGATTCCTGAATTACAAGTCCTAATTAGATATGTTATTAATCTTGTTCACATGAGAAAAGTTACATATGTGCACAAATATTTGTTGGATTAGAGCCATAATATGATTCTGATGCTTCTTGGAGCATAAGATCCTTTTAATTTTCTAATTCATTGAATGCACTCCATTTCAGCATTAGAAATTTTTGTTCCTGGTTGGTTTTATGATCTTTTAAACCAAGTTTAGTTTTATTTTGCCCATAATTCAATAAATATGCAAATTGTTGCCCAGTGATAGTGAAGAAAATAAATTTATGTTGGAACTACAGTAACACTGCTAAAACAGATGCTGCTTAATAAATAAGAGAAGATCTTCAGTCATAAGGACTGAAAAACTTTTTCCTTGTACAAATAATAAAGCATCTCTAGGTGGGGTGGAAGAGTTTAAAAACTAATTGAATACTGATCAGAAAGGGGTGGGGTTTAATCATAAAACTATACAAGTCAGCAGTCCCAGGATGTGCACATGAGAGAAGAGTTACATATTAACAGTAAAAACTGACACTCTGCTTCTGAATCCCAGTGTGCTTTGATATTGGCTTCATCCCAGACTGTAAAAGGACAAAATTGAAAATACACAGCAGTTCTCACACACTCTTCCTTACTCTGTGCACTGATTTCCATAGAAACTAAACACTGGAAATAAACCAAACATTGGTAAGAAACCATGGTGAACCCCAATCTCGTATCTGATCTGCAGAACCATGAATCAGTCAGTATCTGAGTGAAAATCTGGCATGCTATGAATTCTAGTTGTATTCAAAACCACCTCCAAATAGAAGAGGTTATTGCTAAGGGACAAAACATAAATTATGGAAGCAACTATACACTTCCTTACAAACCCATGATAATCAACTGGGAGTTCTTGTATTGACTTCTAAAATCAGGAAGGTCAGAAATAAACGTTTTGTAAATTACCTATGCTTATTTATATGACTATATTGACTCCTTGACTCATTTCTATTTTCAGATACTTGTACAAGTCCTTCTTTCACTTTCCTAAGAGTGACATATAACTATGTGAAGACAGTTGGGATCAACTATCAACGTTGATAATTCACAGCCTTTACAGTGACTCATACCTGATTTATGAATTTCAGCAAAAATACCAAATTTAAGTGCATTTCAAAGCAGCTATGGATTTTTTTCCCCATGGGAAACTTGAAATGAGCAAGCACAGCTTTTAATGTTTTGAAATAATTAAAGCAGACTACAGGAAAGGACTATTCACAAGAGTTCACATACAAGAAATATTTCCTAAGCACAAGCAAGCTTCAGTACTCTTACCTATTAAAACAGAAGGGAATGTTTTTCATTTTCTATACAAGAGAAGCTTAGTCTTAATGCATATGCAGCAGAAATATTTGACAGGAATCTATTTTTTTATGTCAGCAAGCAATCCTCAACTCACATTATGAATTTTTCTTATTTCCTCATTGGGGAAGATCTCTAGGCATGGTGCTATAGGAGATAATTATAGAATAATAGAATATTTAGGGTTGGAAGGGACCTTAAGGATCACCTTGATCCAAGTCACCTGCCATGGGCAGGGAACCTTCCACTAGACCAGGTTACTCTGAGCCTCTGATGGGATGGTGAAAATAATAAGATGGTTATTCAGTAGCTTAAATATCACAAACAGTAGTATCAAATGGACTTTTAAAAATTCCATCCACTTTCCTTATTTTCTTCCTTTTAGAGCACTTGCTTTGTTCCTTGATATTGCAATTTTCACAGAAACAACATGCATGGGTTTCCCCATTGTGAGCTCTGTTGACACTGATATTTGCACCATTGGTCAAAACTATCCACTTTGTAAATACAACCTTTCAAGATCCACTTCTGCCATAATTTTCTTAAAGAATTCAGTAAAAGTCCTTTAACACTTAAAATGTCTGTCTCTTCAGGAAAGTCTACAGAAAAATAGTTCTATGT
>JAOXXN010000446.1:100211032-100239608 GCA_026770055.1 Myrmophylax atrothorax | reverse complement strand
AGAATGATAGACGCACAGATCTGTGTATTGTCTTGTTCATATAATGATCATATTACAAACAGCAAGCCAAATACAGCAATGGACCCTCCCAGTATGAATAGGTGTTGAGTCAGAAAAGTACAGTGTACAAACAAATGTCAATAGTGTCTTCTGTTCTGTGGTGTCATACAGTACCACATGATGCAGAACTAAAGGCAAAATCAGAAAAAGTTATTTTTCTGTGCTAAATTCCTTTTCAACTGAGTGAATGGGTTTTATTTAATCTTTCCAAAAATAATGGGCTAAAGAAAACGTCTTTTCTTTGGTTAACTTTCAAAATATACATATGGAAACACAAACTAAATCTTAGGGTTTTAATTGATTCTGTGCAGAATATCTGCAGTTCAGCAAAGTAGATCCTGTTGCTTTTATTTCTAGGCTCTTCGGTTGGGTTTTTTTAATAACTGTAGATAAAACTGTTAAAATAACGTTAGTGTTGTTAAGTTTCATAAATAGTAATATGAACAGTCATCAAAGCACATTCTTTAAAAAAATCTTAAGTTTAAAACATTAAGATTTATCTTGCTTATATTTCTTAATTTGAACAGTTAGAATATGACTATTAACATTTTCCTTTTTGTTTTTTTTTCCTTTTTTATACTGCAGTTAATAAACATAATGAACAAAGAAACAAAACATACAAAACCACCTGAATTTTCACAGTAGTACATTCTGTTCATAAATTCATTTATGCTGCATGAAACACTTTGTTTTTATAGTGTTAGAGAAAATTGGGGCTAAATTGCCTTTGGAAAAAAAAAGGAAAAAGGCTTCAACATGTAGGATATAATTGCTGGTACAATGGGCTCTGAGTTACCAATTAGTACTGCACCTTTTTTTTTTTTTAAATTATCATAGGCTTAGTCTATCAGCTGGACAGTAAACAAGATTGTCATCTCTGTCTAGTGTCCAATTTAGTTAAATCATTTTCTAGAAACAACCTGGCCTGAAGGTCAGGAAGGACACTCATTCCAAGATTCTAAGTGGGCTAATTGAACCTAACTACTAAAAAGAAAGATCCTCTGTTAATTTGGTATGTATGGGTGAGTGCACATCAATACCACAAAGGGCTCCATTATTGCTGTATCAAAGTAAATAGCTGAAAAAAAGTGAGTCAGGGAGATGAATGATGAGTTAAGTGCTAAGTAGACACTGAATGCAAACAGTAAGTAGTACACAGTTGCTCTCAGAAGGAATGTGGCATCTGTTAACTCCTTAATTTCCTTGTTCTCTGATAAATCTGGTTCTCTGCAGATTTTTTTTTTTTATCCTGCAGGTCTTTTATTACTCATTTCAAGGAGAATTTCCAAAATCCTTTAATAGATTAATTCAGCTTGTGAGGCTTGGAAAAGGCTTTCCCACATTAAAACCATCTTAAACAGTGAGTATTTTTGCATGTGAGAAATTACATTCATTACCAGAAGAAAATGTTCCTTTGACCAAAATCAGTCTAGGCTCTGAATCCTATATACAGACCAGCGTGGGGCTGACAAGATTTGTGCCTCCAGGAGCACTTGCAAAAATTCCAGGTCCTAGCAAAAAGGAATACCTCAAAATTTTCACCTGCACCACCTTCACGACTAGGTGAAATACAGAAAAGAACATTCTTGCCCAAAATGTACAGGTACTACAATTGTTCCTGACATTGCATTGTTTTTTTACTGTTTTTCGACATGCTCAGCAATGAAGGGCCAACAGCAATCTAGCCCTTGTGACTTTTCCAGATCAGAAAATTAAGCCAAAAACTGGAGCTAGTACTCACTAAGTCACATTTTCAAAGAGTCTACAACAGCCAAGTTAAAACAGATGTTAACTTGGTCAAAAGTATATAAATCCCTCTGAAAATTTTTACCTAATGGTTGTCCAGTGTTACTGCATATGCCCTTGTACATTTAGGCACTGTCTAGTTCAGTTACTACAACTATGGCCATGCCACCCTGATGCCTGATCTTGTCTGGTCTTGGAAGCTCAGCAGGGTCAGCCCCGGTTAGTACTTGGATGGGAAACCTCCTGGGAATAGTGGGGGCTGTAAGTTCTAGTCCTGAGGACTTCATTGTCACCATCCAAGCTTGCTTGGCTGTGGCAGATGAACCTTAGGAGCAAAACGTGAGGACACTTTTGCACATGCTGTACCTCACCTGGAAAAAAAAATCTATAGTTCATACATGAGGTTTGTCAGCATTAACAATTTTTAAAGACCTGACTTCCAAAAAGTGGTAAAGCAATAAATTATCTTTGAGGAGGTGTATATCTTTGTTTAAGAGTATAATTGACCTTTGTACAGATTTAGATGTCTAAAAGGTAGATCTCACCTGTCTGGATTTTCATTAAACATCGTATGAGACCTGCAAATCATTAGATAAATGTAAAAGTGCAAGAAACACAAATTGAATGAAGACAATAAAGGAACTTTGTGAAAGAAATGTAAAGTGAGTGAAGAGTAGGATACAGGAAAACTACTTACAAGAAGTGAAATGAAACAGTTGTCAGTTAAAGTCTTAAAGAACTATTTTTAGAACTTAACTTTTCAATATTTATCTTGCAGAAAAAAGGAGGAAATTGTATTTTTGAAATGCATTAATAACCTACAATGTAATTAAAGAAGACAAGTATCATTCAGAGACAAACCTGATGTTGAGAACTAATGTAATAAAAGCATGAGAAATGGAGTGTTGTGCATTAGGGAACAGAGATAAAACTTTTGTGTTAAGTCAGGAATTCAGTCAGGTGCAAACAAAGAAGGGAAAGCAGACTTGAGTGCATAAATTAATTACTGAAAGCACCCATGAAAAAAGACACTTTTTGCTATGTTGCTGCAGGAGAGGTACTTCTAGTGATACCAAGAAAGTAACACTGTTATTTTCTAATGAATGGATAAAAAGTAGTCTATCAAGTGTTGTTGCACACATTTGATCACAAGTATTGAAGAATCATTTGTACAAATTAAAGTTATAAAAAAAGAGCTGCTCAGATAAGTATAAAGGACAGACTAAAAGACCATGGCTTCTTGAGTCCAGGCAGATAAAGGGGATGTGACTATCTTCTTCAAGCAGTCAGGATGTGCAATGCAGTTTTACACAGCAGAACAGTGGAAGAGAACACTTCAGGAGACAGTAAGTTTCAATAAGGAATACAAGCTTATACAAGCTATAGAAGAAAATTATCATACAAAGTATCCTTACATAATAATTATTAAATAGACTTACATATTAATTAATAAAAATTTGCAAATATTTCTTAAAAAGCACAAAAAGGGGAAAAAATTCCAAGCCAATTCTTTTCAAATAATTCATAATTGTGCTGTATGGATGTGTGATTGTAATCTTTAAATCTTGCACTTCAGATAAGGAAAAGTGTCTGTTAATAGAAAAAGCACTCTCAGAGATACAGTATCCCTTAGGGGACAGATGTCAGAAGTGAAGAGAGAGATTGTGAGTAATACCTTACATACCTTAAGAAGTGATCTACAGCTGCATGTGCTAATACACCATGTTAACATTTCCAGCCAGCCTATGGGTGCTTCAGACCTCTGCTCACATAGTTTTCAGTAAGTCTTTCCAATTGCTTCCTTTTGATACTCAGCTACAGAATTAGAAAGTGAATATATGACAGTGTCTTCAAATTATAGACATCACTGAATTGCAGAATGATTCTGTTTGGAAAGGATCTAAGAAGGACTCTAGCCCAGCCTCTTACTCAAAGCAAAGTTAGCTCTGAGAGTAGACTTGGTTGCTCAGAGCTTTATTGAAGTTTGTCTTGGAAAATATCCAAGGATAAAAACTGCACAACCTCTTTGGGCAACATGCCCACTGCTTGGCTGTTCTCATGGTGGAAAATGTTTCTCCTTATCTCCAGGCAGAACCTCTCTTGTTTCATATTAAGCCTGATGACTCTTGTGTCCTGACATATACTGCTGTGTGAACAGCCTGCCTCCATCTGCTCAGTCATGTCCCTGCAGGCACTCAGGGTTTTGATGGGCTCCCCAAAAGCCCTCTCTGCTCCTGGCTGTATAAGCCCAGCTCCCTCAGCCTCTTCTCAGAGGAAAGTGTTCCAGCCCCCCGACCATATTGGTGGCCCTTCACTGAACTCATTCCGGTTTATCAAGGACTCTATTAAAAGTGAGAAGCCAGTATTTCCTGTGCTTTTCTAGATACAGTATCACAAATGCTGAGCAGAGTGTGCTAATTACTTGTGCCTGATCTCCCAGCTGTGCTCCTGCTGACACAGTCCCGCACAATTGTGATTTCTCTGTTGCCAGGTCTCACTGCTGTCTCAGGTTCAGTTCACTGCCCACCAGGACTCCCAGGGCTGTGCCTCGTGTGGGCAAGCTCCACCTGTGGCATTGCCAGGGGCTCTTCCTTACAACATGCACAACTTGGCTTTTGTCCTTACTGAATTGTGTGAGATTTCTGTTAGCTCATTCCTCCAGCCTCTCTGCCTCCCTCTGAATGGCAGGTAGCCTGCAGTACATCAGCTGTCCTGCTGCTATTTAATATCATCCCCAAACTGGAGCGGAAAGCACTCCATCAGCTCCCCTAAGTCATGGACAGAGATATTACATAAGACAATTTCCTCCACACACCACTATGGAGTCTTCTTTTTTATCAGTCTCCTGAAAAAGTATGATCCATTAACCCACAGAATTCACTGGAATTTTTTTTTTAATTATTTCATTATTTTTTCTGGAAACAAAATCCATTTCTGAAAGCAAATATAAGTAATTTACTAAAAAATTGAAAACTCCCTAATGACATAGAATCACATCATGAGTTTAATTTTCTGATGTCTATAAACTAGAGACTTCAGAAGTACTGGAGGGGGGGGGGAGGAAACACAACAAAAAAAAAGTCTCTCAGTGGAGACTTGTCAGAGGAGGCCAGGGTGACCAGGAATTCATTAGGTGGCAAATGTACTATAAGCGATGGCTAGACGAGGACACGGACGTCTGGGACCCTGGCACCCTGGACCAGGAGGCCCTGCAGCAGCTCAATAAGGACTTTGATAGATTTAGAGCCTATATTGACGTTTCCCCTGCTTAATAAATTGTATAGTAATATGGCCTCCCTATGTATTTTCCCCTTAGTCACTCCTATCCAAGTTCTTCTTCCCACAAACCCCTAGGGCATTTTCCCGCCACTCCTTCCCTGATTGGCCCCAGTTGTACTGCAATGCAGTAGTTTTCTATATATGGTTATGTCTCAATCCCCGTCTCCCATTGGTTCCTTTCCTGACTCCTCGTTTGCATATACGTTGACCAATGGGAGATGTCCCCCCTCACCTTTTTCTGGAACCATCCATTGTTAGGTTATAAAAGGCTGGACATCTCAATAAACCGTGCTTCTCTTTGTGGACTCCTGACTCATGTGGCTGTCTTTCTTTGGGGGATTAGTGCCAGTTGGGAGTGGGAGGAGCCTCCCTGTACTTTAAGGGGCTAAGACCTAAAAGAGCTGTTGTCACTGGAGCTGACTATCACTTGCCCCTTGGAGCAGAAGAGTCCCTTCACTGAATCAGTGGACATTTATCATCCACTGATAGAGTCTTTTCAATCTACGTCCAAAATTTTGCTCTATTTTAAATTCAAGTTGAATTTACAATAATTATAGAATATTGACATAGAAATAAGCTGATTAAAAAATGTGGGTCTGACTTTCACTGAAGCAGAGACAGAGCAATAAAGGAAAAGAAAGGAAGACATTAGATCATTTAGATTAAAAAGAAGCATGAGAGAAAGAGTAAAACATAGGAACTACCTAGTCTTCATTATGCATAAAGAGAGCAACATCTGAACAAGGTGACATCTGGATAAGATTGGCTGTGCCATATTCAGCAGATGTTAAATTAAAAGGTGTTCAGAGAGAAAAGGGCAGGTTGGAGACCTGTTCATAAAGGTCAAGTTGGTGTAATCACTGACAATTTGATCTATTGCTAGGTATAACTGTGATAGCTGGATCCTCAAGGCAGCAAACGTGAAGTTATCAGAGTCCTTTGAGATTCTGTGTGGCTGATATACATTGAAGACATCACAGCAGCAAAGAAGACAAATGAGCATATATTGCAGCAGTGCAGAAAGAACCATTTACTGCTCCCAGAACATCAAGGAGAGCAAGCTAAAATATTTCAGGGACATACCAAGGAGAGATGGAGATCGATCAGTAAAAACAATAGTGTAAGGCAGAACTGCAAGCAAAAATGGAAGCATGGATTGGGTCAGCAACAAAACAGAAGAGAAATTTCCACAAGCAATGAGGGGATGTCAGGTCTTGTGAATCATGATGCAAAGGGCCACTGACCTCCAAATTTAAGGCAGAGCTTGATAATGATGGATATAGGTAATTTATCAAATAATAATGTCGGCTGGTAAGCAGCCTAGTTAAAAGACACATGAAATGTAGTCTCATGTTTCTGACCCCTCAAGCACCATAGAAATAATATGATGCTTTCTTCTAATAGAAGCTGTAGATTTCATATATCAAAATTCTACTTCATACGAATCCATAAAATCTATCTAGGCACTCTTTATATGTCAACAGACATAAAAAGCATCCTTACACAATGAAAAATCTGAAATTACATAAATTAGCTAGAAATTTTGTGTAAGTTCATTTTGAATCTTTTTTTAATCAGTAACTCCATTTAACATGGCAAAGTATTGTTGGTTGTTCTACAAGGTTTTCCTTAGAACGAATAAAATATGTAATTTCTGAAGTCCTCGGAAGATTTTCAAGAGCTTTTTTATTTTTTTTTACATATTACTTTGCCCTAAGTCTTTTTCAGCGTAACACTTCAGTGTCTGTCTGGACCACATTCATTTATTTTGTATCATTCCAATACCTCTGAACTCAGTGTTTCCTTGCGTGACCAAACTTCTTTCCACACCATGTTGCCATTACTTCTTTCTGCACTGCAAACAATCAAGAGGGCATATTCTTCTATCTGTGGAATACCTCCTTTGCCCAGAATAATCATTGTTCCACCAAATGTATGTTTACTCTCCTCTGCAATCTTCTGCATCATTATCCACCCAGCAGGAAAGAAGATCTAAATAAATAAATTTGGTTATGTATGCATGATTCCCACATTAAAATATCTTCAATGATCAGATTTGTTACACAAAGGTTATGCAAAACAAAACATAATAAATTAAATTTGATGCAATTTATTTCTTACAGAAAATTAAAATAATGCTTTATTATCAGGTTTAATGGACAGTGAAAAAGGCTTTTACATGTTGCTAGTATTCTTCACCCACAACCTGCCATTACAGCTCTGTAAAGTAAGATCAGGTTTATGAAGAAAATAAACTTTTCCCTTTGCTGTGCCTACTGCAGTGCCTTAAATAGGAAAATCCTCTGGGGATGTGCTAGTTTCTCTTTTCACCTAAGAGTGACAAATTAAAGATGCAAAACTTGCTGATGCTCTGAAATATTGTAAATCTGCAGCTGTATATGTCCTTAGTTAAAAAGAGCCTGAATAGGAGAGGATGACATTCAGTTCACTGCATTAGCTGCACCAAGCTAATTTCTTTATGTGTGTTGCACTTGATAAATTACAGCTTCTAAATCTGAATGAACTGCTTAAGCTACCTTAGGCTATGTGTCATGACTCCTTAAAAAGCAAAGATTTTTTTGTGGTTATAGATCAAAAATAAATAACACTATCTCGTTTAGTTAAATAAAGTGAGTGTCTATATAAATCAAGAGTCCTCTCATGCTTTCAGGAGACAAGCTAGCAAGGCATATATAGTCCTTTACAATCAGAGTTCGTAAGTTCATGGTATTTAAACCAGGCGTGTCTCAGGAAATGTTTAAAAGTCAAACTCCTACGTATTCTGCTTGAAAATATTTGATATCACAGAAATTTGTCAATAAGAAGAAAATCAACTTTGTGAACAGGTGAAACAATGTGTTTAAGCCACGTTCAATGTTGATGGCAGCAAGTCAGTCCCTGGAATTTTCTGCTCTGAGTGCTAGCCAGCATGATCTGAGTCTCCCAACCTAAGGCAGCTTTAGCCTGGAGAGCACTCCTAGCCCATTAATTACCAACAGGATATTTTAAAATATTATTGCAAAAAAAACCATAAGGGGTTTTGGTCTTCTTTAAAGAGGAATTTATAACGAACAGAGAATTCTTGGGAGAAATATGGCTACATCATCTCACCTTGTAACACTTCACTGTCAGTATCTATAAACAGGTGAAAAGAGAATACAACAAGAGTAGTCCTGTGTACTGCAACGGTTGGGAAACATAAGAAAGACATGGATAAGATGGAGCAATATTCATTTATATGAGCAAATGGCTTGTAATAACCTTTGACATGCATTTCCATATTTTACATTTCCACATCTCTAAATTTCTTTGTGTTCTTTGCATTGACTAACATTGGTTTTAATGTAATTTAACTTATAATTGGCAATGCATATATATAATTACTGTTGGTCTAATCACATAATTAGAGCACATATATTTACATAATTGCAATACTTTATTAGAAAGTGTAGTTACAGTGTTAATGGAATTATGCTTAATGTCATCCTAAAAGTCTCCATGAAACTGTTGGAAAAAGACATATGAAAAAACCACTATAAACAGAGTTTAAAGTGTCCTACCTTAGCCCTCCCTCTTGGTGTTGTATCACCAAGTGCACAATAATTTCAATAATATAAATAAAGATTGGCCAAGACTAATCATCATTTTTAGAAATACAGAACTATGGAAGGGTGATATAAAAATAATACTATCTATTTATTTGACTAGAGATTGACAACTGAGGTGGAAGAATAGAAATAGCTCTTTAAATCGCTCTTTAAATATAGTCCTAGAAAATCCTACCCTTAGTATTGCTACACAAACCAATAAGACAAATTAAATTCTGCAAAGACCTCCTAAGCTGAAGAATCTAATAAACTGAGGACTGCTCTGACAGATTATATTGATTGTATTTTATTTGAAAGAGGAACCTAAAATCCTATTGAAAGCCCTGTAATCAGCTCAGTCTTCCCTTCAGTGTTAATAAATATTTGACTTCTCGACTTTGGATACTTTTATAGTAGTTTCATTCCTCTATTGACTTTAAAGGCAAATAAAACAACCTTTGACTTTTGCCATTGATTGGTTAAACAGTTACTGGATGGATTCAAAGTAAACCTTTCTTTCTATCCTCTCCCTTTACATTTTTCCCAAATGCACAATTGTATTCAGTGTGTACTTGTCCTAATTTTCAAATGATACACTTGGAAAAAAGCTATCTTAAGACTAAAAATAATGTGTGTTTGGGTGCAGGTTTTTGTGTGAAAATTTGGTGCTACTGAACTAAATTTAAGAACAGCAAGGAATATGACAAATACAATTTTTCCTATTCAAGTATACATGTACAAATATTAATTATATTCAAGCAGAATTTTATTGTTTATCCCTACACATAAAACATTAATTTTAAAAGTGATATTATTGTAGTAAGTATTTAGATGCTGCCACAATGCTCTTAAGAGAGCAAGTTGGACAGAACGTCCATAAAATATTGTCTTATATGATAGTACATATTTACATGCCTGCTACAAATATGTTAAGTTACAACACTTCATCATCACTCCTGCAACCTGAAGGACTATCTGTATGTATTCAAGAATAGTTTATAATTATGGGCTTTGTCTTCAAGAAACCCTATAAGGTGACCACTCGGTATCTGAAGGAGCCTCACCTTGACCTGTAACAAGAAAGATGACCCATTACAGCCATTATTGCTTTCTTACACATCTGATGGAAGTGTTCGAGATATTTCAGAGCTGGAGAAGATAAAAAGGCATTTCCTGAGAATACCATCCCAATGGCATGGTGGGTATTCCTCCATTTTGTGAGGAAAAGAACTGGTATTCTCAGTTTGTAGAGATGGAAATCTATAGGATTATTTTCTCTAAGATACATAAAAAGGGACAGAGGGGGTTATACTGCAGAGCATGTACATGCTCTAAAGGGATGCTGAAATTTGAAGTGTATAAGCAGTGGGAGGCTGGCAAATAGGCAAGGATGAGATCAGTGTTTGAATTAATGTTTTTAGGTCATGTAGGCCTAAGCATTATCCTGTAACAAAACAAATATTTATTTAGCAGATGAAATTATAAAATTCAGGCTTAGGAAATATTAATTTTTTGACTACTTGTGCACACTTGCACACAAATCACCTAAGCTATGATTTGAAATGTGCCTCTGACAGGCTGCAGTATTACGATTGTAGCACAAAAAATCAGATGGTCTGAAGAGTGCCAATGGCTTCAGTGACTATTTTGCAAGTGGTGACACCAGCAAGAATAAGACTGCAGTTTTCCCTCTTCAGACTTAGCATCCTGTGTTTGAATGCCTGCAGCACCCATCAGGCCCTGTCCCACATCACCAAATGAGGTATGCAGAGCAGATGAGCAATGGTCACCCCAGTCAACCAAGAGCCCAGTGATCTCCAAATAAGTTGATGGTGATGAGATAAGTCCGAGGTCCAGTAAACAAGTCAAGTCATGTTCAGGACCAATGAGGTCCATGGGTCTGTGCCAGGCACAGGCACCTGTCCCAGCAAGGACTGTTGGCACAGACGTGGTCTATGGGCACTGTAGCATAGGTGAAGACCAAGGATGAGCATCTGAGCTGTCACAGGTCACAGTGAAAGAGGAAACCCCAGGTGCTTCTAGGACAAGCTAGACTCCTCTGCCCTTACACCTTGTCTTTAAAAGCAAGATAAACATAGTCAGGGTTCAAGTGTGAACAAGCTCATGGTTGTCCCTGCTGTTAAATTGCTAGAGCCACCCTGGGCATGATTTTTGGCTTAGGCCAAATAGCACTGGTGTGCCCCTTTCAGAGGCCACACAATTTAGGAACAAATTTGGGGCCACATAGGCCAATGACTATCCCCACAGCTGTTGATTTAGGGGGTCTGCTGGTTTGGGAAGGAGGAATGGGAGTAAGATTTATTTGTATAGACACAAGGTAAGCTGTGCCCATCAGACTCATGGCCGGAAAACAAGTCCAGGCCTTGTTTTCGCTTCCAGCATAGATAAAAATCTGTCCCTTTTTGTTGTTTTTTTTACTTTTTAATGCCAAGAAGTGACAAATCTTACAATTTCTTAGCTGCTTTAGGAAGGATTTACAAGGGGAGCTAATGGATACTGTCCCAGGAACCTAGGTTTGAAAAGAGTACAGACACAACACACCTGCATACATGAGCCCACCTTCTGGCTCAGTCTTCATCAGGAGTAACCTGATTTTGTGAGACTCAGAGGCTTACATATGAGGCCTTGAAGTTTCATCTTTTGAGCCTTACAGAAAGACACAGAGGTTGTCAAGCAGAAATTTCCTTGGAACATAAGCCTTTGGAAAATTATTCAAATGTCTCCGAGAAGATAAATTCTGTCAGATTTGTAAGGAAATTCCATTTCAACTAGAAATATAGTGTTCTGAGATATAAATGGTTTCTGTGTGGGCAATATGTATGTAGATAAAATGCACTGTATTCATTTACAAGAATAAATTAGTAAAATTTTAATAGACATTGCATTAGTAAACACCTGTACTTCTCTTCCATATCAATGTGCTTTGATGGAAGTCGTCAATTTAAAGAACTCAGAATGTGAGCATTTAGATCAATACAACTGGATATGAATTAATATAAATCACAGACCTAAACATTTTTTTGTGTTTGTTTGAAAGCTGTCAATGAAATTTGTTCACTATCTCTCAGAGTAAAAATATCTGTGGAAAATCTATGCTTTAAAATTCTTTTTGTTCTTTTCCTTGAGAGCTCAAAGACATTGTTTCCTATCCATGGCAGTGTGTTAAAACACTTAAAGAGGTAGTCAAGCAAAAATTAAATTTCTGGTTTTATTTGAACTTAATACACCTGAAAAGCTTTAATAATGTATTTCTTGGTAAATGTAATAATTTACTAATTTATACATTTGAGATTAAAAAGTAAACTTCAGAAGCATGGTCTTCTCACATGCAAATTTTTGGTATCAGTTATGTTCACAAACAATTTAAAACTCTTCATGGTATCCTTCCTGACCTTCAGCTACCACACTGAAAATGTGCTGTAGATCTGTCAGCCTTTTACAGAAGTCTATGAAATCTAAATTTCTTGAGCAGTCTAACCTGCCTTACATATCTGTCTTGAAGACTTGTCTACCAAGGAAAGTTACACTTTAGTTACTCTCAAGCCACTGGACTCTAATACATAAATAACCATATGAAACTCATAACTAGATGCAACTTAGAGGGGTTTTCGTGAAAATTCTGAATGAATCTTTGCAGTCTAGAGCTCAAACACACAAAATTAATAAATTTTTTTTTTTTTAGATATTGAAAGGTAGTTTGATATTGTGACAAGTTTTTTTATCCAAAGTAAATTATTGATATTTATATGCCATGTGGTACTTGTACAACCAAGAAAATGGCTGCTCTCAATAGCTATCGTTTTAAGTCAAAAGCAGTTATTCAAAATTACTTCAAAAATCAACTAAAATCCTTTAATAATAGCATTTTATAATAGTTTAAAATTTGCAAATCAAGATCAGCATAAGGAGTAGCCATTTAGCTTCTTTCTAGATTCAAATCAATAATCTGTAGCTTTTTTTTCATTCTTATCTTTCAAACCAATTGACTGAACTATTGCTGCCCTCCACTCCATAAGAAAAATAAATCAATTTTACAACACTTCTTTTTGAGAGACAGCCTTTTTCATCATTTGGCTATAAGAGTCCAATACACTTTTTAAAAACATCTCAGTTTATGGTAAGGTCCCCACATTAACAAAAATTTTTACAAATTAATTTTTAGGACTGCCTACTATCACACAAGATGTGTAAAATATTTAAAAGGATACAAATTATGCTCTTTATAAGCACATGAATTCTGTCATTGCTTATTAGCTTATCTGAAGTTTCAGATTTCACTTTGCAAGACTTCCAGGTAATCCGTATACTACTGTAAAACATTTACAGAAATATGTTAATTTTTTCTCTCCCTGCTTTACAGCAGAATAGATTTGCATGGCACAAAGTGGAAAAACATTTCCCCCAAAAAAATTTCCAAAAAAGAATTTCAGAGTTTTCCCTAAAATCTACTTGCTGAAGCAGTGCTGCTCCTACTAGAAATATTGTCTATTTTTTGACAAAATGAAAAAGACAATGTATGTATATATATAATAGAAATACTATTGAGTACTATTGCTAATAATAATATGCAAGGTATTTTTCTGAATTTCACAAGCTCCAAGGAGATAAGAAGTTTGAAAGTAATGAAAGTCACCCTTCTTAAAGGTATTTTGAAGTTAATGTTGTAAAACAGAAATAGATATTGACGAGGTGTGCTGGTTTTTGCTGAGGTAGAGTTAACTATCTTCCCAGTCGCTAGTATGGGGTTGTGTTTTAGACTTGTGCTGAAAAAGTGTTGATAATTCAGAGATGTTTTTGTTATTGCTGAGTAGCACTTAAACAGCATCAAGGCCTTTTCTGCCTCTTGTACTGCCCCAACAGCAAGGGAGGCTGGAGGTGCAAAAGGAGTTGGGAGGGGACTCAGATGGAACAGCTGACTCCAACTCATCCAAGGGATATCCGATACCATATGGCATCATGCTCAGAATATAAAGCTGAGAAAAAGAAGTAGGAAGGGGAGACACTCAGAGGGATGGTGTTTGCCTTCCCGAGTCACCGTTACATGTGATGGAATCCTGCTTTCCTGGAGGTGGCTGAACACCTGCCTGAGCATGGGAAGTAGGAAATTAATTCCTTGGTTTACTTTTCCTGCATGCATGGATTTTTCTTTCTCTATTAAACTCTCCTTCTTTATCTCGACCCATGAGTTTTGACGCTTTGTTGCTGGCTGAGGTTAAACCACAACATAAGCAAATCAGGAATGGAGAATGGGTTTCACTAAGATAATTGTTAAAGATGTTACCATCAACAATAAAGCTACACTAGGTAAAAATTTCCTTATATTAGAGTGTTGCAAGCTGAATTTTTTTCCGAACACAAAGAAGTAAAATTGGATTAAAAAAAAAAGGTTTACATCCCAGTAAGCAACACAGGGTATTTAAGTGATGTAAATTATGCTCTGTTAGGACAGAACAAAAATTTGAAGGGTATTGAAAAGTTCATTTCAGTGAATCTAGATTTTACCATTATTACCATCATAGGATAATCACTACAATACCCAATATCAGATGTTATAAGACCAAACAGAAAAATTGAGAATGAGACCTACAATACAAGCACAACATATAGAATTCAAAAAATGGTGGAGAAAAAAGCGAAGCATGGAAATTTCACAGTATTTTATTCATCCACATACACAATTTGAGGTATTTTGTAACAAATATATGGATATATATTTACAACAAATAGCATAGATACCTTCTTTTAATTAGTTGCCAGCCAGTTTTCAAAATGTAAATGGCTTTACACAGTTTGGGTACTGTCTAGTAAATATCTCATCAAAACCTCATATGATCTGACAAATATAAACCTTAATATTTCATGCCTTTCTTCAGTCTGACAAGGAAAGGTGTACTGAACCAAATAAAGAGTTCATCCCAGTTCAATAAATTTCCAACAGCACAAAAACAATAGTAGAACAGTGCAGATATATTTTCCCTTCCTTTGTAACCATTCCACATCATTATGTAGCAGTAGGTTAAGGATTGCAATTACTCTTGAATGAAGCACCTGAACCACTTTTAGGAATCACTATTAAAAACCTCTTAGCACCTCAAGGAAGAGTAGCTGAGCATATTTTTGCCTATTTCATCATAATTTTACTATTAACTGATTTTAAAAATATAAAAGCAGAACATTACTGACAGTAATAAAACTTTAGACTCACTGAAACATATCCATTACTGAACACTTTGCCAACATTTCTGTGCACGTATTCATATTTTGCTATATGGTTCACTATTCAAGGAACTATGTCAAGGAACAGTTTAAACATAATTAAAAAGAAATCTAGAGTCATTTGCACACCCCTCAGATAACCAGTTAATCTTCCAGCAGAATATAAGTTCACAGAAATGAGATGCAAGTTTACCTCCATTAAAAGCAATGAAAAACAAACACTAATAACAGACAACTCCTTATCATACTGTAAACCAACGTCCATTTGTGTTTCAATAACCAGGTATGAATTTTGTGTAATTTCTGTACTGTGGATTTCATTAAACCACAACAGCAGACAAAAAGGAAGCTCTCTCGATCTTCCGCTTCAATTATTGCCAGAAAAGGTTGTATGATAACGATGCCGTGAGAGACCCCAGTGCAGGACTCTGAGCCAAGTTAGTGTGAGATAAGATAAAAAGTGAAAGTCTTTTAATATCAGGCTAAGCATCCACAGGAATACATATTGACACACACCCCAAACACTGATTTCTATGTTTTTTATAATGTCGTCTACCCAATCCCCAGTTCACACATCTCTCAGTCCAGCCCCACCCTGCCCCTGGTCATACCTCTTCAGGATTTGAGTCAGGGGTCAGTGGGACCCCTTCTTCATCATCTTCTCTTCCTCAGAAGACATAGGGCCCTTGGAGCTTTTCCAGTGTTCTTAGACCCAAGGTTGTTGGCTCATGTGTATGTCTCGTTTTGCAGGCCTTTCTGATATTCTTCAGCTTTCCACCTTGAAGAGAAGTCTAAATACCTGAAAGAATTGGAGCTATTGATATGGGGTAGAGGTTGGCATGTAAAAACACTGAACTTAAGATGCCGGAAATATTAACACACTAAATCTACATCTTACTACAGTTACAAGTACTTATAAAATCTATAAAAATGAAAAAAAATCAAAAAGTCAAAACTCCCTATGGCATCAATAGATAAATTAAAACTAACTGTAAATGCAAAGATATAAGCAAAAGGATAGTTGTATGCTTAACACATATATCTAGGACTTTGAAAGCTTACATTTAAAACCTAGCTCTGCAGCATGCCTCTTTTGTGAGCCTGAAACACTAACTTTGAGCCTAATTTTATGAAGAGCATTGAAATAATTGTCAGGGCTGCAGCACATGCAGAGAACAGACTGCAAAGCCAGTCGGATGTTATGCTCTTCGGAAAATTAGGTCGATAAGCACCAAAATAGAGGGTGGTGAACATGACACCATGCTCTAGATATCTCCTGGATCATCAACTCTAGTCATCTGTTAATGAGAATAACCTAAACCACACGTTTTTACAAATTGCTACAGTTACACTGAAACAGATGAAAATTTTACCTTCCTTCTTTTAGAAGGCTGTTCAAAATTTTCACACCATTCACAGTTCATGAAAACTTCAGGTTTCTCCTAATTTCCCATTTAAATTAATTTATGTTCTTGTGCCAACACTAATTTAGCTCAAATACATCTTCTCTCTTCCCCCCATTGGTGTTTAATCATAACTTTTTCAATCTCCATTTTGCAAGACTAAGCAAGCAAACCTCCTTTCCCGCCTCTCCTCAAAGAATATCTTCCTAGCATTTGAAAGTCTTTCCTAACTTTATAAATATGTCTTTCTCAGTCCTGAACACCAAAGTTAAGAGGTCTTATGAGACACCTAACTCCCTACCTTCACCAGAAATACTTTGCTCAAAATGTGCTTCAGGTAGCATTTGCTTTTTTCATGTCTACATATGTCCACATTTTTTATTCTCTGGCTTGTACAGATAAAGAACCTTGGCCTTAGCAACTTTCAGTCCCTAATTCATGACTACATTCCCTGTCTATTAATACTCTTTCCTAGTAATACTATTGCTCTCAGTTCTAATGGTCATTCAGTTCCCCTACCAAGTTATAGTCTCTTCCTGCTTTTTGTTAAGGTTATTTTGTGACCTTAGTAATTTTTCTAGCAAGTGTCTGCTTCTACCCATTTTATTTATGACAAAATTAAACGAATGGTCTGAAGATGGATCTTTGAGAAATTCCTATGTAATGACTTCCTTCCAACCCAACGGTTCCCCTTTCAACTTCATCCAGCATGGTCTTTTTTTATCTAGATCTTTACACACATTGAACTGCTGTTGAACTAATAACCTCTCATGAGGAACTATATTCACTGTATTCTAGATAGATGAGATCTGCTGCAGTTCACTTGTCTGGAAAATCAGTTATCTTCTCTTAGGAAGGTATCACATTAGCCTCACTCATTCTATATTTGTTAAAACCATGTTGTATCTTAGCTCATTTTTGTTTACTTACTCATCTCAAGCTCTTCTTCATTTCTGTAACTGTACCAAAATGTTCTGTGTTAAGGATATATTAACAAGTCTGTAGCTAGTAGTTCAGGGGTTTTTTTCTTAAATGAATACATATATACATGCTACATTTCTTATTTTCCAGTCATAAGGACCACTTCTAATTCTACAGATACTGTAACAGGTATTCTTGACAGCAAATAAGGAATTTCACATTCAAATTTCTTCAGCACTCTAGTTTAGAGACCATCTAGTCCTAGACACAGAGGTATGACTCCAAATCTGGTATGTAACGTGGAAGAGATCTTTCTTCTGGTAATATGACCTTGACTATTGATAGTGAGTACTTTTTACAAATAACCATCTATCTATAAAAAAAATAGATAATACAATAAGTCATTTTATGTTCAAATACATCTCTCTAAAATTTTCGAGTTCTCATGCAGAAACCATGTTAGATGTTAGAAATGTTTCTCAAATGGCTTCAAAATTATTTGAGATTTTAAGAATATACCTCACAAACCAAGAATTATTAAATTAATAACTATTATTACTGTACATTATTAAAAATAAACAACAACAACAAAAAAGAAAAAGCAGTGAAAGTAGATCTGAGTGAAGTAAAAGAAGAATTTCAGATAATGAAATACTTAAGCAAAGTAAAAAATGGTAGTGACTGAGAGTTAGAGCAGATTAATTTAAGTTGGAAACCAGATGCATCTTTTGGCAATGAAAGTGGTTAAGGAGTGGAACAAAACCTCAAGGAAAGCAATGAATTTTCTGTCTCTTAACGTCATCAAATCAGAACCCTCTTGGTATGGCAAAGCAGAGCAGTACTGGCTGTAGCAGCATGTTAAAATGATTTAGAGTCTCTAATCATGTTAGCATGCTGCTGCTGCCAGGGCTGATGAGTTCTGTAACACACTAGAGAGCCAGCAAGGAAAACTACAGTGATCAGCACTGTCCAAGAGATGTACCTACCTAAAAATTTTGCAGAGTGCACTAAAGAAAATTGTTCAACAAAACCAAGGTAGAAGCAATTTCAGTCTAGACAGCATAGTAGCATTTCTTCCTGAACTTTTCTAGGTAAACTTATGGTAAAGTGGCACTTCTCTTTAATTAATTATCCATTAACACACATTAAATCTACAAAAGACTGAAAGATCAGAGATTGCCAGTACCAATTGAAGAAAAGAAAAAAATAAATGCAGTCTCAGCTGAGTGTTTTAGAAACAAAATAATTTACTAAAATACAGGTATACTTCAGAAAGACCATTATAAAAAATTAAATGTACTTGAAATGAAAAGCACGAGAGCAGGAAGGAAATTAAATTTCAGATCTTTATGAAATACAGGTCATTTACATATCAGAAAATAGACACAGTTTTTACAAAGAAATGAAATTTTAGATTGGTATGTGCAAACCTGAAAGAGGTTCTCCAGAGCACAGAGATGTGATGAAAAAAGAACCCTAACTATGGATGCATTTCAGCCCATATGACTACCTGTGTGCATGTAGGATGCCATACCTTTTCAGTTGCATAAGGAGACAAAAGAACTTTAACCCTTTTTTAACATGACAAAACTACTATCATGGTACTTACTGTGGTTACATAACCATGTGGAAAGGAATGGTAGCTTCTGACTACTCATACTGAAAAATTAAATGGTGCTGGAGAGCCATACCAATGACTGCAACATGATTTTCTTTGCAGTTAAACTGCTGCTACCAGATTTTTGGCCCATGCTGACATTTTCACACTCAAACAGTTCTCAGACAAAGTTTGATAGTGTGGGCCACGGACTATTCCCAGCCAGGGACCATTCCCAGTCAGGGAACATTCTCAAGACACAGCCTGGATGCTTTGGACCAACAGAGATTTTGACAGTGTGGACACAGACTTTTCTATGCTAGTTTGTACCAGTATCTTTTCCTTAGTGGTAAAGGGACACTTTTATTTCACTGCAACTAGAAACTTTAGTTCATTTTTTCTAATTAATATTCTGCTAGGACAGTATAAATAGGATTGAGTCAGTGTCAAATAAAACATCTTTAAAACACAAAAGGAGTAGTTCAGAATAATATCTGAACTGCACAGAAATAGCTGTTCATTAAAGCAAAAGGAAAAATAAACATATAGACACAAGTAAGGAGAACTCTGAGTACAGACTCAGCAAGAAGTTGCTACATTTTTATGCAAATTAATCAAATATAAGTGAAATATCTGCAAGAAATACTGAGAAGGATGCAAGATCTAGGACATGTAGGAGGTATGTACATTTATGTGAAATGGCATAGAAATAAAAGATTTTCAAACTATTTATTTCAATTTACTTATACTAGGAAGATGTTAAATACCAAATGTGCTTAATACCTGAATCAACATCTTGAACACTCAAACGGATGTACTGAAAGCAGCAACAGATTTAATGTTCATTTTCAAGGTATGGCTTAGGTTTCATCTGTTGATTTTCTTCCCTATGTGACTGCTCTTTTAGTTATTTAAAAAATACACTGAAGTACAAGTTTGAGTCCTTATAAATATGTTCAGATGTTCTAACTAGAAATTAATCCCCCTGCTTATATACAAAAATATCTATTCTATTAAAGCTACACTGTATCAGTGACAATATCTTAATTCTTTTTCAGTTGTTTATTCTACCATACATCACAGGTTTTATTCAATGTACAGAGACTTTCCATTGGTAGAGTTTGGTGTTTACACTGGAGAATCATAGAATCATAGAATCGATTGGGTTGGAAAAGACCTCCGAGATCATCAAGTCCAACCCTTGGTTGTTGCAGACCATCCAGGGAGATCGCAGACACCAATGTGGTGTTTTCAGGCAAATCCCAACTTTATTCAAATTCAACAACATATATAACCTTTAGTTGACCCCGCCCCGAGCACAACAGGTCTGACCCCATAGGTTAAGGCTGCGAACAGGTACATATAAGGTAAAGTCCGAAACCCTTTCCAGGGAGTGGTTCTGGCTTGTTGTTGTTTTTCCCTCTAAGCTTGCTGCCACGTGGTTCTTCTGGACCCACTGGAGTCAGTGGGCGGCAGCAATTCATGAGGAGACCTTTCACATATAATAAACACAGATCTTTTTACTAAAAGGTACTGTAAATATTAAATATATTTGCACAGTAAAATAAATAATAGCAAACCACCAATACATATAATCTATCAATCTTGATTGCTTACATGTCTGAAGTGTTTGTTTTTCCTTCTCCTGCCTTTGGTGCTAACATGTCTTTCTGCATTGTTTCAACTGAAAGGGAATTGCTATAATTCTAAAAAATAATTTATTATCTTCCAAAAGCAAAGGTCGTTTTTATTTGGTACAAATAAATGTCAAATAGTGGATGATATACAGGATAATAATTCATGGGCAGCCAGCCAGAGGAGATAGCTGTAATTACATTCAAGTTCAGGATGACACAGAGACCCAAAAAATGAAAATCTGAATGGTTTTAGGCAAGTTATCAGAGTTCATTTTGCTGCAGGATGTGCTGTTATCTGATCCCCTAATCCTTTCTGTGCCCTGAGTTGATTTCATAAAACACAGAAAACCTACAGGAAGAGGGGTCCTGTAGAAGTCCCTCTTATCTGAGAGCCCAGGCAAACAATGGGCTAGCTTTGTGTAAGGCACATGCTGGTGCTGGTGATTCATGCCCACTGGAGCTGGAATGAAGCTTCCCACCAGAAGAGAAGCTTCTTGGTGTCTGTGGAAGCAAATATGTTAAGAGAAGCGTGAAGTGCTCAAGAGGACCAAAGCTGTTCACAGGACAAAAATTGCTGCTTAGTGTGGGAAACATAGGCAAGTTCCCCTGTTTACTTTCCCTGCTTGGTTTTTTAATTTGCAGCTTCACTTGGGACTCAGTTCATGACTAAGATACCCAACTGTAGTTTTGATAGACAGATATTCAAGAGTCAGTGGAGAGCAAAGCTTCCTTGCAGTCGACCTACTTTGGTTAAGTCAAATAATTCCCTTGGATTCGTAGACTATGGGCTCAACACATGAGCCTAAACCTAGGCATTTTCAGTGCCACTTGGGTTGCCCCCAGGTATCTAAGACACCTAGCTGGACCTGCCTCCCTGTGGCACATATGGCAGAAGATGTTCTTACCTTTGAATGTACTTTTATAAAGCATGACTAACATCAGGAACTATGCTCTCAGTATCCAGGGCATAAAAAGCATTTAGCAAAATATTAGTTTTCTCTGATGTACTATTCAGTTTTCTCCCTACTTCTGTACAAGTGTATAGTATTCGTCAGTGCCACAGACAGTCCCCAGAATGAGACAGCTGATTTGCCTAATTCAAAATGGCAAATGCTGTGTTGCATAGCCCTGTTACTACAGCTGTAATACATGCCTACCTCCTATTATTAGAGCTGCAAAGGGTGATGAACTGGAAAATGCAGGCTAAGATAGGGCTTGCTCAGACATTTGGAGGCTTTTGGAGCTGTGAGAAAATCAGCAGTTTGTTTACTGTGTTACTTCACTTTACAGAGAAAGGCTGTTCGTGAGGCTTATGTGTGCATCCAAGATTTCTTGCCATTTAAGGTTGTTCTGATATAGGTTTGATTCAGGCCCATTCATAGCCATAGCCTGAGTAACCAATTAATTTCAATGAGTAACTAACAGAAAAGAAATAATAAAAAATTATCATCCATACACATGTAATAACAGGAGATAATTCTTTAGGCACACCAGAAATTTTCAGTAAATATAACAAACTAACTTCCATATTGTGGAGGAAAAATAGCATTCTCAGCTTAAGTGAAGCAAAATCCAGCTTTATGAGAACTCAGTAAACACATACTTTTTCCTTTTATCAGAAGTCTACATATTACATGATCAAACTATTCCTGGAACAGAGCTCTCCTCCTGAATAAGTGGAAAACTGCAAATTGCAAACAGATGTTATACTGACCTCCTCCCACCTGAATCTGCTGACTGAACTGCTTAGGTTATTCTTTCAGCCACCAATAAATCAGCACATCAAGTAGGTGGCAATGGAGGAAACTTTGCAGTAAGTGGGCAGAAATATAATTACACTATTCCCGACAGTGTTACTAGCAGCTTGTAGTTAAATGGAGATACAAGTATTGCAGAGGTATTGCACCTTAATCCTTATGAGGTTTTTATGATGTTCATCATTATTTTCTTGGCATTCAGCCTTTGATAACATGAAAACATAAAAAAAGAATTTAGGACAAGCAGAGAACAAATATTTCAATGGTGTTCGTTAGGCTGAGGAATAATGTTCTAGAGAAAGAGGATAACTTCCATTATTTAGTAATATAGAAATTGCCCGGAGAGACTGCTGGAAAAATTCTGTTAATAACTATGAGTTCCTTATCCTGGCATGCCCAAAGAAAAGGGAATTGTGTGAACATGACAATCTAGTAAATAATTTTAATCCCTAAATCCTGTGATACTCCTGTCAAGTGAAATACTTGTCAATTAACCATATGGCTAAAAGTTGTCTTGGATACGTGCCAACCTGATTTCATGAATATTCAATATGGAACCCTAGAAATATCATAATCTATCTGCTTCTCTTCCCTAATACTAAATAACCCTTGTAGTATCCAAATGTGGAGGGTTTTTTACTGCTTTGAGCTTCATGTTAATTTGTGCTACAGTATTGATTCAGACCACATTAGCAAGAAGTCTTCTAAATTCACCCTGAGGTAAGAAATTTGGTTTTTCATTGTATGTTAGACCCAAAGGTGTTAAAACCACAAAGGCACAAAATTGAGATTCTGTGCTGCATAAGAAAGAGATTTTGCAGTCAGAAGCAGCAATGCTGGCCAGGATTTCTGTTCACGAAGGCAGTGCTCAGGATCTATTACCTTGCACACAAACAATCCTAAGAGAGTATATTTAACAGATTTCATATTTACATACTTGCCAACCCTTTTGCTTTGCTCATTGAGCTTTAGCTGACTTGGCACATCTGTTTTCTTCTTGCTGTAAGCATTTTATCCAACAAGGTGTCAAAGCTTGTGTTGTTGTGAGGAAGACTCAGTGGGAATAATTTCAAGGTGCAAAGACTTAAAATATTTTTGAGAATAACGTCAGTCAGATGTTAATTTAAGAAGTTTTTATTCTGAATAAACAGATTACAGAGTGCCTGGGGAAATTAACACAGCTAATGTTGCACATTCCAGATTGAGATTGTGTGCTGGAGGGCTATGAGGACTATTGCACTGCCATATTAAAAAGGGTTTTCTTTATCAGAGGAAGGATATCTTTATTTGTTTCAAGGGGGCAAACCATGCCTATGACTCATCTGTGTTTCCTCTACTTCTGTCCCAGGAATTAAGCTACCTCATTAAGTGGAGAGGAAGAACTCATACTGAGCAGAAAGGGATTTCAGGGCTAAGAAAGCAACAGGAAAAGTTGCTTTCTTGTCAATCTTTTATCTTCTTCAAAAATTACAGGGTACAGAAATAGCACAAGACAGTTCAAGCAATGGATTTTAAAGCCTGGTGTTGCTATAACTGCATGGAAGACATCACATTATGCAAACATTCTCTTTCATTCAACTGAACTATGCACAGAGGCAAGTATATGGAATGTTGGCAAAAATGTCAGAACTTGACCTAGAATTAATTCCTCTATTATTTGCCATGAGATAATATAAACAGCTCTGGAGTTCTCTTGCAACAAAGTGCTACATGTCACAACACAATTAATATCTTCCTTTTATTCATACCAATTTTTCAAATCTAAATGTTTATATTCCTGACTTCAGACATGCAAACCTTGTGTCCTGGGCCTGGGACATAGGGAAATGAACAAATTGTTAACAAAAAGGCAATAAATCCTTCTTGCTGGGTGAAGACTGCCTTTCTGTATATCCGTGAGCTGCAGCAGCAACAATTATTTTCTCCCCTTTTGTACTGAGCTTAGTATTTAACTAGCAACCTGCTACAGAGATTCCTGTAGTGTGACATGAAGTGGTGAGAACTGACAAGTGATCAACCTCTGTCATGTCCTGTCTGCTTGCTCTCCTGTTTCTCCAGGAGGAATGCCTAGGCAAATTGTTCCTCCATCCTGCCTTCTGCATCACCTCTCTGGTGCTTTGCTCGGGGGATGTGTTAACCCCTCTTCTGACAGTACTAGAATGAACCTTATCATGGTTTATAGAAGAAATTCTACTAGAATTAAGAGTAGTGCTTGACTCAGTACCAGAAGATGTACTCACAAGGTTTCAGTAATGAAAGTTGGAAAAGACCACCTGGTCTAACACAATCTATCTCCTGAGCCAGGAGCTCTAACACTGTTATTTCCACACTGAACTGGATCCCTTCGGTCTGAAAAAACACACACTTTGAGAAGGGCATCTATCCTTGACTGCAAAAAGTGAAGTGACACAGAGTTTATCATCTCCTTTCCCCCCAGTGGCTTATCACCCTCCCTGTTACAAGTTTGTGTCTAATTTCTCCTTTGAATTTAGCTGCACTTCCAGTCACTAGCTCTTTGTGTGTCTTTCTCCACTAGATTAAAGAGCCATTCAATAACTAGTATTTACTCCCCATGAAGGTTCTTACATGCTATAATCAAGCTGTCTTCTGATCTCTTTGATAAGATAAACAGATTGAGCTCTCACTGTTCTCTCTTTTTATTTCCCCTTCCAGCCATCAAAACATATCTGTAGCTTATTTCTATATCCTCTGTAGTATTTCAACATCCCTTTTAAAATGTTGACATTAGGACTGTATACATTATTCCACATCAGTCCCAATAATGACACACAGAAAGAAAAGTCAATTTCCTCCTCCTACTCACTATTCTGTTGTTTATACTGACTAGAATTGAATTAGCACTTTTTGCCTCTGTATCCTAGAGGAGCTCCTGCTGCTTCATCTCCCTTTAGAAGCCAATGCTATTTTCAGTCAGTGCTTTCCAGGGTACAGAACACCTTTCTGCAAGAATGGTCTGCAATGCCTGCCTTGAAATGAATGATTTGGTTTGGCTAGGGTTTAACCCACCATACATGAGGTAAACTTCTTTCTGGTTTTGGCAGTCCTATTGTTCTTGACAGTATTTAGTATTGCATCACTAGAGATTTTGTATGAGAGTCCTAAATAGGTAAGATTATTAAACACCGTGAAATTTCTCATCAAACTCTACAGAAGCTCCTAGAAATAACCTTGTCTGATAAAGATCCCTGATGATAATTTTTTTGAGAACTTTGAAATAGAATAGCATTAAGCTACTCAATATGTACTTTATTGATGGCCTAGAGAGCTCCTTTGTTCTTCACTATATCATGTGGTCCTAAACTGAGCACTTTTTAGAGGTCTGAGTAATATCACATCTTTGCAATTGTCATTTCCAGCAGAACTTGTAATCTCAACAAAAAATGAAAACAGAGTTGTCTGAAAAAAAGTAGATCCTTAAAATGTATTGACTGTCATTAATTACTTACATTCTCTTTGTATTTATTCCTAGATCAGCTAGTCTGTCACTTTGACTGTAGCAGATGTACTTTGATGGCTATACACCTTTGACATCAGCCCAACGCATGTTTGAATATTGGCACAGCAGAAGCACTTTCAGGATCTTGCACATTTCAACTAATACTGCAAGATCTAGTGGGAAATTACACTGCTTACAAATGTAAAATATAGTTATCATCTCTTGCATGCAAGTAGTGTAGGACTGACAGTTTTAGAAATATATGTAATCTAGACCCATTTATGTCCTAGTTTCAGCCGGGATTGAGTTTATTTTCTTCCCAGTAGCTGGTACAGTGCTGTGTTTTGGATTTAGTATGAGAATAATGTTGATAACACACTGATGTTTTAGTTGTTGCTAAGTAGTGCTTACACTGAGTCCAGGACTTTTTCAGTGTTGCATACCCTGCCAGGCAGCAGGTCACATGAAGTTGTGAGGAAACACTGTCAGCTGACCCAAAATGGCCAAAGGGATATTCCACAGCACAGAACGTCATGCCTAGTATACTATCTGAGGGCAGCTGGTCCATCAGGGCTGACTGCTGCTGCAGGATGGGCTGGGCATTGGGCAGTGGGGGATGAGCAATTATATTGTGCATTACTTGTTTTTCTTGAGTTTTACTCTTCTCTCTCTTTTTTCTTTCCATTGTTGTTGTTAGTATTTGATGATGATGATGATGATGATGATGATAATAATAATAAATTATTTATTATTATTATTATTATTATTTATCTTATTTCAATCATTAGACTGTTCTTATCTCAATCCACAGTTTTTACCTTTTTCTCATTCTCCTCCCTAACCCAGTGGGAAGGAGGGAGAGTGAGAGAGCAGCTGCATGGCACTCAGTTGCTGGCTGGGGTTAAACCACAACAATTAAATAGGGGAATGCAACATACTTCAGCAACATACATTTCATAATTCTAAGACCTCCCTCTGCTCTTTCTCAATAGAGTCCATAAATTTTTTTAACATCTTTGCACGTTCAGCAACACTATCAAAATTCCCATCTAGTACATACTCTATACCAGTGCCAGGGTTCATTTGTTCCAAAACTATTAGTTCCCTGATACTGTCCTCTAACTCAGAGATACAGACTTTCCCCCATGCCTAACACTTTTTACTGGTTGCCTATTTTTGTGACGTATTTCATAGTTTAACAGTGGCAGGCATGAAAGCAGATTTCAGGAGCCCACAGAACCTCGTGACTGGATCTGCACTTTGAACGAGGTGATGAATGATAGCACATCAAATACATACTAAAAATATCAGGCAAGCCTAAAATCTGATACCTGTGTCTATTTTGTTCAAGGAACCACCGCAAATGCTGGGCATTTAACTTAGTTTACCGTGTTGTGACAGAGATTTTAGCTAACCTGCGACATGTTGCCACACAGAATTTTTAGCACACTCATTAGACTATAATAATTTGATCAAAGGTCTGACTCAAGCCATGGCTAGGGAGGGTTTCAGTTGGCAAGAATGATACTCCAATTCACACATCCACATGGAAGTGCCTGAATGTGAGTGAGGCATCAAAGCCCTCAGGACACTGGGAACTGCCCACATATTAACATGCAGTGCCATTTTGCATGCAGTAGCTGAGACATCTCCACAGACATGACACAGGACCTTGGGGAAACTCAGCCCTTCCACACCAGTAGCCCGAGGCTGCCAGTTCGCTCCGTGCACCCAAAAGGCACCATGTGCCTCTGATAAGGCAACCTAAATTCTGTTTAATTATTGTCAGCAGAGATGAGAACAAGACCCAGCTCACAAGGCAGGACATCTCTCCTGGACAGACTCCATTGTCTGAACAGAAGTGTGTAGTGCCCTTTGAAATGCTCTTGTGTGTCCCACCTGGTATCCATCTACCAGTCCCAAAGGTCCCCCACAGGTTCTGTGTAGCATCTTTGCTCCCCATAGGGTTATCTGGGATATCCTGGGGCATCTCAGATGGCAGTAGTTTAGACAATGGAATCATCCCAGGTAGCAGGTCAGAGGAGTCTCACTCCGGGCTTTACCAACTGTAATGCTTTCTACTGACAATAACAGAAGCTTAGACAACCAACTTAAGCATAGACTTCTGAATTAAGGACAAGGACAGCTAAACCAAAGTGTCTTGACTTTTAACTGAATCCCACCATTCTGGTTCCTTCATGACAAGCTGGAACTGAACCTTTTCATTTTCTTATGTTTATTTTATAATGTTGCCCTCTCATACGGAGTTAATTGCCAAGATGGGCTAATCCTCTAAGGCATAGAGATCTCTGTAAGGCCCTTAAAATTTTCAGTCTCATAGTGATGGTATGTCATTTTACATTCAGTTTAACCCCTCATTCCCAAGGTGCTTTGAAACATTTTAGCTACTTTTACCACCAAGATTAAAGCAGTGTTAATTTCACCCTTCTCCATTTCCTCTCAGCCATGCCGTAGCACTAAAGAGATGGAGACAAAGTCTCATTCTTTAAAAATTCAGTCCTGTCTTTATACCATGGCATCAGAGGTAGCTCCAAAACAGACATCTATCATTAAAAGAGAAGTCTGGTCTTCAATCCATAAGGCCCCTGATTTAATAAAGCTTTCTTCAACACAGTCTGACAATTCTTCAATTGCCAAACCATAGTTTTCAAATTATCTCCCATAACAACATAATGGACTGAAGAAGAGTTAAATCTATTCCAATTTGATGTTCTTGATGCTGTTGTGGGTTCACCTTGGCAGGCCTGGATTTGGGTTCTGAAGTTTGCACCAGGCCTGGAATTGTCGGGTGACTTGGGCTGGGCTGGGCTAGCTGACAGCTGACTTCTTCTAACCAATGATGTTGTATTCCATACCATATGACATCACCTCAAG
>JAOXXN010000446.1:100200846-100210932 GCA_026770055.1 Myrmophylax atrothorax | reverse complement strand
ACTCACAAATTCAACCATTAAAAAGATAAGGAAGATCACAAAGTGCAACTATCTCTCAAGTCTACAGTGTGCAAGTGCTCATCAAATCAAATATATATGTTCTATAGTTAGTGTGATAGAAGTCAGCAAGAAACCTGACTTGAGAATCTATGTAAAGGTTACATCATTAGCCACCGGAAGGGGACTGTTCTGTCTTTGCATACAGCCTCTAGTTACCCTGAAATACAGTATCTCTCATCAGGACATTGTCTGCAGTACATTCTGCTTACAATTGTCCTGTGGCAGTCGGAACTTAATTGTCCTACTGATGATATACTGACTGGCAACACTCACAAGAACTGCTGTTTTGTCCCACTCCTTCCTTTTCACCCCTCATATATATTATTCTCATTCTGATTTCTGAGTTTAGGAACACTTTCATCAGTGCTGTCTCCATACAATCCTGAACATCCACTGGACTGATTCAATCTTTTTTTTACGACATGTCATAGTCCATTGTGCAGGATGCTTCGATATCAAAACTCTTTTCCTTCAAAAACACTCATGTTTGAACAAGAAGCTTATTCTGAAAGGACCTTAACCTTTTCCTCATGAAACTGATACGTGGTGTAGAAAAACTTATATGCAATCATTTGCAACCAGTGCTGCAACAAATTTCCTATCAATTAAGGATGGGAAAGAGAGAAGGTGTCAGAAATTAATTTGATTAGTCTTAAGCTCTGACCAGGAGTCATTCTTGGAAGATAGCTTCCACTTTACATCACATTATGAGTATTAGTAACATCAGAAAACACTCCAGCTCTTGTTTTATTATTTTACTAAAAAAATTTTAATTTTATAAATATAACATTGGCATGCCCTTTGCAATACTTTGCTTCTCTGTTATGAGATGAAAGGTGCATTCAGCATCATCTTGATTTAGACTACCTTCTCGCAATCTGAAATTTTCCTTCAAGACCATAAGACAATAACCAGATGTCTCTAGATAGCTTTTTACTTATTTGTCATGTGCAAGCTGTTGAAAATATGCTGACAGAAACAGCCAACTTAAATTACAGTTTGTGAAAGTATCACATAAGAATTTATGCTAGCTGTTAATTACAAGAATGAGAGAATCTGGATCTTTTCTAAGCCACTCATACAGTCTGCTACTAAGTAAAATGGGCTAGGGCCCCACTGTCTGGCCTTTAGGCAAAGAGAACAGCATGGTTTGAGCTCTGATGCTACATTCTCCTTTCTCTCTTCACCCACAGAGAGGGTGGTCCATCCTGCTCCTGAACAGTGCACAAATGGTTAATTATGTGCTAGTTCTCAAATTTGTGTCCTGGCCTTGTTTACTTTTCCAGTCTAGATATAGGTCATCTAAAAGTATTATCTTTATCAGTGGAAAAAAAACCTGCAACAAACAGATTTGACTTGGAGGCACTTTTTTGACTAAATAAGTAGCTAGTCTTCCTACAGTCTTAGTCTTACTGCAGGCAGCACAATCGAGTCTTTATCAAACTACAGAGCTGTGAAGTGGTAATAAAAGCAATACAGCTTGATCTGTATGATCAGGTCTCTTCAGCTTCACAGTCAATTTAAAGTTCACCAGACATCGACTTTGAATTTGCTAGCTGCCACTGGAAGCTTCCTGGAGTCAGAACGCTGACAAAATATTGCATCATCTCCCACTTCTGTCTACATATCATCTAAGATTTGCATTTAATCCACTGTCACTTCATGTTCCATAGATTTTATAAAAGAAAAGAAAGAACATGAATAGTAAAACCAGAAAGAAGACATGAATAATTGTAGTTACTTTTCTGTGCCAGTCATCTTCTTATTATTCTTGTATAACTTGATTGTTAAAACTCCTTTTTTTGGACAGAACCCAGACATGGTAGCCTGGTTCAAATTCCTATTCATGAGGCCAACAGTCATGTTTGTTCACATGAAAAGGCAAAGAGCATTGGGCGCCATTAAGTGTGGAGCTTCATACACTGACTGCACGTCTGATGTCATCACTGATTTACTTATGTGGGCTGTCAACCTATACTGGCAATAGATGAGAAGTAGGAAAACTTTTGGAGGCAGATTAATTTGCAAGTTTGCTGCTACTCTGTTTACTTAGACGCAAATAAACAGTAATAGGATAAGCATGTGCATATTTCCTGTGCTGATTAGCTTCCCATGAGCTTGATCCAAATTCAACTCAAGTCAGTGGGAATTTTTCCACTTTCTCCAACAGCAGTTGGCCCACATCCTCAGTAAGAAGCATATTGCACTGAGCAGCAGTTGTTCCCCATAAGGAAAAGTATTAAAGGATTAGTCTACAAGGGGAAAATGGGCATAAGGTGTCCTTCAAGAATGCTGACAAGATGATCACAATGAGAAATGAACAATCTGATATACTGGAAGCCTCATTTATTAATTTAGAGACATAGGAATTCAAATTTACAAAATAAAACTTGTTGCACTGAAAAATTACTAACTCTGTTGGCAAATTTAATCCTTCAGGTTAGATGAGCCTTGCCTGACAGCCTAATAGTATTCACCTTATCAATCAGGTAGTTTCTGGGGGATTTTTATTCACATAGCAGTTTTAATACTGAAATTAAGCTTGTCCAACTAGAAGGGTGTGGGGGTGCTAGAAGGGCCTTGTCCACTAGAAGGGCATTTGGATTGAGCCAAATTGGAACTATAGGGTCTTTTCATCAATAACACAACAGTAACAGCAATTGTGGCTGGAAGTGGAAGATTAATTTTCATGTGCCTTTAGTTCTCAAATGTTAGTTTGGCAATAAATAGTTCATGCTCAAAAAAAAAGCTGATAAAACCTCATTTTATTTATACTTTTGGTCAATAGAATTCACAGTATCAAATCAGTATGTTTTTAAGAAGATTAATTTTATAAAAAACCTTTCTTCTTAGCCACAACAGATTTGTTCACTTGCTCTGTTTTAAGATTGAAAGAAAAAGCCCTTGCTGTCTACACCAATAAGGACTACCAGAGAAGACAACCAAAATGATGAGGCAATGTAGTTCTATGGTATACTGAAAACTAGTTTAGAAGAGCTATGTACCCAAGCATTATTAGTAAGGAGCAGAATGCAGGTCACCAGGTAATACCATGGGTCTGAAGTTTATGTATACCCTATTACTCCTTATAGCATGGTATAGAACAGATTCAAAAAACAACTTGGATGGCCATCTAGTGTCATGCAAGTGAAATGCAAGATATTTAATTGTTTAAAATGCACACACCTGTTCTCCCATAGAACAATGAAAAAATTCACAAGTATTCACGTTTGTTTCAAAATATACTGATCACCTCCAGAGCATCACTGACATTTTGCAAGGAAATCGTATTCAATTTAGTTTTCACAAATATATGAGACTTCATATCAGAAAATGATGGAAGACATATTACTAAAAGGAAAATACACACAGAAAGCAAAACAAGTGCAATTGCTGTCATTGTTGGACTTTAGTAACTAACATTAAAATGTCAAGAGGTAAAGAAATGTAACTGCAAAATGGGAAATCAGGAAGATGGTGTGATACCAAGTCTGAGTGAGGAAAGACAAATTAATCCGGTAACGGTATAGCAGCATAGCAATGGAAATGTGTTAACTGCAAATGTCTTCTGAGCCTGAAAGACTGTTCATTTTATAGATATTCTAAATGTGAGTGAATAGAGAAATAAATACTATCTATTATATATGTCTTAATTTCTTTCCACTAAACACACATGCACAAATAGCCTTACTCATAAGACCAGAAGGAACAGTTCTGATTACCTACTCTTACTTTAAAAAAAATACATACATACAGCACATTTAAGAAAGTAATGACTCACCTGTGCCTTCATTCCTATTTTAGCTGCATGTGAAATGACTTTCAGATGTGATAATTTAACTTTCTGTTTTTCAGATAATCCATTTAATTGTAGTAAGGAAATGAACTGAAAGAATCACTCTAAAACAGTAGTAACTGTTTCCTTTGCAGCATGCTGCTCGCTTTTGCTGTGATACTATACACTCTTTACTTCAGAAATGCTGAGAGGCAAACAAATTACCTTAGTATTTATCTGAGATTATACACCAGGCTAATGCCTACAGCAGCCTTATACCTAAATTAAGGATTTAAAGTTTACAGCTTCAGGCCTACAATGGTATATAAAAATTCCTATTAAAAATTACAACTGCTTTCTCATTTGATTAATGAACTCACAGTGGGATTTACAGCATTTGTAAAACTTCTTTTTTCTTGCACATTTCATCATAAGATATAACAGAGAAAAACCAAATACAGCTTCAGTAGTCAGTGCAACAATTTACCATGGTCTCATTCCCCTCATTTAACTTTTCTGTTAAAAATTACCAAATTCTCACTGCTTTATCAGTGACATTGTTCAAGTATCACAAAATTTGAAGATGGGAAGAAGAGTTCTGTGACGCTGATGGCATATTAAGGAGTCTTTTCCACTAGTCTGTATCTCTGGAGATCCTTTCCAGAAGTACCTTTGTTACAGGACACACAAAGGTCAAAACAATGTACCCGCATCTGAAAGCATGCCATTTCCTTATCAGATTCAAAACTAATTAAGTTCCTGCTTTCTGGTTCCATTCTGACAAGATGGAAATTACATCCAAAGAATGTTATCATTAAGATACCAAAAAGGAAGGTAACATGTTTTGTACTAAATCTGAATTTTAGGCCTGACTTCACCTTGAATTCAAACATTCATTTCATGTTTAGATCCACATACTACTGAACTCCTAAAACATTGCATTGTTTTTTGATGGAACTACAGTCAAAGCAAGAAAAAGGACAGAGCTCTGAAGCAGCTATAGTAATAACACAAGGCCTCATTCCCTTTTCACACCACAGAGGAATCCACAGCATGACTTCTTTGGAAGACCCAGGCTTTTATTGACAAGTGCAGTGATGCACTTATATATGATATTTACGTTCAGGTTTTCTTCTGTGTTGAACAAAAACCAAGTTAAAATATCAGCATTTGTCATGGAATTAAGATAATTTTAATATTTCAGTTTAGGGTTGTCTGAGTTTTGATTGAAACAAACTATTTCAACATTTATTAATCAATTTTTATTCAGTGTGTTAAATAGAATTGAAATGTTCTCTTTGAAGGTTGGTGAAATGAATGTTAAGCTTTCTTTGCTATTTTGCAGAGATGTTTCCTAGGACTGGTAATTTCAGTTTTGTACTTCCATGTACAATGTGCTCTCTGGTCACCCTTCAAAAAAAAAAAAAAGAAAAAAAAGAGTAATTTCTCTTTGTGTTAATGTTTAGGACACTTCTTTCAGTCTCCTCACCATTTCTGGAGTTTGTGATCTGTCTTAGGTGAGTCACTGGCAGTCACAGCCATCCCCAGAAGAGCTGGAAACTACCATACAGGACATACAGACCACATGGATAGGAGTGGATTTAGGTGGGTTGAATATCCTTTGAGAACTTTCTAAGCTAGTCAAAGGAGAAAAAGCAGTGCTTCCATGAAATTCCCTGAATCTCCTATTGTTAGATTCACTAGTGCACTGACTGGTTAGGAAATTTAAACAGGTTTTCTTAGGTGAACTGCATTGATCCACTCTGCCAAAAAAGAGGAAATTGTCTGGATCACACTTTCTGTAAAAAGAGAAGGAACTCTTCTAATAAAAGGAAAAATCCTCAGATTCTTTCTTAGTAGTTTATTAATATTCATTCCAGCTTCAACTGGACTAGAAAGAAGAGTATACTGGCTACCCTAATGAGAAAGAGACAGAGATACTGATTACTAGCAGGCAAATGAGGGTTCCAATCAGATACATGAGTCAGAGGTCAAGATAACCTAATGAGCGAACAATCACTGTGCACAAGAAAATAAAGCAAATCTAGGTAAAATTATGGGTTTCTGCCAGCCTTTTCACTTTCAATAAGTATCAAATATTAAAAAAAAAAATTGGTAATTTTCTTGTGCAACCTGAAGACATCACTCAGATGTGTCTCACCAGAGCTGGTTAGAGGGGAAGGATCAGCTCCCTCCGTCGACTGGCACTCCTCGTAATGCAAACCAGGATGCTCCTAGCTTTCCTTGCTGCAAGGCCATGTTGCTGACTCATGTTCAACTTGTGGTGCACCAGGACCACCAGAGCCTTTGCAGCAAAGTTGCTTTCCAGTTGTTTGACCCTCAGTTGCCACAATTAGTGCCTAAGATCAGTCTTCCACAGGAGCAGGACTTGGCACTTCCCTTTGTTGAGCTTCATGAGGTTTCATTCTGCCCACTTCAGGTTTTCAAGGACCCTCTGAGCGGCATCCAGTGCATCAGCCACTCCTCCTCATTTTGTACTGTTTGCAGACTTACTGAGGGTGTATTTTGTCCCATCATCTGGGTTACTAATAAAGATTTCAAACAGTAATGGCCCTGGGGTCTACCTCTAGTGACCAGCATCCAGATGATCTTTTTATCAATGATCATAATCCTTTGAGCCCAGCAGTTGGCAGTTTTCAGCCTGCCTTGCTGTCCCCTTACCAAGTCTGTACTTCCTCAGTTTGTATATGAGGATGTTAGAGCTGAAGTCAAGATAAATGATACCCTGTGTTTACCCTTTTTCCAAGGAACTGGTAATTTCATCATGAAAAGCTATCAGGTCATCAGGCATCATTTCTCCTTCCTAAATCCCTGCTGCCTATTTCAAGTCATTATCTTGTCCTTCAAGTGTATGGAAAGTTCTCAAAATTTTTGCTCCATCACCTTCCCGAGGACCAAGGTAAGACTGAGAAGCCTGAAGACCCCCAGATCCTTCTTCCTCAAGCCCAAAACAACACTTATTTCTCCCAGTCCCTAGGAATTTCCCACAGCAGCATTGAGTATTTGTACCAAAATCAACTGCTGCTGGGATTTAGAAGTTATTAACCTCGACCTTAAAAATATCTTGTGTTTTAATGTTTTGCTCGAAAAACTATAGAGATTAAAAAACACCCAAGAAGATGGTTGCAATTTCATACTTAGCAAAATTAATTTTAAGAAACCAGAAGTGTAGAGGAAAAAAAAAAAGAAGGAAAGAACAAGTTTTTAAGTCAGATATTCAAATTTACAGAGATGAGAAAACTCATCCTGCATCCTGCAGTACTTCAGAAAACAGTCAAATATGTCCATTCTCTGTAATTTACTGGGGATCTGGTGGAGAACACAATTGATCCCACTGGTGGAGGGAAGACAAAAAAATAAAGAAAATATTCAAAGAGAGCCTTGAGAACTGCAGAACTGTGGCTTAAATATTTTTGAATCAATCCGATTTGTAAACATCTTGGAAATAAAATAATGAATTAAAGTAGTCAACTATTATGAACACAGCACAGTTTTTATTTGATATGGTGACTGGGTTGGTGAACAATGGGAAATGAGTGGCTGTGACATATTTTGACTTTTGTGGAATTTCTGAAACCTCATCTCATGACATTATCACAAATGGATTAAAAAGATAAGATCTAGCTTTAATTATCCATGAAAGCATGAAAATTAGAAAATTCTTGCAACAGCTCATGTTCTATACATGGCTGCTCCTGGTATGTTCCCCATGTCCTTTTGCTGCCAGATGACGTTGCAAGAAGGAAACTACTACCTTCATGAGGATGATTTTTTGAAGAGTTCTGAATGAAGAAGATGGCTTTGAACATATATTCCAAGTTTCAGGGATAATTTTATTCCTAGTCCTTTCAGTGTAGCAATTCCTGCTTTGGCTGTTTCTGCAGTTTCCCCTGATGGTTGAAATCTCTTTCTCATTCCATAAAACAGCAGAAGAGATTTATGCAGAAGTATTTTCAGAACAAGGCCCTTGTTCACCTCACCAGTGCAGCCTGATTCTAAGATGATCCATACTGATACAGAAATTTTTGAAATAGGAAGATGAATTATTTCAATATTTAAAATTAAACACTGCTACCTTTTTCAAAATCACTCACATTGCTCATCTCTGCTAATCATCTACACTCAGATTTTCAAAATACCAGGATCTTCCCGCATGCTCACCTTCCTCAAACTTTCTTCCTTTCTTGGATCAGAGCATCAATCAATGGTCCAAGACAACAACAGATCATGAGCCATCTCTCTCTTGAACCCAGGTCAACTGAGCTTGCCATTTGGGAGTATTTGTTCAAAGCAGTTGATAGTAAGTGCACAGCTTGCTGTAGCTCTAGGAATTACCTCCAGGATATCTGGCTTCATGCCCAACCTCTCCATGTGAACCTCCCTGAAAATAAAACACAAGAAAGTATAAAAATGTATTGACTTGTCTGCAGAAAAGATTTTCAGCCTGTTTGATTTCTTGTAAACTAAAAAATAACAAGGTTGATGTGAGCAAACAGAAAGACATAAAGAAGCTAAGACCTGTCAATAAAAAGACAAAACATTATTCAGCTGCCAGTCATTCCACTGGGGATTATCTCTAAAAACAAGCTTTGGTTTTGACATCATGTTTTAAAAAAGTGGCTTGAAATTTTGGGGAAAAAATAAAAAGCAACTATTTACAAGACTTCATGAAAGCAAAGTTCAGAGAGCATCTCACACAATTATTTCATTATTTGAAAAATCATCTCATAGTTGGGCATGTATGAAAAACACAACTTCACACCGGTGATCCTTACATCAGTGGGGAGCCCAGACTTGAACTGCCCAACTACTAATTTATATTTTCTTATAGTTCCTCTGTTGGGGAAACAAGTTTTACCTGACAAAGAGAACAGAACAGAGTTTATGCATTGGGGTACTTCTGTTCTATATTCAGTGCTCCTGACAAAGATTTTAATCATAAGTTATCATTCATATTGCTTAAAAGTAAGCCAGTGAATTAAAGCCAAGGAAATTACAATTCTTCATTACCTTTGATTAAAATGAGTTCCCCTGTGTTAAGAAGATAATAACTAACAACTCAAAGTGGACACAGCTATAGCTTTAATTATGTACATTACTAATTCAATGTGGTTCGTATTTCATATAGTAGCTGCCTTTCTTTACCTTATGGAAGTAGAAAGATCAAAATTATTTAAATATCAAAATTTAAAAAAACTGAAAGAAACCGGGTACTTTCCCAGGTGGGTTTGAGTACAAAGATACTGCTGGATTTCAGGAGTTATCAGGATAGTACAGACATGATAAGCCATCTAACCTCCTCTGTACAAATCAGTAACCAAAATTTATAAAACCCAAAATAACCATCTGAATGGTGCAGTTATAGTTGTCATAGTTTTCAAACTTAGTTCCTAAGGAAAAAAAATCACTTGCCTTAGGATCTCTGGGCTATTGTAAAGGAGCTGAGCTTACCATGAGGAAGTGGTTCTTAGACAAGATTGTGAGACTCTTTTTTCAATATCCAAAATTCCAGCCTGGTAACTTATTTATATTTCCCAAAATGTGGCAAAAGAAAATAATACAGTGGGGAAACTTCCAGGAGATTCTATATGACCCCCATAGCTTCACCTGCCCCCTGGCAGGTCTTATCTGCAACATCTTGACAGCATTCAGCATCATACCACTCCTGTGAAAGAGAAAAACTAAAGCTAGGAACAGCTGTAAAGTTAGCAGATGTGAAAGTATTGGTACTTTTCATAACAAATGTCCAAACCAACAAAAAATGGTTCAATTGATAAAAAAATAACCTTGAAACTTTTCTTCCATTTGCACTGAACATGTTATGCTTCAAGAAAGGCCAGCTCCCTGGTGTGTTTCCTTTTAGTCTTCAGTAACTATCCTGTTTTCTGGTTTTGATTTTATCAAATGAAAAATACAGAAAAACTATAACTGAAGGCTGGTTTTGCACTCTTTGAAATAGGCTATTGACTAGAAGGCAGGAGAGATTCTCATGAGGTAATAATATCTATTTAACTTCTAGTATTACTGGCAATAAAGCATGATTAGAGAAACAACAACAGCAAAAATGGAATACAGATTACCTTAACAATAAACCACTATTTAAGAATAGATGTACTTTAAAAATACATAGCCCTTATTGTGGAATTGTAGAATCATAGAAATGTCTGGGTTGGAAGGGACATTAAAGACCATTTACTTCCAACACCCCTGCCATGGGCAGGAATGCCACT
>JAOXXN010000446.1:100180387-100191331 GCA_026770055.1 Myrmophylax atrothorax | reverse complement strand
CAGTGCTGTCCTTGAAAAAGGCTGCTTGGTCATTCACGATGCTGCCACATGAGACTGTCACCTCCAGGGTCAAGTCTCAAATGTCCAATATCCTGAACCGTCTGCATGCAGGGTTGGGTCTGCGGCTTCCAGCTCTTCCTATCACCTCGTGTTTCAACCCTTGCCTGTCACTGCAGGACTTTGCAATGTGGGTGACCCCTTTGAGCCTGCACAGTGGATTTTTTAGGTGAGGCACAGCGTGTGTGGAACTGACCCCACCCCTTACTCCTAAGGTTCATCTGCCACGGCCTAGCGAGCTTGGATGGTGACAGCGAATACCTTAGAATATAGGTTTGGTTAGAGTATCCTTCTCTTAGATGGACGGCCTTACAGGGCTAAGCAAGCTCCATCTGCCCGGGTTTTGGAATTAGAGTTGTTCTTCTCCTGGAATGGTTGCCAGGCGACTAGTGAGCCCATCCTGCCTGTGGACACACATTGTCTGACCCTTCAGCTGAGACCTGTCTGGCACGGGAGACCCTACCAGAGGCACATACCACCACCAGCATAGCTCTCAACCCCATAAGGGCACACAAGCTTCTCCCCCACAACAAGGGAGTGTCCAGGAAGAGTTATCAGAATACACTGGCAACAATAACTGTGAGTATCCAGAAAGTGATAACAGATTTAATTGCGAGAGAGACTTTGGCCTGAAGCCTGGATTTCCACTGCTGTGGAAGTACTACACATATACCTGCGTCTTCCACCTCGTTGCACCCACTCCATGTGTGTGCAGATTTTATGTAGCTTTTCAGTCTCTGGGATTCAATCACAGTCTCAGACAAGGTAGACAAGTGTAGGACAGTATGGGTTTTTCTTTGTCAACATAATCACTGATCATTGAAGAAAAAACAAGTTTGAGTCTGTGTGAAAGAGATAGCTGGTTCTGATTCCCCTTGTGAAGTTAAAATGTAGACTTATAACCTTTGTTTAGAAAGTGGCAGAGATAGGTTTTGTTTTGGTTTCCAGATATTACTCTCTTTGTCTCTAATTTAGATAAAGCCCAGGTTAACTGTGCAGCTGCTCTAAAGTTCCCATTTAAGCATTAAAATTATTAATTTCAACCACAAATAATGATTAAAATGACCCCATTTATTAGTGACAACAGGGTTTTTAGCTGAAAATCTCAATTAAGGAAGCCACACAATTATTGACAAATTACATAGTGCAGCTAGAATATTTCATAATCTTTTCATTAGTATATTTCCATTATTTTCATTAGTAGAAGGAAATTATTTGACTATGCTGTGAATTCAACAAAAGCAGACCAGATTGCATGAGGAGGTAGCAATAACATTTTCAATTACTATTATACTACTATTCCACACTATCCCATCTTTCATGGGTACACTGTTTCTGTCTAGATTGTACAGAATAAAATACTACCACATACAATAATAGCATTGCAAGACAGGTCTAAATAAAGAAGAAAAAGGAATTTCAGTTTGACATTAAAATAGTTTTTTGTCATTGTAACAACTCTAACATCATTAAAAATGTCTTGAACACTAATTACTGAACTAATTTTAATATTAGAATTAATATAATATGTGCAGTTTTATATTGCTTAATATATTCAGTATATCATTTCACCCTAGCCCTCACTTAAGTTGATTAACAATATATGTGGCCAGTTAATAAAAGGGAAAATGTTCACTAAATAGCAGCAAAATAACTGTGACTGAAGATGTAATGAAGAACCATAAGGAAAGAAACATTTCATAACAACAGAACAATTAATAAGTCTGTAGTGCATGTTCTATTTATTGAATTTTATTAATTTGTATTATTAAGTGAATGTAAAGAGTAGCATACTCACTTTCTACTGGAGGAAGGTTTAATATCACTCTTATCACAGCAGGATACGAATACCTTAGTAATTTTAGAAGAAACACATATTCTTTCTGTCTCTCACTAGGTGGGAGATGACTTGGCTTTTTTCTTTTAACTATTGTATAACTGAAATAGTTTTTCTTTGTAGTACTGAAGCTTTTTGCTGCTCTGATGACACACAGAAATTAATTCAACACTAGAATCCACCACTGTCTCCCTATTCTCGGTAGCACCCACTGGGGCTAGTAATTCCCCCTCTCCAGGGGATGACAGGTGTTGATGACAATCACACTTACACAGGTGAGCTAGCTGAGGTTGCTAAAGTTGTACCCATGGAGACCCTAGAAAATCACAGTTAAATCTTTAAACATGGTCATATTGCGTGCAGAGCAAAAAGGGAGCCATCTCAGCTGGACAGTAGGGACAGCAAGGATACTTCAGCAAGTTCTTGGACTCTGCTTTCCTAGCACACTGAGGTAGCTATCTGTCTCAGAAAGAAGCACCTAACTCCTCTGAGGATTCACAGCTATGCATCCTCCCTTACAGGCTAACAAACGAAAAAGGATATTTCAGGCATTTGCTACAGCAATGCTGCCCTCTTCCCTTCCCAGAGACCAGCAGACAGAGCAATTACAGCCCATGTGCAAGGCATGGGTCTCCAGCTTCTCCTCTGCCAGATGCAGAACACAGATTTAAAGCAGAAGTCACCCCTCCATACATACTGCGTTAGTATCTTATTTTCAGGCTCCTCTTGTGAATGTGTTCTTGCTTTTAGTAACCAAGATCTCTCAAGAGGGCTGTCTACAATATCAGGCTAGATTTACTCTTCTTTCCTCAAACCCACAAAAGTCTGTGAGAACTTTGGAGTTCTGAATCCATTTCCCAGCTAGTTCGGTCAACAAATCTTTTAGCAGCCTGCTAATTTCTGCCTTGACTGTGCTTAAAATTTTACTTCGTCCTAGTGGGAAGCAGAATGTTGTAGCTCTAATGAGCTAGAAACCTTCATATTTCCAGACTGTGTCTACTCCTGTCTGTTATTTACACTCAGTTGTTCACATGTCACTAGTGTCTCATTCACTGCCCATCATATTTACACTTGGCCACCCTATGTCTTCTTAGTCCCTGTTCTGTTAGATCAAACAAGGTAGTCTTTCAGGCGAGCACAAGTAAGGTTAAAACAAATTGAAGTTTTTTCCTCTTCCTCTTTTATTAAAAACAGAGTAATTATTCCCTTTCTTTTTCCTGTTCCCACAGCTCCCCCTCCTGTTTCCATTTATTCAGGCCAATGGGAAAAGTCAGCAGTACCTGAGAAAAATGCCCTTTCCCTGTCACAGTATGTGAGCCAGTGTGATATGCAATCTGTCAATACACAATGAGTTTAATTATGCTAAGATTCAATTACGATCATAGACAATTGAGGAGCAAAGACACCAAGCCAAATCTAGCCCTTTTGTTCACCTGTGAAATCATGAGGCCAAATTCTTTTTTCCAACATATGTAAAATATTACTCTGGGTGAGACTTTGTATTGGTATGAGAGCAGATTTCACCCTCTGACCCAGTGATGTAGGCTCCCACACATCTTGCAATTATCGCACATCTGTTCAAAGGAGAACTGACCTATATGTGGGCAAAGGTCTCTGCAAGCTGATGTATTCCCCCAGGAGAATGTCATGTCATGTCCTGTCATGTCATGTCATGTCCCACTGGTGTGAGATACAGGCACAGGGATGCTTTGATTGTAAGACCTGGTGAGAACTGTCTTCTTTAAATTTAGCCTTTATTGTATAACCTAAAAATTCCAAGAAGTTGCAAAACATTTTCATAGTTTCAATATTTTATGCCACAATTTTCAAAGCCATGTGTGTTTTCAAGTAGCAAGAACTAGAAGGTCAAAACAAATCTGAAAAATTTCAAGGTAATATGTATTTTAAATGTTATGTTTTACATGCTGTAAATGCCATTTTGAAGTGATTGATGTAAAAATATACATTTATAATGTTTGCTTCCAATGCTTACAAGTGAATTTTTGTACCTCTAAGTAAATGCAGACTCACTTTATAACCAGTGAGATTTGTGCTTTTTACAAGTAACTGTTTATCACACAGTTTCCCATCTCATACAAGATGTTGTAGAAATAATTTTTTTTAGTACATATAAACAGTTGTAAGGATGCAATTGCATTTCCTAGATATGGCTATTCTGCAAATCAGAAACTAAGCATCTACCACCTGAAAAATTTCAAAAACTTAAACTTAGTTCATGAATGGATAAATCATTTTAGGATCCTGGAGTGCTACATCCAAAAAAATAATAGGGGAAAGGGAAAGGAACTGACTACATAAAAGACTCTAACTCAGGTGCAGACCTCCTCAAATTAACATACCTCTATCAACCTCCATTTCCAAAATTGAGAGCACTTCCTGTTGCCTGGAAGCCTGGAGCCAGGCTGATTTCTGACAAGCTGCAGAGGACACCAGAAGAACTAGCATCCAATTCAATAACAAACATATTAGAATATATAACATTATTCCTTTTGTAAATAACGACAGTCCATACTATCAGTTAAATGACATGCATTCCTACCCACATTACTGTGCCATTGTTATGCTTTGGGCCAATATGTTTACAAAAAAAGTCATTTTTATAAGCAAGAAATGTTTATTGAAATCTGTAACACTTGTATGATAAGCCAGTGATTAGTAATACAACTACCAATGTTCTCCACTCCTGTAGTTCAACACCATCATCTTCATCTATTTTGCAGCCTACAAATGCCATACATCCCCAACATTGTCCCACCATCAGACTTTGCACCAAGTTACCCAGCACAGTGACTGCCCCATATTTCTCTTTATTATTTGCCAGGTCTACACACATCTCATTAAGTCTCAACAACACACTTCCTCCAGCTTGCCCCACCTACTACAGCAAAAATTTTTTTCAGGATGCACTGCTGCCCAACACTGTGCATATCAGCAGATAAATATGATGAAGTCACTGCATCAGGTGACAAGGAAAAGGTTATAGATGTCATTTATCCAGAATTATTCAAGGCTTTTGACAGGTCACCACAATATCCTTCTCTCTAAATTGGAAAGATAAGGATTTGATAGGGGGACTGTTTTGTGGATGAGGAATAGATTGGACTGTCACATCCAGAGGGTAGTGGTCAGTGGCTCAATGTCCCAATATCACTGATGAGATGTGTCCCTGAGGGGTCTGTATTGGAACTGGTGTTGTTTAATATCTCCATTAATGACATGCACAAAGGGCTCAAGCGTACCTTCGGCAAATTTGCAGATGACACCAAGCTGAGTAGCACAGTTGACACACCTGAAGGATGGGATGCCATCCAGGGGACTGGACAAGCCCAAGAAACAGGTCCCTGAGAATTTCATGAGGTTCAACAAGACCAAGTGCAAGGTACTGCACCTGGGCCAGGGCAACCTCCAGTATCAGTCCAGACTAGGGGATGAACAGATCGAGAACAGTCTTGCTGAGAAGGACTTGGGGGTGCGGATGGATGACAGGCTGAACATGAGTTGTCCATGTGCACTCACAGCCCAAGAAAGCCAAATGTGTCCTGGGCTACATCAAAAGAAGCATGGCCAGCAGGTCAAGGGAAGTGATTTTCTCATTACTCAGCTCTGGTGAGACCCTACCTGGATGTACCCAGGTCTTGGGTCCTCAGCCCAAAAAGGGATTGCACACAATAAGTGGGATTCATCTCACCTAAAAGTAGCGAGCCTACAGAGAAATTATATTGTTATGGTTCTAGATCTTGCATATAATCTAGAGAGAGAGGCAAGAACATCCACCAAATCATTCAAACCAGATGTCTAATTGCCTTAGAAAGACAGGATCTATGTCCACTGCCTTCAAGAGACAACTGTCCTAGGGTAGGTGCACAGGTGACTAATATCAGGACATGAATCTTACACTATGGCAGAAAAGTTTCCTCAAGACATTGTGAGTCCCAGTGTAACTAACTCCTCTTGAAATCGGTGAGAACTAGGCTGCTCAGTACGAGGACCTCAAAGACTAAAGATATATTTAACTAAAATAAAGAAGAATTTATAAAATTAAAACACGAGTACTGGGAAAGGTAGCTCCAGTACTACTACTGTTTCAATGAATGCCTTGCTTTACTTGGTAATGCATCCAATGCATCCTGTCGGGGAATAACCAGGCACAGGAATATAAAAGATGCATAGTGCTGAAATGCAGACTTCAGAATTTTTTTCTTTTTCCAGTTAAAGCACTTAATACATATATATCATAAACAAAAGGCTCTTACACACTGCCAGTCTTCCAGATGTTCTTGGCTTTCTTTGTGGGCTATACTATTTGCTAAAATAGACTTCATGTTCATGAAAAGCCTTTGGCCTACTTAGTTGACAATTCTTCACTGCTTGATGGATATCACCCCTGTCTAATGGATACTAAGTACAAATGAATAAATTAATCTCTTCCATAAGTAAGTAGAACATGCAAGTAGCTATAGATTTAAATGCTAAAATATGGAAAGCTTTTTGTGGTCACAAGACAATGCTTCTGTGTTAAGGCCTGACTTATTAAATCTCCATTTACTATTTCAGGTTTATCATTTGTCAATAAAGAGCAAATAAATAATATTTTACTTCCCAGATTAAGTAGAATTCATGAAGCTCAAGTAATACTAATTGCTTGGTCTCTTAAAAAGAAGTTTTTGCACAGAAAAGGAAAAAAAGGAATGTAAAATGGATAGAAAATACCTTGTGATAATTATCTGTCACTAATTACACACCCAATCTCTAAAAAATAGTGGGTTAATGATGGTAACCTCTTTAATGAAGATTTACTCCTACACATGTGTACACTTTAGAAACCTTTTAACTCCAGCTTCCATCTCAACATGGCAGAATATCTCATTGCCTTGCAGATGCCCAGGGAACAGTTGTGAGGCAGGGAAGGCAGAAGTTCTCAACGTGATAAAAGCCATTTAACTTGATATCCTTTCAAGCAAAATTTGGACAGCCAGAAGGAAAGATTTGTTTCTAAGAGTCAAGAAAACAGGCAGTCCCATCAAGAGAACAGCATGTAAATGCCCCCAGCATTTACATGATCCCAGATTATCTGCACTGCCAAATTAAGAAGCTGATGATTTAAAACTATCCCTGTTGTCTTAATCCAACACAGGAAGAATTCAGCACCATCAAAGGGTTTTCTGGTTGCAAATGGACCACAAACCCACATAATGGCCACCAATCCAGCAGCTTGAAGGAGCAGGAAGTAGTCAACATAACATTCAGAAGAAATAAAAAATTATGGACAGAGAAAAGGGGGGAAATGTTGAGAAGTATTTGTATTTTCCTCCCTGTAGAGTGCCCAAATGGGAACTAGCAACTGCAAATCACTGGCAACTTTTCTGACAGTGACATATGAACAGTTCAGCAATCTGTTACTCTCAGAGAAATGGACATGGGATTGACAAGTGACTGACATGAATATCTCTGGAATAATTGTAGCAGAGCAGTGTAACAGGCATCAAGGAAGGATTTATTGAAGGGTGCTACTTAAAAAGAATAGGAAGGTTCCAGTATTGAAAAACTGCATCCCAGAATCTGAGGCAAGGTCAGTAGTTTTAGCAGCTTCCAAAATGGGCAACATTTACAGATCCTGGTCTCAGAGATTTTTAAGGCCTAAATGGACTATTCTCATAATCTCGGTTTAGCCACACAGTATGAGCTGCAGAATTCCACCTAATAACAATTTGTAGAATTAAAACATATGTAACTATTATATCTTCATTCACACTTGACATGTTGTAGGTGTTTGTAAAGCAATGTGCAATTAGATGAACAGAAAGTAAAGATACAGTCACTACCAAAGCCTATGGTAGCCACAGTGCCAAGACTTCCACCAGCATGGGTAGTTTAACTGCTGACTTCTTACATGTGATTTTAATGCTGATTATAAAAACAGTGAAAAAAGGCACAATGTTCAGCTACTCACAATACATGTGACTGAGTCTTCATGGAAAATATAGAGAGTAATTTGAAACTCTCTAAAGGAAATGGACACTTTTCTTGCATTCCAGAAGTATTTTTATCTATTATGTATATACAATGTTTCAAATAGCCATGTATCTGCTATCCATATTCTCTTATATAGATGCATTATTTTCATAAAGAAATATTTTAAGAAGTATTAGTCCAATAGTAGTACTACTCTGTACCAGCTACAATTTCATCTGTGAACATAAGGTAGACCTTAAAATCTCCCAAGTGAAGGAGCATAAAAATTAATTTTCCATAATGATGACTAGATAAAATGCAGACATTTGGCCTAAAGTCAACTGCCTGCTTTTATGCCAAGTAACTCTTTTATGACTACAAAATCAAATTTTTCACATGCAAAACTCCACTTTGAGTCACTATACATCACCTAGTATTATTCTTCACATCATTCACCCAGGAAATACAACACATACAGCCAACAGCAGAAGTGGTATTCTGTCCCCATACCCGCTCCAATAAAAAACAATATTAGAGGTTTCCATGCCACAAGTGGTTTTTGTCCCCCTTTTTTTTCATTGTCTTTTGCTACGGCAAATAAAACAATGGACTTGCGCATGTTATCACATCTGAATAGATGTTTAAGATTTAAAAGCACAGATGGTATTGGAGGTGAGCCAACTTTCAGGCTTATTTTGTAGCTTGAAGCTCTTTTGCAAAGCTGATCTGCATTCAGAAGCAACCATTAGGCCCAAGAAGTGAAAGACCCAAAGTATTCATGGGCATAGGCAATGATTTTTGTCTGTGTGTAGTCTGACTTAAGATCTATGCTGCAGCTTTCACAGATTTCCAGCATGTGGTTCTATGCAATGACACATCTGCTTTGACAGAACAGGAAGGAGAGAGATGCATGAAAACAGCTACTGCTTCAAAATCAGAAACTGTCTGGAACAAGAGATATGAAATGTAGAGGAAGGATATCCAAGTCAGTGAAGGCAAAAATAAACTTGCAAAGTGGCTTTACTCTTTGTCATTTGTTGAACCTGTTTATGTCAAACATGAAACACTTCATTGGGAGAAATTATTTCTCTCTTAGAGAGACTCTCTTTTTGTTCTTTTGTAGGAAAATGCTAAAATGAACCTGAGAAGAACTGCGCTGGGAAAGCACCCTGAACCCTGACAAGCTGGACACATATGAGAGATTTGTCCTTGAAGTTTTAAAATTATGTGGTTTTACCTGTGCTGGGTATTTAGTTACAAAGTTTCTGTATCACTCTCCCTGCTTGCTATCACTTTCCTTCTGGGTTGCCACCATCCTCCGCCCTATCTTCCCCTGTGTTCCCCAGAGGCTTTTTGTTCTCTAAGTGAGTCATCACCAGGTACTCCTTATGTGCAGGCATTGTGTGCTGTGCCGGCACCGTGCTGCCTGGGCCAGCACCTTGTAACAGGGTGGGTTCTACAGTTGCTGGAAAAGTGAGGCTGACCACCAAAGAGAGTTCAGAAAACACAGCATCTTTATTAACAGGAGTGACAGAATAGCAGGAACCCAAAAAGAAGGGAGAGAGAGGGAGGGAGACTGAAGCAATAAGCCCAAACGTGCAAGCATCCAAGTCGCTAACAAGTTACTCACCTAAGGTTGTCTTACCAACTCAGAACACTCCCCCAAAGGCAGGGGCTACATCTTCTAGGCCTTGGCAGACAGCAGGTGTTCCTGCTGTCTTTTCTGGGGGAAAAGAACCACCAATGCAAAGAGCATGAGCCCTCTAACCTTTTATTGAAAGTGCTGGAAACGTCTATCCAGAGAGGTGTATCCACCACCTCCCAGGAAGAGGTCGCAGACCCTCCTGCTCTTGCTTTCTCTTCTTCCTTGCTCTCTCCCCGCCTCAGCTCTCCTCCAAAGCCTGTCAACCAATAGGTGAGACTGAAGTAACTTTAGTTTATGCAAAGTCTCTCTTCAAGGACGAAGCCTTCGCTCTATCAGCTTTTGTTCCCTAGAACTTGGCAGGAAAAGGATTAATCTTTCATCGGTGGCATTGGCAAAAACACAGACCAAAATGTCAACAATTTTAATTCCCAACACACACCCCCTCGGGGGACCCCCAGGACTGGGACGGTCCCAGCTCTCCTTCCTGCACTGCAGTGGCAGGAGCCGCACAGATATGCCTGGACATGCCTCCGCTGGCCCAGGGCAGCTGTTGTTTCTCCGCAGGCTGTCGCGGCCAGGCCCGGGGGGAGCCCCGGGCCCGCCCCCTCACTGCCGGAGCGGTGGCCGCAACCAGAATTGCACAGAGCCAGCCCCGCAGCTTTGGAATGAACCGGGACGGCCCCCGCCAGTCCGAGCAGGGGCGGCTCCATGCCGGAATGCCTCTGCCTTGTGAAGCCGGTGCCGCCTGGGTCGGCATGGCTATGGCTGCTGCCCGCTTCTGCCTCTGTCCCAATCCTATTGACTACTGCCTCATCTGTCCCCAAACCATGGATTTCTATTGGGTGTTAGTCCCTCCATTTCCCTATTCGCTAGCCGAGCACCTAAGCCACTTCCCCGTCCAGAGTTCTTACCCAATCCAGTCCCAGCTCCAGCACCTTCCCCCCAGGACCTCACAAAAGCCTCGTGTATTTCGCAATAAAGGTCTTTCGCCTCTCTTCCTCCGGAGTGCAAACATCTCTTTCTCAGCGCTCCCTCAGCTCTGGTGGCAGACAGGAACCATTTTCCCTTCCCCCCAATGCTGCACATTCTTTTTCATTAATTTGCTGACACCTTTACAGTGACAAGCCCTTAGCCAGCATCCTCAGCATACAGGTCCTGTAAGTTCAACTTTTCCTCAGAGGACATGTAGTACAACCATTAAAAAGATATGCAAAAGTACTAGAAAATCTTCCTTTCTGTTCTGTTACTGCCATGAATTTTCTGAAAAATTAAATCTATATCTATGGTTTCCTTATTATTTTTGGCAATTTTCTTTTCATTTGGAGGGTCAAATAAGACTCTTCCAGATAAAGGACAGAAATTCAGAAATAAACAAACTATGCTGCACAAGCAGGAAATATAACTCTCACAGTAGTGGAAGACATGCAACAAA
>JAOXXN010000446.1:100163753-100179672 GCA_026770055.1 Myrmophylax atrothorax | reverse complement strand
TTTAGTCAAGTCAACATAAAATAAAAGCCTAGGAAATTAATCCAGATTGTTTACTTGAAGGCCAGGTGGATGCCTGTGTCTTTTCCACTAATAAAAACTCATAACTCACTTATAAGAATATTGTGATATTAAATAAATGAAAACAAGACAAAAGGAAACATAGAAATGTTGAAAAGTATGTTAAATTCAACCTTAATCAAGGACTTGGAATATAAATCCCTGTGTCACAGAATCCCCACAAATGCCATATAAGGGAATTGGTGTTCCAATGCCATTGTCTATACAGGAGAAACACGATGATCCAAAAGTTTCTTTAGGCAGAACAGCCTCCCTAGTGAAAAAAGAACTCCAATAAAGAACACAAACTCTTATCTTCCCTCTATGCAGCAACATATCCTCCCCTTCCAAGGTAGATAAAGTCTAATATAGTTACATGATGGCCTAATTACAGATTTCGGAAGGCTCTACATCATATAATTTCATAGTTTTTAAGTACTAATTTAAGAACAAAGAAATATACCTAATTGCATAAAGAGAAATTCATTCCTTATTAGTGTACTATTAGTGAAGCTATCGGAAATTTATGTGGGCTTAGAAACCAAACTTCAATTTTGATTTTTGTTTCAAATTAATCAGGTTTGCACATCTAAAATGCACAAGACATTTGTGGAAAAAAAAACCAAACCCAAGGACAGACAATTTTGTGCTTACAACTCAGAGATTTCCAATTTTATAAAGTATTATTACGTAACAACTAAAAAACCTCTCCTATAATTTATTCCATGGATCTAATTACTCTTTTTTTCTACATTGACACCACAACTCTCATACCTTTTTTTTCTCTGCCATCATGTGTTACCATTGCTGCTTTGATCTAAGAAATAGCTGACTAATATATCTTTGCATTTCATTAACTCTCTACTGATTCTTAAATGTCAAATAAATGCGTTTTCAACCTCACCTGTATTTTTCAGCTTCCCCATCAATACCATGTTTTTTCCAGTCTATAATAATTCAATTTTGGAAGACAGTTTCACATGTAATGCCCTCATATAAAATGCAATTTATTACATTTCAGTGATATTTAAGAAATATGCAACAAATCATCTGCAGCTAACTTATATCTGCTTGGTTAAGCATATGTCAAATCATTCATTTTTATTTCAACTTTATAAATTTGGTATAATAAAGCTGTTGAAATGTATGTTCCTATATCAACTTTACACCAAAAAACCTGGTAGTTCAAATGTACAAAGACAAGAGAATTCAAGGGGTGCATTTGTTATGTCACCACAGATCAGTCAATAATGCAGATGTCTAATTATGTAATTAGATTTAGCATGCAGATGCCACATAGGATTAACTTAACTACAAAATGGATTTAAAAATCAATCCTGCAAAAGGTAAACTTTTATTAGGGGGCTGTTCAATACCTTTTTCAAATATTGCAAATAAAGATATCAAGTATTTAAGATACCAGTAAATGCAAATTAATGGAGAAATACTTTATGTGTATTTCTTCTTAACAGAAACATACTCATACATCAAATTTATAGTCCATTAATTTTCTAGTAGATAGCGGCAATAATAAGGATAATGCAGAATTCTAATTGTATCTGGAATAGGTTATAAGGAAAAGCAAATAATTTTGTACTCAATGCAGCCTTCTCTAAAGAAAGCAAAAATCTCAGTTGGACAAGAAAATGCTCCAGAATTTGGGGGTTTTTTTTAATATAACCTTTAGACTATGCATGGTAATGCTGATTAAAACATGAAAGAGCTAGCTCAACACCTGTAATTCATTCATAAACTGAAATCATAGTTTGTATAAAATTCAATAATCATCAAGAAAGCAATAATATAAGTTGATAGATTTCTCATCAGTATTTCAAAATTACCAGGGAAATCTTCAAACTCTGATCAGAATTTGAACCCAATCCATTACAAAAACAGATTGGTGAAATCAAAGACCTCCATTTTATTAACAGACACTGAAAACAGGGCTTCAAAACTCTAGAATAAAAATATGCATCACTGAGAGAGAAATCAAGCAACTTTCTATACACCTGATGTACCAGATCCAAAACCTACTAGAAGTTAGAGGAAAAAACTCACACTGTTCTCAGTGTGCTTTAGATCCAGTACTATCAGGGACCTCCAACAATCATAAAAGAATTATTTAACAACTGTTAGTTAGACTAATGGCACTTCAGTGAATGGTGCATGACTACTGCTCCAGTATGGGCAGTGCAGGACCATGACCTTGGATAAGAGTTTGAAATGTCTTCATAGACCCAGCTATTAAAACCACAACTAGATGCATACTTGACTAGTCAGAGAAGACCTACTTTCTTTATGATCATCCCAGAAAGGGGTATCCAGTGCACATATCACCTGGGTACAGCATCTGCTCCAAGAATTTTTCAAAATCACAGAAATTATAATTTTGATGGAAATAGGACTAATGCCAACTCTAGATCAGGTCAACTACAGCTTTGAGTGAGATCTCTGAGGCAGAGAAGTGTTCACTTGCAGCCCAGAAAGCCAACTTCATCCTGGGCTGCTGCATCAAAAAAATTGCAGTCAGCAGATCAAGGGAGGTGATTTTCCCTCTCTACTCTGCCCTCATGAGATGTCACCTGGAGTATTTGGTCCAGGTCTGGAGCCTCCAACATAAAAAGGATGTGGAATTGTTAGAAGAGGTCCAGAGGAGGCCATATAGATGATCAGAAAGCTGGAGCACCTCTTCTATGAAGACAATTCACTTTGCTGAACAACACAATTGAGAGAGGCTTCATATGTTTCTTCCTATGCCCTGTCCTCACTGTCAATCACTGCAATTTGGAGTGTGGAGGAAATAGTACTGCAGTTCATGGTTGTTTACACACAGTTCTGGGTGACCTAAAGATAGGAGATATTTGTTTCTCTCTATGAGAAATGTAAATCATAAGCTCCAAGCAAGTTCACAGCAGATTTCAGTCCATTTCAGTACCCCAGTACAAAGAGCCTGTTTAATAATAACTTGTTCATGTTCTAATGATGTATGTTTCTTTGTTAGATGAGATGGTCTTCATTCCTTATATACTTTGGGTACCTTTTTTTAAAAAAAGGCTTTCTTTTTATTTCTTAAAAAAAAATTAAATCTAAATAAACAAATGGTATCCAGATATGTAATTATTGCTTACTGAAAATCCCATAGAAGTACAATTTCCTACAAAATCATCAGCTCATGAAGCTTGAATTGAATTTTATTTTTTGGAAGAACACACTTGACAAAATTTTCAAAGAAGATCTTTGAAATAAAATGTGACTGTCATTCCTTTTTGAGGTTCAGTTGTTCATTTCAATCTTTATATTAACCTTAGTATAAACTGTATCATTATTACTGTAAGTGTCAAAAAGAATGAAAATTATATGTTTGAAACATATTTTAACCAATTTAATTCAGAAAGTAACACTGGCAAAGAACATACTGTAAGATCACCAAGCTGAGAGGGGAGTGGAGATTCCTGCTTCCCTTTGATTCATAATGCAATTAATTTTTAGAATGTCAGAATTTCTCTCCACACTGAAATGCCAGGTCCTGACCAGATGGGCTGATTAGGGCTATAATATTTATTTCTGTAGTTTACTATCTGATTTTACTATCTTTTGTGTGTCAGAGCAAAACATTTAGGATAAATGACCAGTAAAGGTCATTCAAAATGACTTAATGTTTAAAAAACCCTACAAAGTTATACCTGAGAATCTGCCTCTTCTATAGTGACATCAGTTGCATATTTACCTTGACTTCTGCTCATGCAGAACCACACTCCCACCAATATGGAGCTGGACACCTGCCAACACAAAAAATACGTAAGAGCATAAAAGGACCTGTTACCACCAGGTACACAATAAGTACTGCCAGAAGTGCACATCCTGTAAATTTATTTTAGAATGTACCTTTTTGCCAAATCTATGAATTCGGAAAAAAATCTTAACAGAAAAAGGTTTATTCTGTTAACAGCTAATATACCAATGGCCAGAACTTAGGCTGCCTGATGTGTTAGATTCTTTTATTTTCCCAAGCAGACATATTCAGAGCAGCAAAAAATGCTGATACAGTTAAGATGCAAAAGGAAACCTGTGCTGTTTATGATCAGCAAAACCATGGCCCCTGTAAGAGACATACCCTGTCCCTGCAGCTGAGTACTAGCACTTTCAGTGGGCACCAACACATCTTGCACCCCTCTGCAGAGAAGAGATGGAGCTTAAGACCTGCCCAGGTGCCTCTACACCAGCATTAAAGTGTTGAAATCAAAATCAGCTGTGAGTGTTCTGTTTGGAGAACCTCTGCAAACTGGCCAGCCCCTGCTGCTACAGGAAATTGGGTCCAGGGGTGGTTTCTGACAAAGGTTTATGAGAAGACTAAGCTAACCAATTTAAGTGATTCTCCTTTCATCAGAAAACAGACTGTGTTGATGGCTGTTTATTGCGCCCATGACAGGGTACCATCCATTTTACTCTTACGTGCAGACCAGCCCCAACATAGTACTTCTCCCAACTACTAACAATGTTTTTTTTCTGATCAAAGTTTCAATTGTTCTAGGATGAAATAGGACTTTTAAGTTCCCCACACTGTAATCCTCCTTCAACCTGTCAGGATTGCCATGCTACCTAGCACATCCTATAAACATGTTAAGTGTTTTGGGAAGCAAGTGAAAAATTCCTTCCCTCCTTTTCCTCTCCCACTGTTCTGCTGCTCCTGCTTGGGCTCCTGCTTGTTCTCCTGCTTGTACCATATACAAATCGTCCCAGTCCTCCAGCTCTGCCTCACTTACCAGTGCTATCTGGTGCCTCCTTACTGCCATAGAAATGCTGCTTTAAACTGTCCCCAAGACAGTGGCTGCACGTTAAGCTGACACCACTGAATTTACAATCCCTGGCAGAAGACTAAGCAGTTCTTAGTAACTGATACAAAACAAAGTAGCTGTCAAAGCACACCGTGAAATTTTATCAGAAATAATCCTCAAACCATGGAAAAACAAACAAATAAACAAGTCTACCATTCGAAGCAAAGAAGTATAATTATCATGGGAAAATATAGCCTTAACCATATTCTGATGTACATATATGTCTCTTGAACTCTCCTAAGCCAGCTCTTCTGAAACCTGGCACTTTCTGAGCATCAGTTCTTCACTGAGCCATGTTCACACTTACAGAGGTGAAAAATTACATGTGCATACTATAGGAGAGCTTAATGGTAAAAGCATTTCCCTAAGGTGACAAATAGAAGTAAGATGGTTTAGAGCTCATCCTCTCACTCCCACATTCAAGGAAAATTCCTTTGAACTTCAGGTTCTATTCTTGATAAGAATGTTCCTCATGCCCTATATTAAAATGATGTCAAATTGCAGCCAGGAATACAAGTGGGTACAAGAGAGGACAAAACTAGGTGGTATCTGCATAGCATGACAGAGAGGAAAACATGAGTTCTGGCCCAAGTATTTCAGAAAATTAATACTCCATCCAAGCCAGGATCCAAGTCTATCTCTCCATCCTTTTACACACTGGAAGAATTGGAGCATTCTCGCCAGTGGTAATTAGGGTTTTTAAGCAGGAAACAGGATTACAGGGTTCAAATATCTTCAGACTTAGAGATAATGTTTGTCTTTTCCAACATAATACCAGTGCTGTGATTCCTTGGCAATTATAGCTACCACATATTCTGAATTGATTCAGACTGTCAGCACCTGTTGGACAGCTAAGTTCAGCTAACAGGTACTGGATCAGACTCTCAGGGACTCTTGGACAAAGAGGTGGCTTGCACTAGAGAAGGATGCCTCACTCACCTGCTGAGGATTCACCTGAATATGGATGGTAGCCTAAATATATGTGCTTAGGGAGATTTCGTGTTGGCTGGCAAAGCATCTACCATGTGTACTAATAATGAAAAGCCCTAAAGACCCTTACAACCCCTCTTCTCTGCAGGAACTGGGGAAGACTACACAGGGCAGAAAAATATTGGCAGCTGGCCTACCCCATGAGCCTGTGGAAGACAAACCAGATGGGGCTCAAAGGCAGGACAGTCACTTTCCTATGGCACCGGGAGCTCTCCATCACATCCTACACTTCAGCACTGTGCTTTCCCACCATATCCCTTCCACATTAGTACTGCCTTGGCACCCTAACCTTGGGTGGTGTGTTCACCAGTCTGCAGTCTAGCTAACATTCAGACTACCTGTTTAACAATGTTATAATAATTTTATAACAATAAATTTTATAACAGGATTTTTCAAATTTTATTTTAGTGTTCTTCATTATCTCATCAGTGCTTTTGCAGAACTAGTAAACTTTCAAAACATTTTTTTCTAAAAGTCAAATCATGACCAATGACAAGAGAATCTCTAATTTTAAATGCTCATTTAAATTAATTTATTTAAAGCATATTTGCTATCTTTATTGTATGAACAATGAGTTTCCTTAATGCTTAAGTTTTTAGGTCTCTAAAAATTGAGAACAAAGAATATCTAGGGAAAACAACCTCCTTACATACGTGACGGAAAGCTGGAAAAGCTGTAATCTAAACTAAAGAGGTTATTACTTTTTTAAAAGGGGCATTTTCTTAATTGCGGTTTTTAGTCATAGCCAAAATCTTCTAGAAGGTTACTCAGCACTTTTACAGACAGACCCATGTATAAAGTTGACCCTTTGATAGGGAAACCAAATGCTGTATGCCACAGATATGAGGAAGATAAGGACACTTGCTTTTGTTATGATTTGACTGAAAGCTGCAGCACTGCTGCCTTTCAGAAATTGTGGAATGGTAGGAAAGAGCTGTTCTGCAGCAGAGGTTTTTAAGGCAGGAAAATGGATGTCATGGGCCAGTCTCTTTTCTTTCAATATATGTGTGATACACCTCTTAAAGGAATAGCTATTTTTTGTTAGATCTATATGTTGTTAGAGGCACCATAAATTAACTATTTACTGTTGACTTATTATAGTAATAGTTAAATCCTTTTTTGATATTTAACCTGTAGTCTTACAGGAGCAAGAGTCTGTCAAATCCATCCTTCCTCAGAAACATTGTAGTGTCTGCATTGATACAGCAATCAGCTGCACACTGAAGGCTTTATTTTTAAAAGATCATGAGAATCACAAGAATTTAGCACTAAAAAGAAATTTTACAAAAACATACTAGCCATTCAAACATTGCAATCAGTAATTAATCAGAAAATTAATAAATCAGTAAAAGCCTTCATGGTGACCAGGGCAACTTTAGTTTGCCTCTCTGTACGACCTCTCACCAACTCAAAAGCAAAAATGTCCATAGATGTTAGTTCTGTGTGAGTTACAGCAGACACATTGCATATAATTTCACAGTCATGCTAACTTTGTTGTGGCTGGGAAGAAAGAAAACAGCATTATGTCATGAATAAGAGCTTGGATCGAAAATGCACAGACATTTCAATATAGCTTTTTCCTGAGTAGCACGGTTTGAATTAAACATTATTATAGTTTGAACATATTGAGATGCAGAGCTTTCCCTATTTCTTTATGTATTATGCAAGCTAGACTGATGTTTATGCAACTCTCAATGGCTGTCCTTAGATTTCAAGAGAATGTTTTAACAGGTTTTACTTCCAAGTTGCTTAAGTTTTTGTCTTATATAATTGCAGCAGATTTTATTATTGTTGTGGTGGTGACTAAGGCGAGTTACAGAATCAGAGGCCTCTGAACATGAAATGTTTCAAAAGAATGCACTCAGAATGGTCATTAGAAGAAGTTTTATATATGGTTTCACTGCAGCCAAACCACCTTTGAGAAAAGCGGACTGTGGGTTTAAATTCTTGCTCCCTAGACAGAAGCAAGGTCTGATTCTTAACAACACTGAATGAGATACAAAAGGTCACTCAATTTACAAAGTCTATAAATTGAAAAGGTCCAATTAAGACAAAACTTACCATGAATCAGACTTTTTAAAGGAGAAATAAATACAATTTAGTATCAACAGTACTATAAAACTCAGCAGGGAAAGTAATCAGGAAGACTTACTTATCAAAACCCCTAGTGTATAGCAGAGAACAACTTAAGATACCAGAGTTTAAAAGCAGCATGCTGCAAAATAGTCAGTGTTCTTCATATCTCTTAGCATAAGCTGAACTACCTTGAGAATAAATTCACAGACATTTAGGCTGAGTAGTTTAGTGTCTGCCTTCTATGACATTAATATATTAATATACAAGAGTTAAACCACAGTTTTAAAAAATCAAGGTTGCTAAGGGACAAAATGCTTTATAAGCTAATTTACCATTTCTGAAGACTCATATTGAAGAAAACAGACAACATTGATGCCCTTATCAATTTCTAAGCAGACAAAAATCATTCTTCATTGTGGTGAAAATTTAATTTTAAAACAAACAAACTAATGTTTGTGTCTGTCTGGCAACAGAAGTGCAACTGTTCATTTCCATACTGTAGTTGTACAAATTTACATGAAAATGCATAGTTAGAACAGTCAGTAATGAATTTGGTTCTCTAGATATTTAAAAAAAACCCATATTTCACCTTTTCCACTTTTGTTGTCATTATTATACCAACAGTATTAACCACTGTCCTCTTAAAATGCAGATACCTGCATAGATTTAAATACTTTAGTCTTGATAGAAGATTTCTAAGTCAGCTTCTGGAAACATCACAGCTGCCTTAGGCCTAATCAAGAATTATGCAGTCACCCAAAGTCACAAATATCTCAAGAGCATTATTTCAGAATGTTCCACTCCGTAAAATAAATTTCAGTTTACGCCTCAGCAACATGTGAAATCTTCATACATGTTCCTTAACTCAAGGCCAATTGCCTCAGTGTGAAACACAATAATTTATCTTTCAATTTTATTTGCATTAAAACAAAAATTAAGAGCAATATACACATTTCTTTGTACAAGCTTCATCTCTCTTGTGAGCATACTATAAAAAGATTTCAGAGTCCTCTGAATAAAGTGCAGCACACAGTTTCTGCTCAGAAGCTTTGCATTTTTCTCCCTTGTCACAACAGCCGTTATTATGTTTCCTGAACTTCTGGAACATCTATCCTTCCTGATGTGAAATTATATCTTTGCTAAAGCCCTTGGTATCTGAGAATTCTTCCTCAGTTTCTCTCCCATCACATTTCCAAAGTGTAACACACTTAGGTTTGTGCTGTCTCTAGGAATTTTGTTTCTTTGGATTCTAACCCAAAGGTTGGAGACTACTTGCTTCCCTAGGCTTTAGCATGCCAGGGGGTTTCCAGCTCAGTAGGATCTTCTGGATTCAATAATTAACCAGTCTACCAGCCCTGTGGATTTCATCAGCATGCACTCATACACACTTATCTCTATCTCACACTTTCAGGAAACATCAGTGTAACAAATTTAGTTTCCTAAATTCATAAAGAAAATAGAGCAAAACTGGAAAGTTATGTTGAGGCATTTGTAGAACTTCAGTAAAGTTGAAGCCTCCAAAGTTTCTCTCATGGATAAGAGCAGCAGGGCAGACTCTGAAATCTTATTTTATAAGCTTCTTTAATTTATGTCAACTGAAGATTTTGTCCATATTTAAATAGTTAAATAAGAGGTCAAACAGATGACCATATTGTTAAATTAAAGACAGGAGCAGAGCTAAGCCAGCTAATGCCAGATAACAAAAATCCATATTCTCCTTGTAGCTTTGAAACAGAAGAATGTATGAAAAATATCTCTCAGTGAAAGTTCACTGTCTGGTAGCAAAATCTCACCCCAGTACATTAGCACACCTTGTGGAAGACATTCATTAATGAAAACCCTGCTTCTGATACACCATTTCAGTACCTTTCCAACTGAATATGTTGCTGACAACAACAAATATTTTTCTTTCTTCAATCAACTTCCATAATGAAAAATTTCATCCAGCTTTCAAATAGTTTCTGAAATATTTACCACTCGTTCTTCAAAGACTAACTAGTTTTAGTCACTGCTTCTGCATGTTATCTATTTCTTAATACAAATAATGGTAACTGACTATATATTCTATGAAAAGCTTGAAGAAATAATAAGCAAAGATTTTCCCAAGATGGAGGGAAAGGTTAAAGAAAAGTGAAAGGTCAGGCAAAGACAGATGCTCATGATCTGTAGCTCAGGCACAGACAGCGGTTTTTGCAGATTTATCTTGCATTCCCTGCAGCCCTCAGAACAGGACTGGCAACTTTCAGGACAACCAAATGGATAAACAGATACCAAAAGTGGTTTGAGAGGCAGAAACATCTAAGTAAAGGACAGCAACTTAAGTTTTGTGCCACTACGAGGCAATGTAGAGTTTGTATTGGTGCTGAATTGCACAGTATTGTTAGACAACTGCTTTGTTCATGTCCTTATTGAAGAAGAGGGTGGTCATGAACCAATCAGGAATCAATATCCTTTGTCATTAAGGCAGAAGTATACATAGAAAAGAATTGGCTGTAGAAGTATTAGATGTACTTAAAATAGACAAATACACAGGACCACATAATATGCACCAATAAACATTATCAGATGTTTGCTAGGAAGCTGGTGAATCTTTAAATTATATTTATAAAAGTTCAAAAGCTTCAAAGGAGATTAAAGAGGAACCCAATTCCCTTGTTTTTAAAAGATAAAGAAACAATACAAGAAACTAAATAAGGTAATTTAATGTAAGAACTGTTATAGAGAGAAATAATCCTAAGAAATAGCTTAAAGAATAAGAAGCCGTATCAAAAAGCATAAGAAACAGTTTTAAGGGAATTGAGAAAGAGATATTCATTATTGTATTATTAATTCATGAGTTTGGAAGCTGGAGCTGGGGGTTTTTTGCTGTTGTTTGTTTTGTTTGGGGGTTTTTTTCTACAATGCACAGAGGATTGGTAGCCACAGACAGTGAGATGAGGGCTATGTGGTTTCTATCAGCTGGGGGCATCTTAGTCTCAGCATCTTGAAGAGAAACTGAATGCAGTCTAGGATTTCAATTGTCAGTAGTTGGAGAGGTTCATTCCTGAGGGAAAAATAAAATCACAACCAGCAAGATAGTTCTAATTTTGCAGAAAAATTATGTGGTTCAGAGAAAGATATTGAGACCACAAGTCTTTTTGCTGGTATCAAGCGAGAAACTAAACAAGCATGCATGATTAATTTCTTTCTTCCTGAATCCACTCTGACTTATGGGGGTAAGACTCACAGTACTGTGGGAAGGACTCTGCTTCACCCAGTAGCAAACTGTAGAGAGAAGACTTCTTTATTCTCTAATTTTAATACATAATGTCAAAACTGATAGAATCTGGCAGACTCAATGTACAGCCACCAATACTCAAATTTTCAGAAAAAAAAAGAAGTAATGAGTTGAGCACCAGAGTGCTCTTTATTTGCACAGTAGTTACTTTTACTTATATGTGCTTCATTTGTGGAGTAGTCAGTCATTATAGCTTGGCTTAGATGAGAAAAGGTTTAACTAGGTGAAATCAGGTTTATTTCCTTTAAAGAACACAGTCAGTTTCTGGAAGACTGTATTGGGAGAAGCAGTGGAAGGATGGATGAAAAATGCTATCTTCAAAACAAAAGGAGAGGACTACAACCTAAACATAGTTTTTCACATGTGATGCAGCGAAGACTGATGACTCTTATGACTAGTGTTTTAACAAATAAGACAGCTAAATATAGATCAATATTTAAGCCTAATTTATTACAGAAATTAACACAAAGCACAGCATTAACTGGTAGTAACAGAATGGCTGGTGATTGGGAGAAAAAGCAGAAGTAAAAATTGGAGATCGAAAGCATTGCCCATAAATTCAAAGGCACAGAGTGTTTATTAAAAAGACCTGTGTTTATCTTGACTTCAACATAATATTTGTGAAAAAGAAATTCAAGCAAAATGGAAAATACCTGCATCATAATTGAAAATCCTGACACTAGATTCAACTTTTTCTGTTGGTACTTGAAAAATTCTGTTGTGACCAATTAAAAGGTCTGTAATATCAATAATAAACTGTGCCTTCTCTTAGAGTTTTATTGGAAGTGATGCTCAATTCCAGATAATGTTCTTCTCTATATATTCCTTCCTGTATTATAAAATAGGAGATACAAAAGCTTTCTCTGAATACAGATATTTCAAGCCTATAAATCACTAACTACTATATCTATACAGTGAGATAAGAAATTGATTATAACGAAGTGAAAATATATTTCTCAGTGTTTCATGTTATACTAAGCTAAGTATTTTCAGTATATGGTTCCTATGCCTAACTACAAACTTAAGTATCATATTTCTAATCATTATATGGAAAAGTCATCACTTCAGAGGGCATGATTGATGCACCTATTGCACAGTGAATGGTAACTGCAGATTTCCACAGTACTCATTATCAAAATGATAAGCATGTCACCAGCAATATCAGAGGTCAAGTATTAACATTTTGCTCATATTCCATGGTTCCTTAGGCAAACACTAGCAACATCAGGTCATATCATTCTAAAATGAACTTTTAACAGAAATACCATTAATATATGATGTTTTAACACATACACAACTTCTGTTTATAAAGCATGGGGTATGTTCACATTAGCAAGGTTATAAGAGCTATAGCTTCACTTAAAACTTCTTCCTGCTCTTTGATGTTGCAGAATCACCAACTGCTCCTTTGAAATGCGGCAGCAGCTGAACCAAATCACTCTCAATCGACAGCAGTGATAACCCACTCAATCTCCTGTCCCACAGTTGACCTCAGTCTGGTTTTGATCAGAACTAGTTCGGGTAAAAAAGCATTCACCTTCACAGGCTGACAAGGAGACTCAGGTGAATTGAAAGCTAATTATGTCAGCATTTCAATATCGTACAGCTATTACAAATATCTATATAATCACCATTACATAAAGTAGATTGTATGGTATCTGAACTTTCAGCTGATAAGCAATTCATCAGAGATTAATATTTTAATATACAGCTAAACAAATTCATCAGCATACAGACTTAATTTTTTTTCATATCCTGGGTTATAAATTGACAGCAGCAGCAGCTTTCATGCCAATGGTATCAGATATATGATCAATGCTTGTGAGAAATTCAAAGTGACTTTAGATAGCAATGTCCTAAGCTACTCTACTCTGCTGACTCTTACAAGATTGTGGATTTGGATATGCATTTTAATTTGACCTTTCACAGCCACATTACCTTTTCACCAATGGTTTTCATCTTTCCTGTGCCTGCTCTGGATTCTGAAATAAACCTGTCTAGATTTAAGATTTGGTATTATCTAAATTCACCACTGTTTCCCAGGAGTTAAAGTTTCTTGGGAGGGGATGTCTAATCAAAATATGTGAATATATGACAAAATAAACAATTTGCCAAACAAATTTGTCTTGGAAAGTTTTAAGAAACTCAATTCCGGTAGACTGATAATGGAATATATATTTTTGTGTGCAAAACTGGGGGCATTCTGTCCAGGCTGCAAATACACATAATTTTTTTTCTGCAATTTTGACATAAATAGCTTTTAATTTAGCTGACTCTTTGGAACAATACATTCCAGTTTCAAAGGTCTAAAACTTAATACATGAAAACTGTGTTTCCAGAAGAACACCACATATGGCATTTAGCTTTCAATAAATCAGTTTTGTCATATGGGATATGGCGTTATACTAGTACTATTTTTTTTCCTTCTGTACCATTCACCAATAGAAACTAGATTTCAAAGACAAATAGACCAAATCTCAGCCGTCAGTTATGGCCAGATACTCCTACTGCATTTGGATGGAGTTGCACTGCTGTAATGATTGGCAGAATGTTGCTAATTTAGTCAGACAGCTACAATGTCTTGGTGATTGGAGGAAGTTTTCCTGCAAATACAGATTCTAGTTTACATAATATATTTGGAGGCTGTCACAGTCAGCTCTGACTGATATATTCAATATATGTGTGGTTGCATACAAATACTGTAACCAGGCAAAACTAGCAGAAACAAATAGCTCAGCAATCAAAACATCAGAAATAACACACAAAAAAGACCCTAACATATTTTAATGACCGGTCCCAAGACCAAGTTGTCTACATCTGTCTCATATCTGGAAGACTTTTGCGTAGCCTTTTCCTAAAGAGCTCCAATGGTGAAGAATTCATAGTTTCTTCCAAGCAATGTGTTGCAGCATTTACCTGAGTCTGCTGTTAAAAGGCTATTCCTTATGTCTGATTTAAATATTTCTTGCTTCAGTTGAAGCCTCTGTGTTAGGTTGAGCTGGCAAAATGCCAACTGCCAACACAAAGAATTAGAGTATTCCCCCCTCCAAGGGAAAAGGAGGGAGAAAAAAAAAATGAAGGGGAGAAAAAAAAAACCAAAACCCCAAATGTCAAGCTTCTTATATTTTTACAAAAGAGAGACAATTAAAAGCAGAATATGATACAACACATATATATACAAATGTGGAAAAAGACAACTTTACCAAGTCACTCACCCAAATAATACAGATTCCAACCACCCAGACCCACAAAAACACCCCCAAAAGACTCTTCCAGAGAAAACTCACAGCAAAAGAGGAGAAAAATTAACAAGAAAATTGTTAGTAATTTTCCTAGATAACAATATCCCTAGATAACACAGCAGGAGGTGGCAGCAAGGCCTAATCTTAGGAGAGGCAGGCAGTGCATCCTCACAGGTCCAAAGCAAAGACCAAAAAAGACAGAAGCTCCACCTCCCTCTCTTTTGCTTAAGTCAGGTGATGCTTGTTCCTTCTAATCTATGTAAGGCTATCTGGACCTGCTAAACTGAGGCCTAGCTAAAACTAGGGCTAAAACTACTACACCCCCAGTTCCTCATCTCTTCCACCTCTGGTTAACCAGTGGACTGCTGTTGACTGACAATGTTGGTGACACAGATACGAGAGAACTGCACCCAGGAGGAGACGCTGGTTTAGAACCAGACAATTACAGAAAGTGGAGGCAGGAATGGTTCATCTCTGAGGTAGGGACATGATCTTTGTTCTGTCAACTCTGTTAAATACAAAACAGTCTTGTGGGATGTAAATTTGTTGAGTTTGTATTTAGAGGATAGAGTGTGTCTTTCACAATAGTACATTTGTAAATTTCTGCTCTTCTGCTATGAAGAAGCTTGAGCAGATGTATCCATTCATGTCTATCCCAATGGTGTGAAAAAATACAGAAATAAGTATAAATGAATTGAGGTTTAACCAAAATAAGGAATATATGTAAAAGTATTTTAATTAGAGTATTTGGGGGTTTTTGAATTCATATAGCAGACATATTGGTTAGTATCAAAAGCCCTACAGAAGCTGATTTATGAAATCTGCTCCTTGCTCTTTCAGTGCTACACTGCTGTGAAAGGAAAGAATATTGTCTTAATACACAAATTAAAGCTTAATTTGCACTTAACTGTCTTCATATCTCCCCAGGTGCTTACCAAAACTTTGATTACATATGATAGATGAAGTTATAGTAGTTGATCAGTTAATTTTCCCACTCCTTCCTTCCTTCTTTCCTTTTGACAATACATTTACCATTTCCTCGCTTTCCAGTATCTTAGCTCTCTTATACAAATCCAGTATAACTTCACATTTTTATGAAACTTCCTGTTAGTCTTGAATGCCCTAGGAAGAAGTCCTTTAGGCCGAGTGTTTCAAAAGTATACTACTTATTTAATTTCTTTATACCAGTTCTGAAAGAGACAAAAACAAAGCTAGGCTTGGGAAAGCATTAGAGTAAAAGTAATCCAGAGTACACAGCAGAATCTTTCCTTTGATTGCAAAGCAAGAGGCAGTGAGCCAAAAGGCACTTTCTGCTTCTCAGAAGAATCTAAATTCCTTAGACTTCCAAACATTTAATTCTATATAAATTCATTCATTCATGGCTAGGCTTCGCGAACGAAGATTTGGGAAGGGCACTACCCACGCTTGCTGCAAGCGTGCTG
>JAOXXN010000446.1:100134636-100163653 GCA_026770055.1 Myrmophylax atrothorax | reverse complement strand
GTTCTAAGTTTAATGCTCGATAAACAGAGAGATTGGGAAAATCAGCTCAGACAGAATCAACCCTGATAGATGCAGCAAAAATCAATGCAACAGAAAGATACTGTTTTCCAGACATCAGTGAGAAAAGTATTCAGGAAAATTTTAAATTCCTCACTCATCTTGCAGGTATGAATAACCAAATGAATACAGCATTTCATTTCTGCTTGGCTAGAACTCCTGGATATTCTAAGAGGCTATTAAACAGATAGCTTTAGCACATGAAAAATGCATGCTAGTTGTTCTTATGTCAGTTATTTACCACATTGTATATAAATCAGCTTGGAAGATACAGAGTTTAATCTTTCCTGGTTTTATTGCTTTACCATTTCACTGTATTTATCTTGCATTCTGTGAAGATGAAACTTTGATTTAAAATTTTGCATTTGTAGGCCTGAGCATCAATTCTGCACACACAACTCAGACAATCACTCTGATGGGAATCACATCATTAGGCTTTACAACCAAAATCCCCTCTATGGATCAGTATAATTCGTAGTCTCAAATGAATTCACATGGAGTGCACATGCAGGACAGTAATGTCCTCTGCACGAGTGCTACTACTCATTGTCTGTGCAGTATCAGGCACAGTGCAGCTTTTATCATGTTCAGAGCCTCCAGGTGCTATTGTATAATTTATGGGGTTTTTTCTCTGCTGGTAAGGAATAGTAATTTATTCATCAATTATATATCTGTGTTCTATGTGCTTTATATTCATTTATCGTTAAACACAACATAGAAACTTAAAAAGCCTTCTTGAGGCACAGGGGCCACTGTCCTCCCATTGCAGACACTGACTCCCAGAACCCCCTTCAGAAAACAAATCAAACAGGAAAACCCCTTATGCTCCACCTTTCTAGTAGGTAGTGATATTTGCTCTCACTGTGCTCTTTCCCAGTTTTGTTCTACCTTCCATGTTCACATTTCGTTTTCCTTTCATTGCTACATTTAGGTGTCCCTTCTCTGGTTCTTTTTTCATTCTCTCTTTCTTACTCTCAGTCTTCTTCCTAGTTTCTCTCTCCTAGGTCCCTCAAAATTATATTCTTCTCCTCTACAATTGTCCAAACACCATCACTTCTCTAATGCACAGTGTTTTTTGTGTATTCAAATGCTACAGATGCAGTAATCAGGGTTGAAAAATCATATCTCATAGAAAAATTCACACTCAATTTCAAAATCTCCTGTCACGGAGACTCTCTCCCACTGTTAAAGTTTTTAGCCATTATTTTTCCTGTTTTAATAACTATCAGTTTTTATATCACACTAAATTTTTGTCATATCTGGAAATCAATTTTCTCTTTTAACATGACCTTTCTATTTCCTATTTGTGAATGCCTAATTTTAAACATTTGGTTTTCTTTCATTAGTTTCCTGTGCAATCTATGCATAAACACGTTATGTGGCACATAAGAGGTCCACGAATACCTTGGTCTGAGTGACACCTTGGAAAAAAGTTGATCCCCATTTCATGTCTAATTTTCACAATCTGTCCTATTTTTAAAGAAAAGCTGATCTATCTTTACACACCTAAACGCATGACTTCAGTGAGTAATTTACAGACTCTGAATCCCATTTGGCAGATATGCTCATGTTATGGGTTTGGCTACGTGTGGGCCTAAATTTGGGCTTTAGATTTCAGACCAGGCCTGAGACTATCAGCTGACTTGAGCTGGCTGGGCCAGCTGACAGCTGAAAACTATGGCCAATAGCATTCCATAACATATTCCGACATCATCTCAAAGTGTAAGAGCCAGTGTGGGAGTAGCTTGGTCAGTTCCATCATGTCTGCAGTGGAGACAGGACACGCTGTAGCTGTCCTGCTGTGCCACTACTACTTCGCATTTTGTTTTAGTGCAGTAAAGTAGAAACAGTTTATTGTTATTTTCCTCTCTTTTGCCTTGCTGGGTGTCTTTTGGGACATTTTATAAATCTAGAGTAATAGAATCTGTTTCTGGTGAGAGATAGAAAATTGTTGTTATATCTAACTTGTGTAAGTGTGTGTATAATATAGTTTTCTTTTAATTTTCTCTTTTCTGTAGAAATATATATAATTAGTTTAAATTTAAATCTTAAAGCCTGCACATTTTTTTTCCTTTCTCCCTTTTTTCTCAGTGGGAGGGAGAGAGAAGCTCTGATTCTGTGTTGGGCAGTTGGCATTTTGCCAGCTCAACCCAAAACAGCTCAGCAGCCCTGAACTGTAACCTCAGGTTCTGAGAGACCCCTCTCTCCTGCATTCCCTGCCAGCTGCCTGAAGCATCAATGTTCCCAGGAAGCCACTCCCCACTCACAATCCAAGGAATTTATATGCCTAACAGCACCATGAATTCCACCCAGCACTCAGGCTGGCTCTCAGGCTCTTAGATTGGTAAGAATTCTACCTCCCAAGCCTCCTTTACATTTGGCCTGAAGTGTTTTTTCATAGAGATGTATTTAGTACAGATGGCAAGCCATAAAACTGTTAGAGAGATTATTTATTTTAGAGTATTTCATCAAGAAAAACTCACCAATATGACTCAGTTCATTTCCAAGGCTATCCCAAGGCAAAATATGTTGGTAGAAAAGTCAAATAAATCACACATACAAAACACAATTACAAACAATTGTGATTTTTGTGGAGAATAAGATTTTAAAAGCTGTAAAACTGGGAGCTGAAGTCTTTTAGCATTTAAGGTTGTTCATATATTCTGATCCAGGGCAACTGTTTAACATGCAAAGCCTATTATCTTTCATAATCATTGGTCTATGCATTGAAACATACTTTTTCAATACAATCAGTTGTTAGATTATCCTTTTATTATTACATGTTGAAACATTAAAATTACAGCCTCAAATACTGCTAAGACATGCACGTCTCTCAGAGCTGTATTCACCCATAGAAAGGCTGCATTAGCTTCATACCAAATAGATATGTCAAGTAAATAGTACATGATCCTTGTGTAGATTATTTTAACATTTATCAAATAGTCTTCCCTTGTATCTGCTGTTTGCCCTCTTTGCCCCTTGTATCATGCCATGAGAACTGTTTCTTGGTGAAAGGAACCATATGGAATACATCTGGGAAGAAACAGAGGACAACTCACAGGACAAGGATGGTCTTGAATTTACCTGCCCCAATCCTCAGATATGTCCTATCCCCACCTTCAGTAAATTCTCCTCAGTTAAAACCTCTGCTCTGCCCTTTGAGATTCCCCAAAACTTATCTTGGCATGTATATAGACAAGTGAGCATTCCTCCTAGAGACACAGAGGAGACTGTACAACCCTCTGAGATGATTATTTGAACAGAGAGGTACAGGGAAAGCTTAGGATATCAAAACTACATTTCTTAAAACCTTTTCTACTCCATTTGAATTTGAGTTTATCACTTCATAATGAGCAGTTTGAGACCACAGAAAAGGACAGCAGATGTGTCAAGGTTGTAAGTCAAGATAAGACAAACATTCAGAAAAACTGAAGCCAAGTAAGGAAGGAAAGAAACTAATTTCAGAACAAGGATTGTGGTAACAACTGGATATAGACAAACCTGGAAAGAGTGAGCAATCTGGCCAAAGTATCAATACGCCAAAAGAGTAATGATGCACATAGAACTCACATGTGATTATTATCACATTAACAAAATTACCTGGGCTGTTGTGGAGAGTCTCAGTCCTCCTGACATGCTGTTGGGTACCTATCAGAAGGCCCAATAAAGGTAGGCTACTTCTATCAAATTTCTGAGGCTTGTTTCCAAACAAGCAATATCCTTGTCTCCCTTTATGTTCATTTGAAAATAACAGGCATCTTTAAAGTACAATTTCTAGTCTATTTTAAGTGTTTATGTTAGAATTATTTGGATCACAGCCTACAGTTGCCTGTTTCTGCATTCTTAGTAAAGGAAAAGGTGATGACTAGCTCAGAGCTGAGTATTTACACTAGAGACATCTGCATTTGGTGAGATGAATTCAAGCCTTAGAGTTTAAATAGAGAAGACAAAGAATAGTGTTCTGATAGCATGAACAAAACCATGACTTGCATCAGCATTTTGCAATACATCCTGAGATTTTTAATCTTTGTAGAAAAAGGGATTACCAGAGGGACTTGGCCTTTTTAAAACATTATTGGATACGTGTTTGCTGAGTAGAGGGCAAACAGGAAAAAAAAGGAAAGGAAACAGAGGTGAGGAACTTATGAATACAGGAAAGGAAAGCAACAGGAGAGCAACCATGATTGACATGAGGTCAGCAGTGTGTGGGACATGAAAAGTCACAACCAACAACTAGTAAGCTTAAGTTTGGCAGTATCCTGCCAGATTTTCAGAGTGCAGCCTGCAGCCCCATCACACAATCACTCCTGATGAGCCCAGAACTGTTACTCCTGAACTTTCACAAATTGTGAAGACAAGAAGAGAATGGGATGGGCTTGAAAGACAATATGTACATTTTCTGGCACTTTAAAGCAACAAACCCCACTATATAACTGTGTTTTGGTGAATGTGATAGTGCATTCTTGATTTTTTTGAGCTTTTCTTCATAGTCAAGAGGAATTAAACTCATAGTTACAAAAAAACTTAAAATCTGTGGGGTTCTTTATGCAATAACTGAAATTCTAACAGAAATGTTAAAAATTACAAGATTTGTGTTTAAAAGCCTAAGAATTAACAAAAGACATGCTCTTTCCAACCATCTTCCATGCCTGTTCTTCCTTATTCAAAATTGTAGGACCTCGGGCTAAAATGTCTCTGCAACTTCTTTATTACACAAGCCAGCATGATTTAAGTCATTCAAAGCTGTAATATGGGCTATTCTCCTCTCACAGAAATATCTACTGCTGAGTTCTTAATTGTGAATGGTCTGAGCAGAATGGAAATTGTTTCTGGAATTCTCTCATAGTAGCAACAAAACACCATCATTTTCTGAACATGGACAAGAAATAGATGACTTGTATGAATATTTCCTTCAGTAGGGTTGCTGCCTTGGCATTTTTCCCATGCTTGAATTGCAGGCTACTTCTATTGTGCATCTGGGAATGACATTCCATGAGCAACATGAACTCTGAAGTACCTCATGACCACTTTTCCATTGCAGGCAATAGAGTCCAGAACCACCACAAATCCTGTCTTCTTCTCTGGTTAGCAAAAAGGTTTCTAGGTTTCTATTTCTAGGTTTCTGATCATGTTCTGTGATCATATTGCAAGGACAAAGAGAATAAATACAGGCTTTGGGATTACTGAAAAATGTCTGTGGCACATAAGAGAATACCCTGAAGCATAGGGAGCGTTTCAGTACGTAGGTGCTTAATTCGGTTCCTGAGTACCTGGGGTTTGCACCAAGAGTACTAAAAAAGCCATCTGGGATGCTTCAAAAGAAAGCAGAAATAGCGAATGAATCAGGCAGATCTCAGTTCACAGAAATTGAACAAGACACGGTAGAGCCACAATTGGAGATACAACTGCTTTGACTGTGTTAAAAGACAAAAAAGTGTCTTGTTCTATCTGGTATTCAAACCATAGAGCACACAGCTGCATGTCAATGTCTTTCCCACCTGAGTTAAAGAGAATTCCTCGAACAGAGATACTACTTAGCACAAGCAGCCCAAGAAAAGAATGGCACTTTAAACCCTCACTGCTTAGTTACTGGTACCACAAATATGAAATTCCTTCTTTTTGGCAGCTCATTTACATATTTTTCATTTACATTATACAAATACTTTCTTATGCTATATGTATTATAAATAAATTATTTGCTTCATTTGGCATTAAAAATTGTTAATTTCAAAAGGAATAAAACCCCCAAGAATGATTAATTCTTTTTGATTTAGAAAATAATTCTAAGGAAACACTTAATTTTAATTTTAAAATTTATGAAGGATTCTCTCAAATCTGATTTGCAGCCCATAGTGTGTTGGCTTTTGTTCCTTATTTTTTGTACAAAATATAGATCAAAGCTCTTTATGTTATCTTGGATAACAACACAGATTTCATATAATGTAATCCTGTATCCTGTTTTTTCATACATTCTGGGTTAAGTCCTGAAGGAAATAAATGCCACAAAGTTAAAATGATTTACATCAGCTGATATGGCAACTTACACCATGTGGTGATTTAGCTTGCTTTAATTATTCTGAATCGCTTCAATTTATACTGCACATCCATGGAAAATTAAAAATACAGGAAATGCCACTTCCATTTACAGCTGCTTTTGACTCTTCTGTACTATCTTGATTTGCCTGTAGAGAAGAATATTGTATCAGACAGGCTAAGGATGGATCAATATGGGCAAACTGACAAATACCTGAATGTTTCATTCCCATGATATTTTACAGTTCAGTGTCACATCTTATATTTTTGCCATATCTCCTATAAGGAAGCATAAAATATAACACTGTGAAACACCAGAAGAAGTGAATACAGTAGATTTTTTTTCCTCAAGAGTTTCAATATTAAAAAGTGGAATGAAATTTATAATATATTGGCTAGTCACTTGTGTGGTGTAGATCAGTCTACCACCTTTAGTTTTAATGCCGCCTTTCCAAAGCAAAAGATTTAGCATTAGAGAGCTTGTAATGCTTTGCAATCATTACATTTCAGTATGAAAACTTACATCATTAATCATCAGCTACATCATTAGACTTTCTGGAAAACAGCTGTACTAAGAAAGATGTTGTTGCCAATTTGCTGACACAAGGCTTATTTTCCCACCATAGTGATGCAACAGCCTTCAAAAGACACAGATTAAAAAGAGAAGGCAGCCAACATCTATTTTTAGATATTTCATAGAATCACAGAATTTCACCTCAATTGTTTCATAAGTATGTATCAGTACAATATTAAAAGCAAGGTCCCTTCTCAGACCAGAAAACTTTACTGTAAAAGCTCTCCAATTCCAAGTGCATTGTGTACAACAACATTTTGTAACCCCTCTTCAAATATTTCTCTATCCCTAAAGTTACAAATCCAAAGGTTCAGAAATCAGGGTCCACTTATTCTCCATTAGCTTGAATGATTTTTAAATAAAACTGAGATCACTGTGAAGTATGTATTTTCTAATAGAAACATTTCACACTATAGCAAAAAACTCCCAGGGTCAACAGAATTTCCAAAGTGGAGGGATTTGATTTGCTCAGCTTTCATTTCTCTCTGAGTGCAGAAAAGAAGCCAAACTTTACTCTGGATTTATATTCATTTCCTGAAAATTTTTGTATTACCTTCCCCTCTTTTTAAATGTCACTGGGATAATGGGATGATATATGTGGGTATTTCTAGCACAAATATTTTCATGTGCTACCCACTACCCATCCTCTCAGAAGCTCAGAGACCATGCATTATCAGAAGCCTCCATATAGATGTTCCTTTCAGGTGCATTGTCTTCACAATTTGACTATCAAATGGATTTGATCCATTTTGCTCTCACGGTAAATTGCAAACATGATCTCAAATCCATTTCCCAAATAATGTTCTAAAAATTAGAACCTCTATGAAAAAAAAAATCTGTTTTTACAAATTGGAAGAAACATTATCTCAAAAATTCCTCCAAAATGTTATTGACAACTCACTTGATCTCCCCTATGCCTTTCTTCTCTGAAGGCAACCAAGCATTTCCGTGGTCTTAATGTAGGGTTTTATGAAGACAACTGCACTGTGAAGGATGGTCTTTGTCAATAACAAATCACCAGACTGACAGACACTTCCCACTTACTAATTTTCCCATCAGGCCTACAAACAAATTTGTAAAACTCTATGAAAACATTGACTAATTTTCATTCCTCCAATTTGTCTTGCAATCTTGGCCTATTCATTCAGGCAAGATGAAAGCAAACAGACAGATGGAGGTGGACATGTTCATTAGGAACAGAGTCCATGCAACTCCCTTACTCTCCAAAGCACTCAGTGCAGTGTGCTGACTATCTGCAGAAAGCCCCTTAAAAAGGAATGTGAGTCCAGCACAATAGCATAAGGTTGTTTATTCAGTGCCACTTTTGATCTACTTTAGATGTACAATATTCCTGCGAGTGAGTAACTGTCTAAGGATGACCATTTACTTATTTACTTGGAACCTCTAATCAAAATAGTTTAGGAGACGAATGGCTAATTATATTCTACATTCAAAATAATTAAACATTCAGAGCATGATATTTAGCACGCCTGGAGATGTTAGTATTAAATATATTATTCAATTTTATCTGAAATGTCAGATTAGGCCAAATCAGGAAAAAAATGTACATCACCCATAGGATAAAAAGCTGCTGGTGCAGGAATTTATTAGCAAACCTATTACTCCTGGAATAGCACCAGAGATTCATGATGCTCACACTTGTATTTCCCCATATATACTACCACTAATTTATCAAGAATGGATGGTAATGTAGCAGACGAATATTCACTTAATATTCTGAGTTCCTAAACTTCACAGTTATATTGTACTATTTGACTCTAGTCCACCTCTCCTGAATGAAGCGAAATTATGCCAGATGGAAAACATCCTCCCTTATCTCCTTTAGGGCACCCTTACACTACATAATGCAGCACAACACAGAAATGTGCCAAGCAGCTGCAGTGCCCAGTGACAGCAGCGTTGTTACACCGTGACATTACCCCAGCTGAGCTGAGCATCTCTGCTAATACAACAGCACTCTCCTGAGACTGGAAGTTGCTCTTTCAGCCTGTACTCAAATTTCCCAAGAGTGTACAGCAGGAATAGCCAGCATTTTTTATTAAGAGTGTCAGAAACATTTCTGAATATAAGCTGAATAGTGGTGTCCCTACTTCTTATTTCCAACATTCCTGAAGCTATTCTTGGATAACTCCAAAACCATTCAAGGGCTCTCAGAGATGCAGACAAACCTTGGGATCCACTGCTACTTCATGTATGTTTGAGCTCAACAACTAAATAGGCCAGTAGGCAATGGTTCTGGCAGATTATTGACTTTTTTGTGATGTGACCTAACCTTCACAGGCAGAGAAAACATGGCACTCTGAAAGGGCATAGTTTATGCTTAATTTAAAAGCTCAAAAAAGACCCTGAGCACTTTGTCCAAATTTCTTATAGCTAAGTGGTTAGATGAAAATATATTTGTATACTGTGAGGAAGGAGGTTTGGGATTTTACCCAAACATCTACAAGAGACTAAGGTTTCCTTTGTATTTCAATTCTGCTTAGCTGCCACAATCTGCATAACAAATAAACAAGTATAAATGTTCCCAAAAAAAGGATAAGCAAAAGGAAACAGTTGTGGGCAACCTTCATCAGGTAATATTAACTGGGCCAACAATAGGTTCTGAATTCTGCTGTAGCAGAATCACCTGTTCTCCTCTGCCCCTGCTACCATTTCTTTGTAGAATAAACAGTAAAGGACTTAAGATCAGAATGGTAAATAATAATTTTATCATCAATAGCCGTTAAATCAATAGCACTCCCTGTGATATGCAGCAATAACTCATTATCTCCTCTTGTCTTCTCTTAATTTATCTTCCAAGTATTTTTATTAATTGTGGACTTACCAGTCAGCTTCTTAGATGTGTTTTGTGTTTCCTTCTGTAAACTTCTCAGTAGAATATTTTCTAACGCTTTTGCTTTCCCAGAGTAGCTGAAACAAACAAGGATATTTTGTAGCCGATTAAAAATGAAATAAAAGTATTTACACTTTAGAATCCTAAATTCCACTACTATAAAAGGCCTTCATTTTATCATCTTTGCCAATGCTCTGCTAGAGTAGAACTGAACACTAATAAGAGGATAGTGCATTTTTAAGAATACAATAACAAATAAGCAATAATGTTATGAGTCCAGAAACTACCTGGTTGTCTTCATTTTAAAAAAATAAATACATAGAAGGTTTTGCCAATGAGTTCAGACAGAACTGGCCTGAGGAAAGAGCACCCCAACAATGGTAAAGCAGCTGGGTCTGAATTCATAATTTGTGTTTCTGTTACATACACTTCCCCTGCAGATTTGTGAAACTGCATATTAGCTGCAAAATGCAAGTTACTGGATTGTTCACCAGTTTCAGTAGGTTACAGAAAAAGACATTCCTGAAAAGGAGGATGCCACAGTATTCTAGTCCCTAATCTTTGTAACATGTATTTGGGTTTAATTAAAAGTATAATTTCATTTCTTTACAACACTTTAAATTTCTAGCATATTTTTTAGGATAAGAGACTGGGGAAAGCAAGGGAAAGATAATCCTGCCCCCTAACCACAAATGAAATTTAGAATCTAGGAAAACAAACAGTTATTTTCATTTCCAGATTGAATGAAAACACGCAGCAAAAAATGGAAAATCTGCACCTCCATGTACTCTCTGGTCAAGTATTCTTTTTCCATCATTGTATATAAAGGGTGGATATGAATAGAGGTAGCAAAGGTGAGACCTAAACTAAATATTTCAAATAATTCTGGTTTCATTTATCATTCTGAGTACTAGCAATCAGGGAATTTTGTTAAAAACTCCAATGATTTTTATGTTGACAGTGCCTCTTTAATAACTAAATGGAATTCATATTAATTATTTATCTCCTTTAAAGTGCACTGAATAGCTTTGCTGAAAATTACCACGTTTATATTTATAGAACACTAGTACATGTATAGATAGGTTCAAAATTCATTATTTATACAGTGATGACTTTATTTATAGGAATCAGATTCAGTAATTAGCATCATGCACAAGATGCCACTTATTCAGCTTTAGTAGAGTGGGCTCTGCAGGGGAAAAAAAATGCTAAACACAAAGCTCTAGTAGGTTCAGAAATCAAGCAAATATCTTTCTAGCCTATGGGTTACAAGGAAATGTCTCTAGTAATGATGGTAAAGTCTATGGAAACAATGCTACTAGATCTGCTTTGTCATTCCTGAATTTTCAGTGTCAGTTTTAGTTCCTTACTATTTAAGTGTTCTAATCAGTGTAGTTACTGAGGTTTTCCTTGTTCCTTTAAAATAAGTGGAGAAGAGCTCAAAATTATAAAATGCACAAAATACAGTGAGCCCAACCCTGTTTTCAAAACTCCTTACCTGTAAGGGTAGATAAGGATAGCAGTATGAAAAAAAAAAATCATGTGGAGCAATTTCTTCTAGCCATAGCAAAAATACAACCCTTCTCCATGTCAGTGAAATGAATGACCTCTTTGTTACATGGGATTTTAGATGCTGTTAAGGTTCTGAAAATCTCCAAGCAACCTTCACCCTCTATTTACAGATTATATTGAAATTGGCCTGCAAAATACAAACCTTAAACATTCAGAGGTTTACAGAGAAGAAGCTTAAGGCTGTAATCCTGTAGCCTTGTACCTAGCAAGACTGAATGCAGTTCACTTTTGTTGCCATCATGAAACTAATGCACTATCAATATTTCATGCATATAATTTCAAATGAGTAAATAGCTTTCTGCAAGTTGCATAATTTGCTCATAATCTCAGGGCGTCTTGTTGCATTTAAAGCTAAGTGCTACCATTTTAAAAATGGCCCCGCAGGAATGATTCAGCCTGGCCAAGAATGATTATATCTTACAAACTCCCCAATCTCATTCTCACTGCCACCCACCCTTACTGCCTGGGTGAACCATTTATCCCAATGCAAACACCAAAACAAAGCCATGCAACGGACCCTACCAGATCTTTGGCATTGCAACTATTTAGTCACTAAGGCAGAGAGAAGAGAGGGAGCAAAAAGCTAAGCTGTGACATATGAGGTGTGCTACGTTTAGTGAAGGTAATGAAACCGAGGGCTCAGCCATTAACCTTCAAGGAAGAAAAGCCAGGCCTACTGCTTTAAAAATTGCTGGGACCAATCTTTCACCATGACAAGCATTAGTAATGAATAATTAAGCATTTAATATAATGTTGCTTTGGTGAAAAATGATAATTTTACAATTGATGGCCCCTAAACCTATTCAGTGTTATTATATTGCAGTAAAAGCAGGAAAAGAGCTTTGATGAAATGCATGTTTTTCAGGGGAGGAGGTTTTTCCCCTTTGTTTTTTTTCCTGATGGTTGGACTGAAGCAGTTACAGTTATTAGGTTCAAAACCCTTTCCGAGATGAACAGTGGCCCTGCTGAGAGAATTTCATGAAAAATTTAAGAAGGAAAATTCAACCTGGAACAATTTCACATCTCATGCCAGCCCACCAGAGGTTGAACTGTGTTTTCCCCCAGAATATTAAGCTGATGTCAGGGATATAAATCATTCAACAGATGCAAATGCTGAAACCTTCCAAAATGAAACATTAACAACTTGAGAAGCTATTTTGATTGATACAGTTTTTTAAAACAGTTTAACAGATGCTTTCTTACTTAGCTCCTCATAATCAAATGTTTATTGTGAAAGAAATATTTGAGTATTAAATTATGTGAACTGTACTCTAAGATCTCTCTTTGCAGTTAAGAAAACTGAAGAGCTAAACTGCAGGATATCCTCACAGCCATTTCTTTCTTCTTCAGAGTCTGCTACTGTTAGAAATAATTTTAACTGTAGCTTATCACAAAATAGGTCTGATGACGAGGCCGAGCATTTTGACATTACATATTAGACTAAATTATATTGGTTTGCTTTAAATTGGTTCAAATATAACTGCTTTAGAATTCATTTTCTAATATAGCATGGAGGAATTAAATAAAAAATTACATTTTTTATAGCATGGGTAAGAGGTCATGGAAAGTCTTCATTTCTTACAGTCTTTCTTACAGGTATGACATTTGCTGAGGACATTCACAGTACATTTGGTATGACTTCCCCTAAACAAGCTCCAGCACTGAGAGTTTTCAATGTATCATGAATTATCCTTGAGAAACAAAAGGCTAAAACAGATATATCTAGTCCTTCAATAACAGGATTTAGGCTATATTTTTGACTCAGTGGAGCAGATTATTCTCCTAACCTCACAAAAAACTGAATTACCTCACATCTGTGGTATCTCTTTTCTGATTTTAAAAACCACCATGGACTGTGGGGAGTGTGCATATGTGTGCACATAGACAAGTGTTTAGAGTACGAATGCCTGTGAAATAAATATAAACCAAGAAAGAATATGAAGTTAAAATATTCTCTAGATAGATTTCAGTCTGTAGCAGTTATGTAGAAATGGCCACTAGCCGGTTGCAACAGCTTCTTTTCAGAGGGTTTAAAAATACATCAGATACAGGAAAATCTACTAAGGAGATTACTGCTGAAATTCTGATCTTGAACAGTTCATAAATGAATGATTAATTCCAGGCTCCTTCAAAGGGATGAACTACAGGTTTTTCTGAATGCTTAGAAATCTTTCTAGAAGACTATCTGCAATAACCAGAGATGGAGCATCATGAGTCTCTGAAGTATAACTGTTCTTCCTTTCAAATTAAAAAAAAAAACAAAACATAAAAATGATGGAGTGAGTTTTTCCTGTCCAAGTTTGTCCTTGAACAGAAGACAGAGTAATTCCACCATGATTTTAAGTAGATCTTAACCATTACCATTTCATTATGCAGTAGAAAAACAGAGATACAGAGTTTGGGGTGAACTTATTAACAGAGCTATAGGTACCAGTGCTACCTAATCCCCCCTTAGTCCCAAGGCCCCTGCTTTTTTTTGACATAGAGCATCAGCTGTGCCTTGTTCTGAAAGTTTATGACCACCATGACACCCCATTCCAACCACACACTTTGAAAACAAATATCTTAAGACTAACTCTGAGTGCATCAATACAAAGTTTTGCAATTAATGTTCCTGATTCAATAGAAATTATACCACTTTTAACCTCACATAAGTCAAAGTATTATTTCAGTTACTCACTGCTGCAGGACAGTGAGTCATGACCAAGTTCTCCTTTCCCAAACTATTAAAGAAAACAAAATAAAGTAGATTGTAAGCTGGAGGGTTTTTTCTGCATGTTTCTCTTCACGTCGTTTTTCCATAGGCACTTTTTTACCTTATATAATATCTCTACTGACAGAATTCCATAATTACAGATACATTAAACTGGAAAAACTTGCTTTTTCCTCTTAAACTGACTGCAGGTAACCAGAGTGAAACTACCCAATCCACATATCACATATTGTTCCATATGTGGGGTTTTTTTAACTTTCACTAGTTTAAAACCATTTTGTGGTGCCACTTTCTACCTCTTTTTATAAAAGAGGAAGAAGTGACATTTTAGGGCTATTTACTCAATATTATTGCAGGAAAGTACTAGTCAAGTCCATTTTTGAAAAAATAAATAAATATATTAATTGTATTTCTACAGTCCTTAAAACAATGGATAGAAATATGCGCCCATAGCTAAAGGAGGGTGCTGTTAACAGTGAAATATTATTTACAAAACAACACTTTATTACTTAATCATACTCTATGAAATTAAGATGAATTCTTGACTCCACAGACATCAGTCTTTATCCAGGAGTCAGATTTCATAGATATGGTTACCTCTTATGAGTATACTTAAGGTGTACATACATGGTTACGAAGTGTATTGAAGCTCCTTCTTTCCATTTTCTAGATTGTTCAATAGAAGCCATATTTGCAGTCACATTGGCACAGCACTGCAACCAAGCCAGTACACATAACCAAGAGGCCAAGATTGTTCTAGCTGGTTCTGGCCACAGAATGGGCAAAGATGCTCACAAAAGACCAGAGACTAACATATCTCTAGTGACTTCAGGGTCCTGCATCTCTCCAGGTTCTGATTCTTCAACAGTTTCGTTAAAAGGAGATATTCAGGAATACATAAATACCATATTTTGCCAGAGTCTATGCTCTAGACCTCAGCATAAAATGCCCATTTGGCCTTTCATGTGAGTTAACCGAGATCTTAATGTGCATGTTTAGAGTACAGCAAAACTCAGGATGAGATTAATTGCAGGAAGCTGTCTGTCTTCTATCAGGAACACAGTCTGGCAATAACAAGTACTGGGTTTTCATCCTCTCACTGAAGATGTCTCATAGAAAATGACTGAAATTTGAAAATCCCAGATAAGAAGGGAGCTTAAAACTGAAGACATTAAATAGTATCCACCCTATTAGTAAATAATGCTAAAAAATACAGAAAACTCTAAGGAGAGAAGGAGAAAGTGAATTGTGTATAAAAAGAGAGGCTAACCTGCTCTTGATACCAGAAACAGAACAGTTTTCTCTCCAGAAACCTCTTCTTAAGATCTAAAAAAGAAATTAATTTCAGCACTCATTAATGCAACATGTATATCCACAGAAGATCATCAAGGAAAAAGAGATCTTTTACAGTACTTCCTTAATGTATAGAGTCATCTCCAATATTTATACACCACCAATGATTTCAAAGAATGAAAACACAGATCGAAAACTAACATATGTAATAGGGAACAGGAGGGCATATAAGAACTTATAAATGCAATCCAAAATTCTTTGAAACTGCTTAAAGTTTGGGAAACCTGGTAGGTTTCCCATGAAGGCCTTTTTCTTGTTTCTTAACAGAGACAATATAAACTGTGTAAGTTTACTGCTATTAACACTATAAATCCCTCTGGACAGAAATTACATTGAGGCCTCAGTATGTCACTCTGAAGAAAAAAATTCCATATGTTTCAGAATTACAAACATTAGTGAGGGAAAGACACACATTTGAGAGGGATCCAGCTGGAGGTCAAAGTCAAATAAAACAGCAACAGTCCAACCGAGAAGCTCAGCTGGGATCGGAGAGGGAGCAGCAGGCTGAGACAACCTTGTTATCCTTTTATTCCTCAGAATTTTTCTTACTCTTCTACTCAGTCAGTAGAGAAATTCAACTGAGAAAGCTCTTTCTGCACAAGACATGGGCTTCATGTTTGGTAAATTTATGGTGCAAATGCAAACAGTACATCTCCCTTTACCTGAACACCCTTTCACCTAAACCCAAGCCAAGACTTTCAAAATGCGTACCTGCATCCTTATTTGGGAAAGAAGAGAAGCTCAGTGCTCCCAATACACTACACAATAAGAGCCCACACCTTCTATTTATAAGCTGACCAATGTTTTTTTTTCCATTTTTTATCTCCCTGTCTTTTTACAGAAATATCTACACTGTTGTAGTGGTTGACCTTGGCTGGACACCAGGTGCCCATGAAGCCACTCTATCACTCCCCTTCCCAGCTGGACAGGGGAGAGGCAATAAGATGTAAAATGACTCGTAGGATGAGATAAGGCAGTTTACTGAAGCAAAAGTGAAAGTTTGCATGCACACAAGCAAAGAGGAAAATAACAAGGTTTATTCCCTAGTTCCCATTAGTAAGTGGTGTCCAGCCACTTCCCTGGAAGTAGCACTTCAGCACATGCGGTGGTTGCTCAGCAGGCAAACCGTGTAAACAACTAATGCACCCCATGCCTTTTTCTTTCCTTAGCTTTTATATCTAAGCTGATGTCATGTGGTGTGCAATGTCCCTTTGGTTAGTTTGGGTCAGCTGGCCTGGTTATGTCCCCTCCCAGGATCTTGCCCTCATTGCAGGGCAGATGAGAAAGGAATGCTGAGAGGCAGCACTGATGCTGTGCCAGCACTGCTCAGCAGCAGCCAAAACCCTGCTGTTATCTACACCTTTGTAGCAAAGGACAGCATTGTGAGGGCTGCCATGGGGAAATGAACTTCAACTCAGTCAGTTCCAATACAAGTGTAACACAAGGCAACACTGCATATTCATAGAATCTAACACTGATGGATTATAAAATACAGTTTTACTATCTTCCTTCCCTCTTTTTTTTTTTTGTATTTTCCACTAATGATTGACCTTTTTTGGGGTAACAATTTGCTTTCAGAAATGCTAATGTGCAAAATATAATTTATCTAAGACCCTGGGAGATTAGGTTACTTCATAGAGCTTTGGAGCTCAAATACTTGTATTTTGGTCTTAGTCAAGACACACTCTTGTTGTGTTACCATACTAATTGTTTTAAGCAGTTCCCTGTCAGTAAAATTGGCTAAGACACTGTTACCTAAATTGTTACACTTGTCTCAAGGGATCAAAGCCAGTAGCAACCACAGATGGATCAGTTACTTTGGTAAATAAAATCAAAAGGGTACCTAAACAGATAGACATGATTACTGGGCAAAATTAGGGTATATATAACATGGGCAATTTGGGACCTGTTGTTTTATAAATATGCTTATGTATATAGACATGCATCTACCAAAAAAGTAAACTAAATAAACAGTATGAAATACTGAAGAAACAGTATGAAATTCTATGAAACAACAGTTTCTAATACAGAGCTCGGATGCAGATCAGAATCCTTTCCAAACAGAATCTTTTCAATTGATTTACTTTAAGTTGACCCTAATAGATCCAATACATGAACAAAAGGATCCAAGGAGCAGGTGCTGAGAATACACCCAGTCTGCATGATTCATTGTGTTCATTGAAGCAAACCAGCAGTATTTTGAGTGTCTCATTTTGTCTATATAATTTTCACTGTACATTTATCATGTCTGTGGTATCTTTGCTAATAGAATCTGCCAGAATTTCCGGGAAGTATTTGAGAAATTGCTGCTTCCACCATCACCCACAGAAGACAAAGAAAAAAAGCCAAAAACAAACCACTTTTGGTGGTCTAAGTACGTGTGAAACTGGGTTCATTGTAGACTGCTTAGATTTCACAGGACAAAAGATTTCTGCCTCAATACAGGGACCATCCAACCCTGAGATCCCTATGGATGAATCAATACCTTGAAGCGTAGCCATGACAACCACAGAGATCAAATAGGCTCAGCACACACAGTAGTCACAGTATTGATTTTTCAGCAAAGGACAATACAGTGCTCTCAGTGTCTGAATATGGATGAGGAGTAGCTGGCTGAAACAGACTTCTCTTGCCATGTCTGAAGTGATGCTGCTAAGGAGAGAGCAGCACTTCAAGGAATTTCACGTCACTATACTGAGTGTCCATTCTCCAGGCATTAAGACAGACCGCAGCCTTTGTGTCCACAGCTCACCGCCCCAGGTTTCTGAATAGTTGGTTAGCCATGATCATGAAAAATAAATCTTTACTATTCCCTTTTTTTGGCAATAATCACTGACATAGCGATACCTATGATCAGGGCTTTAGATCTACAAGTCTCAACATTTAAAATATGAAGCTATTGCCCTTTAAATAAATATATATATATAAACTATAAAACACCACTAGAAGTTCAGAATAGCAGTCCCACTGCTCAGTAAAGACAACAGAATGCATTATTGCAGTGTTGGCCTCTATTCTGCTATTGTTCTGTAGGGGCTAAATTAAGAGATTCGATATTTGCAACCATCTCTAAACCCATCAGTATTACTATGATTTTGAGTGGTCTAGAATGCTATGTTAATGCAATTAATGAGCACCACACTCAGTGATCATGGTCTTTGACAATTAAATTTAATTGGAACAATGGAATAGTGAATTTAAGTTGTGTCAGACAAAAAGGCTCTCAAGATTATGGGACATGATCATGAAGCCATAAACACTGGTAACATAAAAATTTACTCAGAAGATGTCATTTTCCTGAATTTTCAATGAAACACTTACTGCCATTATCGAGAATGATTTTTTTTCGGTAAAACTTCAAAAAAATTATCTGCTTAAAAAAAATCCCAGAAAAAAGTCCACATTTAATACATAATTTAAAATAGCAGCCAAAAAGTCAAGTAAGTTTCAACCAGGGTGCAATAATTTCCAATTATCTGATTGTGATGTTTCACAAAAGCTCCCATTACTCCAACTCCCAGGTAATTGTTCAATGGCCTGAAATGCCTACCTAAACATGTGCCAACATCTACCAAATAATTTTTTATAATGCCACACTGAAGGAACAAGCTGCCTGACCTAAGTCTGGCAGTGAATGTGCTCATGGGTGTTTCAGAGCACAAAGCTCATGAAAATCGTGGTCATGGGGCTGTGAAGGTACTCAAGCCCAGTTCAGGCTTTTCCATGCTGCATAGTGGGAGTGATCCGTGAAATCAACAATCCACAGAAGCACAGAAGCGAACTTCTTGGAGAAAAATTGGTAGATTAAGATAAACACATCTCAAGATTGAACCACCATAGCCACAGTGCAGAGCATCTCAGGGAAGGAACTTGCACCATGTAGAGAGCTAATGTCTTTGACAGAACAAATACCTCTTGTTAAAGAAAGTTTCCAGGTGAACATTTCTGACTAAAAATATTCTAGTTTTGCCTTGCAAGTAATTTGACATTTTCTGTCAGAATAAAAAAGTATTTTTCATTTGAGTGGAACGGACAATATTTATATGCTCCCTCCTTAACTTTAGGGCTACACAATCATTATGGCTAAACACTGTAAAAAGAAACAAACTAAAATACTTTTAATTTCATTAATGTAATTAATTTCAGAAAGAAATTCCATTACATGTACTATGGTGCTCATGGAATCACAGAATCACAGATTGGGTCAAGTTTGGAAGGGACCACAGTGGTTCTGGTTCAACTTCCCTGCTCAGGCAGGGTCATCCTAGAGCACATTGTACAAGATTGCATCCAGATGGTTCCTGAATATTTCCAGTGAGGGAGACTCCACAATCTCTCTGGCCAATCTGTTCCTGTGCACAGTCACCCACACAGTAAAGTTTTTTCTTATTTCAGGTGGAACTTCTTGTGCATCAGTTTCTGCCTGTTGCCTCTTGTTCTACTGCTTGGCAGCACTGAGAAGAGCCTGGATCCATCCTCTGGACACCCTGCCTTCAGATACTTGTGCACATTGATGAGGTCCCCTCTCAGTCATCTTTTCTCTATGTGGAACAGGCCCAGCCCCCTCAGCCTTTTCTCATAAGAGAAATGCTTCTGTCTCTTATTGATCTGTGTTGCCCTCTGCTGAACCTGCTCCAGGAGCTCCATGCCTCGCTTGTCCCAAGGAGCCCAGAATCAGGCACTTCAGATGTGACCTCAGGCCTCCAGGGCTGAGTAGAGGGGCAGGAACAACTGTCAACCTGCTGAAAATGCTCTTTCTAATGCACTTTCAAGATTCCTCTACCCTGATCTGCTGGGTCAGAGACTTCTGAGGGCTGCTTTTGCCAGCCAACACTGGTGCAAAGAGGGTGTTCAGCAACTCTGCTTTCTCTGTGTCCTCTGTTACCAGGGTCCCCACTCCATTTAGTAACAGGCTCACATTATCCTTTGTTTTCCTTTTGTTATTGTTGTATTTCAGGAAGCCTTTCTTGTTGTCCTTGACATCCTTGGCCAGGTTGGACCAAGTCAGGGTAGCTAAAGTTCCCCACAAGACCCAGTGCCTGTGACTTTGAAGCTGCTTTGTAAAAAGCCTCATTCACTTCCTTCTTGTGATCAGGCAACCTGTAAGAAACCCCCACACCAGTGTCAACCTTATTAGTCCGGCATTTCATCCTGTACCATATTCTCAGCCCACTTCTCATTCACCCCAGGAGAGATCTCAATACATTCCAAGTGTTGCATCACACAGGGGCAACTGCACCACTGGGCTTATGTTTCTGTTCTGCTTCAAATCTATTTTAAAACTCGTTAAGCAAGGTTTCATTTCAAATTTGCAGTGTTAGAGATCCAAAAATCTTGTAATCCTTAAACTAGATTTTCTTCAGCATTTGTTCTTTTTTCTTTCTTGAGAGCAACTATTTATTCTTTCTGTGAGTGTACCTTTTAAAAATAAGACACTAGAGGATATGTAAATATGCTAGAACAGATTAATACTCATTGGCTGCTTACATCAATCATCAATATCCATCTTACATCAAAAAAATATAACAATGATAGTCACTATGAGGTAATTGCAAATACAAAAATGAACTTTTCATGTGCCAGAAATAGTTTTTAAAAATGCAGATTGTCTAATTATGTTAAGGATATTTACACTGGGTATTTTCTCTCCAGACTTGTGTTGTACTGCTGCACATTTGCAACTGATCTTCATTGCTGCCAATGTTAATTCACCTTTTTGTTGCCTATGAAATGAGGCCAATTCTGCTATTCTGCAGAAGTACTCAAAAGCTGGGATTCCTAAAGTCACATTTTAAAAAACTCCAAATTTCACTTTACCAAGCACTTCTACTGTAACTCTTTATTCCTATACGGATACTCAAAGAGCAGCAAGAACACATATGTTTGCTATTGCAGCTAATGAAATTTCTGCTGTATCTGCTGGCTCTTGTTTAGGCCACACAAGGGATTTGAATCTTTTGTTCTGTCCTCTCAGTCACTGTCAAACAAGGGGTTGACTTTTCCCATCCTACTCCGCAAACCAAACTGAGCTGCTGAGAAACCATCCACACAAACATTGAAAAGAGCTGGAAGAACTATGTCTAACAGCCAGTTCCCATAAAGGAAGCTATGGTTAGGTTCAGAGATATGTCTCTAAGGGTAAGGCCTAGGTTAAATATGAACTGATGTCTCATAGCCTTGAGCTACATAGATAGCACATGTTAATATGGAACATGGCCTAAGTAAAAAATCCTCAGCAAATTGAAATATTAGTACTATTAAGGAGAAAAAATCATGCACATCCAGCAGAAAAAGTCTTACTTGAGGCAAAGCTGTTTTGCAAAAGTATGCCATAATCCCTACTATGTAAAACAAACCTATTGCAGTTTTTGGTGAATGAACCTGACCTGCTTCTCTGCATACTTCATAATGCACCTGTGATAAATTTTAATGGTCCATGACATTTATGCACCTGTTCCCTTGCTGTAGATTTGGATTCCTTATTAATAATAATGTGTTCTTGTTTCTAATTGCATGCATCTATCCACAGTTCAAAGACTCCAATTCTTCCTAACTAACAGATATCTGATTATTTATAGAACTTGTCTGTACAATTCATGAATTCTCTGTAAGATTAAGATCTCTGAATATGCCTATGCCAAAATAGAAACAGTTTTACTCAATGAGATGCCTTTGCCTGCATAGTTTTATTTCCCATGTTGCACACTATTCAAGAGTAGTAGATAAGAACTAACAGAAGAGGATTGTTTACTTAAGCGCTTTAGCACTGAAAAATACTTAGCATAGGCAAGTCAGTCAGCAAACCAGGTCTCTGAAAGATGTGGTTACACACAACCACGTTAGCTGGCTGTGTTTGTTATGACCTTAGGGAGATTTATCCAAGTAATACCTGAACAAGGATTTGGAGAGTAACACAAGGACAAACTCAGCTTTTCACCTTCAGTAAAAATTTAATGAAAATCTGCTGAACCCCCCCCCTCTGTTTTTCATGTGTTTTCTTCATATTCCATGCTCAAAAAATACATTTACAAAACACCAAAAAATTATTGAAATATCTGTAGAGACTATGAAAAAGGATGCTATAGATGTCTTCTCAATTATAAGATCAGACACCAGAACATTACAAGCCCATTGAATTTCACATGGAAGGAGTGTATAACTATGCTTCTCTTTATACCTAGTAGTATTGGGCGGGACAATGTTGGCAATAGCAACTGGCTTGAGTTCAATCTTCTGAATCATTAACCTTCTCTAGAATCCTTACCACTTTTCCTAGCCTGTATTTGTCCATTTGACAAACCTTTCCTATAAATAGTACTTGGCATTCGTTCTGATTAAGCAGCAATTTTCCTCAAATTCATATAGTTCAGTTAAGTCAAAGTAATTATGAATGTCAATTTTAGAGTCCAAAATGCTTGAAAATGTTTTACCAGAAAGTTCCTAACTAATGCACAAGTAAATTCCTGTAGATAATTTACTTTATACATACACCTTGTATAAAATATAGATCAGTATAAAATCACAAAATGGTTTGAGTTGGAAGGACCTTAAAGACCCTTTAGTTCCAAACAAAATAAATATACATATAGCAGCATAGTAAACTACAGCTCCAAGCAATAATTATAAATAATGCATTTTCTAAGATGCTGTGATATCAGTGGAGCTCAACCTGCTTAAGATGTTACACTGCCTGTGATGGTCAGTGACAGCTTTTAAGACCTTTTAGCAGTGACACTTGATAAATCTAGTAGTTTAGATAATAAATACGATGTAAGACAGAGCTGTGTGGATACAACTGTGAAATGCAGATGCTGCAAGACTGACTTGTACATAATTTTTGCCAAATGAAAAAGAAAAAATGAACAGTTTCTTAAAATATTTCTGAATCACATTTCTCTCCTGGGAGATCACAAGCATTAGTCTAGTAAACCAGTGACTTGCAGATTGACCTGTTTAACTCTATTTGCCTGCAGGAGGGCTTCCAAGGGGTAAATTCGGTGTAGTGGTTACGAAAAGAACTTCTGTGTGGAAGAAAAACAATTACTTGGCAAAAACAAGGAAAATGTTTTCAAGGATTTTTAGGCAAAATTCAGCATTTGTTTTGCTGACCAAGAAGACACTTTGAAGTCACTTTTCTAACATCATCCAGCAGTGGAGGTTCCCACAGCAATAGAAGTACCTGATACAAATAACAAAACAAATAACTTGGTATAACAAAGACTTCCCTAAGTAATTAGTTTATTCACTCCCATTCCACTTCTAAGGTAAACTGAATTTTCTCATTTTGCCTAGCTGAAACTAAAGCCAAAACCACCACAGCATCACAGTCCATTTGAAAACAGATCAGAAACTTTGGCCTGGATTTTTACTTTTAATTTAGTAAAACCTTACTATGGTTTGCATTGTTTTGATACTCTGTATATACACCTTCTGAATCTTTGACCAGAGAATTTTTGGGCAGAGAAAAACTGGAAATGTTAAAATAAACCAAGAATCTTACTGCCTGGGAGCAGGTGTCCCAGCTGTTTGGTAAGACTTGCAGGGTAAAAAGATTACTTGCTTTTATCCCAAATGTCAGATACATGGTTACAGTAGGCATATATTTAGTAGGGGAGATTAATCCTTCCTGCTCCATCAGCACTGAAGCTGCAAACACTTCTGGCTTATGCCAGTGCAAAGTCAATTTAAGGGATACCAGATACCAGTGAGCCAACTTCAGTAGCTGGAGAGCAGTAGAAACCATGTGTAACAGCTTCTGACAAACTGCTGAGCCTCAGATAATTATGAAAATTAAGTCTGAATTCTTGAGTACTTTCAGCTTTCCAAGGCACTGTTGGCTAAAACTCTAATCACTACATAGAAAAGTTAAAATGGTATGACAGGTAAAGTGAAAAAGAAAAAGAAATCATAAACCTGTTTAGAAAATGGCTTGAAGTTTGATATACAAGTATGTGTAGACAAAAGGTATTTCTATCATCAGTCTTTGCACACCTTTGCTTGCATAAAGCCTGTGCAATCATACAGGAACAGCAAGGTCTGGCTAAGTGTCCACAGGGCACTAATAAGCCTTAATGGCCTGTGATCAGGTGTCTGTGTCTGACCCTGGTTATCCTCACTGGGCCTGATCCAGACCTGTGGTCTGATCTCCCAGCTTGACATGCCTGATCACCATGACTTCCTGCTGCTCTGGGCTATTGGCTGAATGTGGCCGTGGTCTCTGGGTCTGCTCTGCTGACCTTGCCCATGTGCACCTGGGTCCCAGCTAGCTGGGTCCCTGCCCTGCTGGCTGCTACCCCCCTGAGATGACTCCTACATCCCATCCTGTGGGGGCATCTGGCCTTTGCTGCTCCCCTCCAGTTACTTAATCAAATCACACATAAGTGTTGAACACAGAAATAATCTACACCAGTTTGTACACATTATTCCGCATTTTGAATCCATATAATAGCAAGCATTCTAAAGACCTGTCAGAATGTCTCTGTTGTCCTTTACAATGCAGGAAAGTATTTAAAATTATTTTATATTCTCTTGCAATTTTCTTTAAACATTTTTGAAAAGTTATTTAATTTACAGCCTTCACCTGGTACTTGGCTAGAATATCTGCTCAAACATAAATTTGGTGTTGAAATTCCATTTTTTGTAACCTTGGAAGGAAACACATCAATGAGATGCCATGAAAAGTGGCACTGTAATGAAGACAGGGATTTCCAGTGACTGCGAAGTCAGGAAGGGTGACAGTCATAACTTAGTGTGACTAGCCTAACTTCTCAACTTGTCTTGTTCCACAAAATCCCTATTCAGTCCCAGGTGACAATCTTAGGAATAGCAGCCTGCAAGGTCTATTATTCTGCTACAAAAGGAAACTAAGTTAGGTTGGTTCAATTATTTTTTGAAAATTGTAGCTTGCTATTCCTTTTCTTATCTCCCTAGTACTTATAAAAGCTTGCTTTTTTATTTGTTTCAAAGTTTTTTTCTGAAAAAAAAAATTCTGACCCATGATTCCTTGACCTTTTCTTTTTCAAAGGATAAAATGATGCATCTGTTCACTTTTCAGTGAGGTATCCTTCACAAAATAACCATTGAGACTCATTATTCTATTTGTAACTAGCCTATGAAGAAGTTTGTCAATGAGCTGATTGGAAAATATCTGTTTCATCTATCCACACTGTACTGTGTTTTTACCTGAGTTCTTTCAATGATTTGTGATAATATTTGTACTAAGCAGCTTCTCATAATGTAACTTTTTCATTTCTTTTTATGAAAACCAATAGAAAAAGCAACCATTAAATGCTGCTGCTTTTCAGCATCATCAATCATCAGTGAAAAGGAACAGATTTTCCTCAAAATCTCTTTTCTTGATAATATATTTAGATAAACTATTCCCTTTTCACTTGATGTCTTCTGCTAGTTGTCCTATATATTTTTTACATTTTTTATCATTTCCTTATATGCATACTTAATAATTTGACTCAGTTTATATTTTTCAAATACTTTCTAGCCTTTGATGTAAGTAATGAGTTTGTTATTTTGCCAAGTCAGTCTCTATTTATTCTTCTTACTTCTTTTTCTCCAACTTGTACCACATTTCTGAGAAGTTAAAAACTTTTCCTCACATTTCTGTATGAGATTTGCTGTCAAGATCTCACTGAATACTCTCAAATTAATTACTCAGACTGGTTTTAGTTTAATTTTTTTTTTACCTTCATAAGGATCCCAAAGTTAAAAATACCTCTCTTTAACCACACTGCTTCCCTTTTTCAATGAATTTCTTCTTTTTGAGTAAAAAATGTAGAATTGGTTTTTTGGACTAAGGAAAATTAAAGGGATGTCTAACTCATTCTTTATTAGTTACTATGCCTCTCTTGATGCTCTTCTGTTTGAAACATTTCAAAAAAAGTTATGCAATAAGGATTTTTTTCACATCAGCCCTTGGAATCAATAAAGAAGTGGCATATAAACCCACAATATATTTTATTTTAGAATACATTAGGTAGTATATTGTATCACATTCAGAGGTGCAATTCTTTGACCAAGAAACCAGTGAAAACATCCATCTACATATATATACTGGCATTTATTTTTAGAGTACACTGTACATTACATAAATTTTAAATTTACATATACAGGAATGAATAACAATGGAGTTGGATGTTAGCTCTGAGTTTGGTCCAGGACCTATGATTCAAATATAGGCAGCAGAGCCCATCACATAGTCTGTAAGAACAAAGGAAATCACCAGGCAAAATGTGACAGATGGCAAAACCAACAAATGGTGGAATACTGGAACAAAGAGAAAAGACTGACAAAATATCCGTAGGCCTGACATCTGTCATGACATCTCCTAAGTCTGTTGTACCTGGACTTCAATCAACTGAACAGTATTCCACTGATTTAGGGAGAGGATGGGACAAGCAATGAGGCCCTGAGGTCAGACAGAGGTACAGTTCTAGCAGGGGAATATCCAGGCCAAGTATTGGTCTGGTGAAGAAGTGCACATGGATTACAGAAATGTTCCTCATTTTTAGAAGCACATTTTGGAATTGATTTTGTCCTCTGACATAAGTAATAAAAAGCACAACATAAGGTAAAAAAGCTGGTTTCCATCCAAACTAAAATGGTAAAAATATGTAACAGCTTGGCTTTAAAAGGATGTCCATCTGTTAGTAAACTAGTGATCATACCATATCCACAATGGTCTAACAAACTAACAGACAAAAAATTATTGCCCACACCCACAACTCAATAAATATTTAGGAGTGGTTTTTTTTATTACAGTAAGACTATTTTAAGTGATGAAGTGGAAGTTTTCACATTTTAAAATGTCTTTAAACTTCCAAAGTCTTACAGAAATATGTTACGGAAAAATGTTCCCATAGACAAAACTTCTTTCCTTAAATGTTCTTGTGGGGATGCAGCAAGCCAATTCTTTTGCCTTGCTAGGAGTATCTTGATCTGAATCCTGATCATAGTATTTAACATTCAATGCATGAGCCTGCAGAGGTAACAGTCTTCCATAAAAGTGTACTTGGCTAGAAATGGTGTTCTTGACTAACTGACTGGAACACAAATTTAAATAGCTGCATAACCAATTTCAGCAGAGTGAAGATTGCCTGCTTAGCAAACACATGCCAAGGCTGCTTCATTATTTGCCATACCCATGCCAGCTAGATCTAAAGCTAACTTGAGCATAGTACCCAAGCTGAAATCATGTTCCTAATATATACAAGACCTTCAAGGCTTTATATGTCATGTCTCTTCAAAAAACTACACCATTAAAGAAGTGTGACCAGAGACTGGGGATAAGTCAGTTTTCTTAGGCTTTAACATCTCCTGCTGGTTCCACCAGAGCTGTGTTTGTAAATGAACAGAGCTGAAGTCTCAGCTGAAGGTGTGTTTACATTTGCTGTACTTCATGCAGCACAAGCCCTGCACTGATGCACCATACAAAGAGATGCACGCGACACTTGTAGAGCTGTTCAGCTGAAATATCATGATAAGAACCTGTTCCTAGTGCTTCATATTATGAACGTAAATTTCACAAGGCTGGAAATGAAGCAACAATTTTCAGTAGAGCACAAACAGGAACATTTATTGAAATTGCTTACTTGATATATTTTTGTTTGACTCTCCATTTATCAGTGCTTTTAAAAAATGCCTGAAGTATATGATAGTATAAGTCTTGTATCACAACACACAGAGAGTCTTCCTCTTAGAATGGTTGTAACAATTTACTATTTTAAGTTCAGTGCAATAACAATCCATTTGGAACAGCAGAACCATAATTCTGCTGTCATTGGCTGTGTGGTAAACAAAATCACATGCAAATTAAAATGCCTTAGGTGCCTGGCCCATGAATGTGAATGAACTCTAGAAAACAAAATGTTTACCCTACAAAACCAATCCAGAATGACCCAATAACAACATAACTTTTGATCTCTGAAAAAAACATGAACGCTTTTCATCTCGTTAATTCATAGATATCTAAAGTCTATCAACCCTCCTTGAGTGTCATTTCAGAGGCCTTCAGCTAAGCCAGGTGTAGAACAGTGCACACAACATGTAAAGCTGATCATACATAGCATAGTCTCTATCACAGAATCATAGAGTAGTTTGCATTGGAAGTGACATTAATGATCATCTAGTTCCAGCTACCCTTCCACTAGACCAAGTTGCTCAAAGCCCTGTCAACCTGGTTTTGAACACGTCCAGGGATGAGGCTTTCTAAACTGCCCTGGGCAAACTGTGCCAGCCTGCCCCTTAACATCCTCTAAGGAAAGAATTTCTCCCTAATACCCAATCTAAACCTATGCTCATTCAATCTAAAGCCACTATCCCTTGTCCTATCACATCTTCCCCCGCTCTGGGGCTACCTGAGCAAGGGCAAGACAGCTGGGATTCAGTGTCACGTGGGCCTGCAGAGTACGAAGTTCAGTCTTTCTTTGTTTTCCCTGGCTGCCTGTGATTGACTTTTCCTAGCTGCTGCTAATAGAAGCCCACCTGGAAGCTGGAAGGCAGAGTCCTTGAACATTTCACAATGTACTTTGCAATAAAACTGGTGCTGTTTTAAATGTTATATAGTGACCTTCCAAATGGTACCTATTTTTAGGAAAATGCTTTATGGTATTAATTTATAGAAAGAGTAGACTAGAACTTGCGTCATCATGTCTAATCCCCTGCTATTACAAGTAGTCACATCATATAATCCTTTTAATAAACTGAAGTGCACTTGGATACCATGGTGATGAGTACTTCATAAATATGGATATTTGTAGCCGTGCAGAAAATAAAATGATAAAAAAGTGCAGTGGATCAACAGAAGGATTATGAGTGACAAAGGTGAGTACAGCACAGCTCTAAAGGT
>JAOXXN010000446.1:100113269-100134536 GCA_026770055.1 Myrmophylax atrothorax | reverse complement strand
AGCTCTAAAGGTAGTACTTTTCTTTTTTCCAAGAGACTAATGAAAACTTTACTGAATCCTTCACAATGTCTGAAGTAAGAGTTATGTCAACTAAGGAGCGGGTCAATTTTAAACAGAGGATTTATGAGAAATACAATAGTGGAAAAAAGAAAATAATGTTAGTAAAGAACAACAACAACAAAAAAGGCCACTATCAATATAGAAAACTTACTCCATTCTTCGTAGTGCATGATGCAATGACACAGGTCAAGAGAAAAAACTCACAGGCATTCACAGATTTATTCAGAAGTAATTTAGTAAAGCAGGTTTATAGGAGAAAAAATAATTTCCTTACCTTTGTTCTTATCAGAAAACCAGGGACCCAAACCAGACCTAGTTTAACATTCTTAATTACAATAATTAATTGTATGCATTCTGCGCCTCCAGCTTATTTTCCTACGCTTGGTTTTCCTGTATTCGCAGGTTAGTTCTAGAAGATAAATCTTTATTTTAATGAAGGAATTTTGGTGGGATTTATAATCATTGTAATTTTTATTTCAGTCAGGTCGATCAGTTTCAGCATAAAACTGAAATCTTCTATATATCCTTGATTCAATCTCCTTCCATTTTAGGAAAAACCTTCATTTAGAAGCCACACCTTTATCACACAAACTGCCAGAAAAAGGAGGTAAATTTCATAAGAGATTCCTTCTATTTACAGCCACAGGGAAAAGTAATGAAATTTAATGAAAGCTGCAGCTCTAAATAAAGGCACAGAGAACCTCTACTCCTATCCTGCTGAAAATGAGGCTACAGGTTACATACAATGAGTAACATTCAAACCCTTTGCAGCTCCATTATCTCCAGTGGACTTAAAGCAGAGATATATTTGGCATACTTTTCATTCCTGACAGAGGAATGGGGAGTAAAGAACTAATCATTTTCATTCTTGCAAGTGCACAAAGAACAGGGGCAAATGTTATAACAGGTATGATTATACAGAGTAAAAATACATGCACTTCTCCATTTTATTTTTTATAAATGTTAAATACATGGTTATGTTAAAAAAAGCTAAATGCTAGGTTATTTGTGACTTTCTAGGGAACCCCTGGAACAAACAATTAAAGCATTTATGCAGGGAGAAAAAAAGATCTCCTAATTTCCTATCCAATGCAAAATTTCTGTTGAAAACAAAGAAAGCAAAATGAATTTAAGTTCTTTCAGATAGGACACCTTCTCCCTTGTGCTAAAAAGGACAGCTATACATTCCCTTGAGAAATTAAACAGATCATTTTGGTGAATCACCAATAGAAAATGCAAGTAAAATTGTCTTTGTGGTTTGTTGGGGGTTTTTGAAGCCATTGCAACATCTCCTTTAGGCATCTGGCTTATGAAAGAAAATTTTTGAAGGTTGAAAAGCCTTTACAAGGCAATTCTCAGTATGGTCACAATAAATCAATTAATATTTAAGAAAACAGGTTTGTGAAATAAAATTATTAGATGCACTTTGTGGCTACAGCTGTACTAAAAAACCCAGTGTGATGGGTTGAGCCTGTCTGGATGACAGGTGCCCAAAAATCTGCTTTATCAGTGACATCCTGAGCTGGGCATGGGGGAGAAAACGTAACGAAAGGCTCATGGATCAAGGTAAGGATGAGGACAGATCACTAACCACTGACCATCATGGGCAAAACAGACTCGACTTTGGGAAACTAATTTATTAACAATCAAATCAGAGTAGGCTAATGTGAAATAAAACCAAATGTGAAAAATTCTTTCTTCCCACCCCATCCTTCTTCTTGGGCTTAACTTTTCTCACAATCTTCTGAATCTTCTCCTCCCCAATGGCACAGGGTGATGAGGAATGGGGGTTGAGGTCAGTTAATCACATATGGTCTCTGCCACTCCTTCCTCCTCAGTGGAAGGACTCCTCACACTCTTCCCCTGCTCCAGCAGGGTATCCCTCCCACAAAAGACAATCCTGCATGAACTTCTGCAACATGTGTCTCTTCCCATGGACTGCAGTTCCTCTTGAACTGTTCCAGCATGTGTCTCTTCCTCCACAGGGTGCAGTCCTTCAGGCACAGGCTGCTCCAGCATGACCCCCATGGGGTCACAGGTCCTGCTAGCAAACCTGCTTCAGACTGGGTTCCTCTCTCCTTGGGCCACAGGTGCTGCCAGGAGCATCCTCCTCCATTGTGGGCTTCCCATGGAGTCACACCTTTCTCAGGCAGCTCCTCCGCCACAGGATCCTCTGCAGGCTGCAGGGACACAGCTGTCTCACTCTGATCCACACTATGGGCTGCAGGGGAACCTCAGCACCTGTGCTTAGAGCACTTTCTCCCCTTCCTTCACTGACCTTGGTGACTGCAGATTTGTTTCTCTTGATGCATTCTCTCTCTTCTCTCTACTGCTGTTGTTCTGCACAGTTTTTAGCCCTTTCTTAACTATGTTATCCCAGAGGCACTACCACTGTCACTGACGGACTCAGCCTTGTCCAGCAGCAGGTTCATCTTGGAGCCAGTTGGTTTTGGCTCCATCCACTATGAGGGAACCTTCTGGCAGCTTCTCAGAGAAGCCACCCCTGTGTCCCTCTCATACCAAAACCTTGCCATGCAAACCCAGTACAAATAAGCAGAATGAGCTGGGTAAGTCCCTGGTTGTCCTTGGCGCATGGAACTAAGAAGCTTTTATCTATGACAAAATATTGTGTTCAAGCATCCAGAACAGGGTAACTTCTTTCATCCTGTCTTTGGAATTTGCCCCTGACCTGCACTGTGCCTTGACACATACACAAGCATTACCTGGGAATATGGTGTTTGGTCCAGGTTAAAAGTGTGCCCAGGAGCAGGACAGCTAACTAGCTCTGCAGTCTGACCAGTCACAGAAGTGCTCAAAACTGTACTGCTGAGTAGCTGTACGAGGTAACTGTACCTTGTCACTCTTATCACCATCGGTACACTCCAGTCTGAGGGAAGTGAGGCAGATATTAAACAAAAATGTATAGGGCCTACACAGACTAGAAGACCAACATGGTAAACAATTACATACATGCTTCATTGACACATCACAATACACCAAAATTTAATCACAGTGGAATCTCACAGAATTTAAGCACAGGTAGAATTTCAGTATCAGGTCCAACATTTCAAATAAACTCACAATCTTGTTTCTGAAGATGATTGCCCAGAACTTCTGTGAGCACTCAACACTCTTAGTTTAAGGAAAGTAGGGACTTTCCTAATAATCACTGCACTGGATTAGTCCAGTGTTACACATTCCTCTGATTGCACAGCTTTGTGGCACAGAAAGCATTCCTTGCACTTTGATTAAAGTGTTCCCCAGTCTTTAAGGCCATTTTTATGCTATTGTCATGTACGTATACAATTAGACCTAATTTATTCAATTAGACCTAATTACTTAATTGTTGTAGCATCCATGATGAAATAATGAGAATGTACGATTAGGATGTGTAATTACATAATTACAATGTGTAATGACATTAGATATAAATATCCTAAAATGTTACGGGAAAAATATACAATTGAAATAGAAGGGCTTTTTAGGTTCTGCTTCTGTTTTTAAAAACATACCAAACTGTGAAATCATTCCTCAAACTGAGGAATTTTCTTATCATTTTTAAGTCCCCCGAGTTAAGCACTGCACATTTATAGCAGGGAAATTTATGTTTAGGTAGGAAAGTATAATGAAAAATGTATATATATGCTGGCATACCTGAACTTACTTTCATTTGGCATATTTTTAGAACACCAAGTTCCGATTTCCATGAGTCTTTTCTGTAATCTGGAGCAAAACTGCAAACTTTAGAATTTAGTATGGGTGTACAACATGGAGCCAATGAAGTATCAAGGTAATAAAAAAATAACTAATTCCAGCCTTGCTCTGAAATCTGGTATCAACTCCTCTCAAAAATACACAAACAGAAAAGTATCATGCCCTCAGGAACTTCCTAAAATATCTGTTTCATCTTCCCAAGGTTTGGGACCTCCTCACTGTCTTCTACTTCCCCATCTGCTGAGAAATCCCATAGCAGCTCCCCAAGAGTTCCCATTGATCCCCAGGAAGACATTCTACTGCTTTCTCAGTGGTGTATCTCAAAAGGTGAGATGTCTCTCTTAAAGGCTGTTTACCAATTAAAAATAGATTTAATTCCTGTAAGCATTTTAAACCCCACAGAGATACAGAAGAGTGAGATGGATTGCACTGTAGTTGGGGCAACTTCATTGCTGTTGGTAACACACAAGCATCCCAGACTGACTCTGAGCTCCTTACAGAACTGGCAGGTATAGCAGCAATAATTTTTCAAGTAAAGTATGCATCAGTGATTAGAATTTTTCTTTTCTTCAGGAAAAAAAAAATATTGACAAAAGATTTTGACTAGCTAAATTTGAACTTCCCAAACACTTATTTTGGCAATATTTCCACTCTGAAAATTCAAAACAAAACCTAATTTTTACCTGTCAGTTCAGTATGATACTTCATATTTATTTAAACAGCCTTTAATTAAAACATATCAGTAGGGAAATAGTTTCATTTTCTATTCTGGGAAATTTTATTTTCAAGTATCTTTCTGTTTCTTGTTAATTTCACTAGAAGAAGGAAGGGAAGGGACAAGAACAGCATAAATAAAAGTTTGGTAAGTTTTCATGGCCAAAATACTGATGTTAAAACTGACTAAAAGACGTATGTTGATTTCTACCATCAGTATCTGAAGTATAATATCTGAAGAGTATTTGAAGTGATAGAAAAGTAGACATTATTCCTCTATGAGGAGTACAAAGAAGAATCCCAGACAGCTTTAAGTGAGTGGCCAGAAAGGTATAAAAGGATTGATGGAAGTAGAAGGCTGGGGCATGCTTGTGGTCCTAAATTCTAGACCTCCAGCCCTAAGATATGGGAAAACTGTACCAAACTGGAAGCAGAGCTGCCAGAGTTACAGATGTGCATTTCACTCCCTCCCTGCTGGGTGGTCTCTGTGGAGGAGATGGTGCACAGGTAATTAGGTTGGTAATTTGAACCTTGGATCACCTGTCAGTTGCGGTTGTTCCTGAGGCAACAAAGCTTCCCATGACATACCAATATATGCAGCACCTACATAGCAGTGAAATCCCATCTGACCATATGCCTTGAAGCCTAAGATTTTTAGTCTTTGAAATTTCATTCTGAGGAAAACAACTTCAGATGCAATTTTTACAAATCTTCCACAATGTACCTTTCTTTAAAAAGGTATTTCCATTTCAAAGCAAGTTACAAAGTAACATAATTGTCCTTATTAAAGAGTTCTCAGATAATAGCACATTATACCTGGGCTTACCAACATGTTCTTCCTTTATGAATATTTCAACCTCAACAACTCTCTAATGTCAGACCTGAAGGCCTGCCTGAAATCCAAAGATAGTTCTGTAACAAGTATGTACCTCAGGTTTGAAAGATCCTCTGCCTTGTGCTACCAGTTTAAACTTGGCTTGTCTGGCTTCTCCACTTATTTGTATGGTTGCAAACCTCAATATCAAATACATACAAATGTAATCCTCCTCTAACCCTTTAAATGTAAATTAAAGTTTTCTTCATTGAGATTATGGTGGCAGCATAGATATGAAAATGGGATCCTCCCAGAAAATATAAGGTTGCCAGATTTTTTCTTCATTTTTTCCATTTCCTGACAGACAAACCCATATAAAAGAAGGGCATCAGGAAGAAATATTTATCTTGTGTTAATAATTTCCTTGCAAATCCTTGAAACACTGGCAATAGCAAAGACATTTTGGCTCTTGACACTTAAAGTAAGACTTACTTTTTATATCTGTCAACATTGTCAAATGACAAAGTGACTTTGTGTGTCATCTGATCGGATATTTTCTCATGGGGAGGTTTGCATTTTATGTTAGATTATCCTGATAACTCTGTCTCTTTTTATTTTTTGTCATTTATGATTACACTTCTTATAAAATGGAAATTAAAGAGAAAAATGGTTTTTGACTGAGAAATGTATTGGCAAACATAATTATTGCCTCAAATGTGATAAAGTCATATAAATCACCTGCTCATAAATCCTGCATTGTAATCCTCTAAAATCTGTCACTAGTCTTTATTACAACCTTCCTATTGTGCAGTCTTTCACCTGATATGAGGTTTGTGGAATAACAAAAAATATATCAGTAGTAAAACACTGTTCATGAAAGCTGGCAGGGTATGTAAAAGTTAACTGCGCTGTGTATTTTACCCTTTGGTTGGTTTACAACAAAGCCAATCATGCTCTGAATACTGTGGTGGAAAACAATACATCATTCATCCAATTAGCTATTATACAGGTGTTCAGGACCACATGGACTGAGCCCTGGAAAGCAATCACACTGCTCTCAAGGAGATAAGATAATGCTGGAGGGTTTAGCTGGTCTCATATTTATACTGTGAATTCAAATAGCCTGAGTTCTTGGCACTGCTCTGTCCTGGTTTTTACCCCTGAGCTGAGACAGCTGTCAAAACCTAGCAGGTCATTCTGATTTACATGCTTTCTGTTAAGCACCTTTGAAGGCAGGCCTGAAAACAGAGCTAAAGATCTGTTCCTAGAGTTGGTTTGGTGAGTTGGAGTTACTATACAAATATCCCAGTCGAGCTTTTAAACAAGGCCTGAAACACTCATCAGGAGAAGTTGCTGTTCAGGAAACAAAGGTGAAAGACAAAAATTTATTTTCTTACTTGTTTTTAAAGAGACATAACAACATATGAACAAAATTTGCCTCTTGTATATCAACCTTGCTTGATGTGTACACAGCCAGGAAAGCTGACTCCAATTGAACAAAGGGATATCCCATACCATGGTGTCAGCACATAAAGCTGAGAGGAGATGAAGGAACGGTGGACACATTCAAACTTGTGGAGCTTTGTCTTTCCAAGTCACCATTACATGTGATGAAGTCCTGCTTTACTGAGAATGGCTGAACACCCACTTGCCACTGGGAAGAGTCAATTTCCCTGTTTTGCACCAATTGTGTGCACAGCTTTTGTTTTCCCTATTAAACTATCTTCATCTCAACCCACAAGTAGTCTCTACCATTCCAATTTTCTCTCCCATCCCATCAGGAGCCGGTGGGAAGTGAGCAAGTGGCAGCACAGGGCTGAACTGCCAGTCTAGGGTTTTACATCCACACATACAGTCCGGCTTAAATCACAATGCTTCAAAAATACTGCAGTACTGCTTTCCTCATTGATCACAGGCTGCCTTACCAAATGCTCCATCTTATCAAAATTAACCAGGTCAGCTAGTTGGAGAAGCTGATCCAGTCAAAATGTAACCCAGCAGAAGAAAGTTCTTTGCACCCCCCTTTAACTGGGTAATGGTAAAGCCAACACAGGAAGTCTGGGAATACAGGACCAATACTTTCATTTTAAGCTGTTTGTGAGACAGCAGGGTAAGGTAAAGAGATGTAAGGGCTAAAGAAAGACATGCAACATTCGGAGCCTCTGATGGCAGGGAGTTTTTCAAATGCTGATCAGCATTTGACAGTACTAGCAGTCTGTGGAAATACTGCAGGACTGGGCTGTTATTTAACATTTACAAATTAATATTGCACTCAGGATAATGAATGGCTTGAGCACACATGCTTTCACACGCCACCTGTCCATTCCCCTCTCACTTCTGTTATTTCTTCTCACGTTGACGATAGCTTGCTAATTGCTATGCTTGTATTTAATATGACATGGCCAGTGGGAATGAAGAGATGGGAGGGAGGGTGAGAGAGAGAGAGAATGCGCTTGTGCTTTGAGTAACTACTTCATCTTGTCTCTGATGGTAAGATTTTATTATTCTAACCCCTTAGTCACCTCTTTAAATATAGGAAAGGGCAATGGCAACACTTCTTAGGCACTGCTGTGGCAGGCATGTCATGCACACCACCACCAGTTTGGTCCAGTCAACTGCTCCCTTCGCTGGCATTCACATTTGAAACAACCAAATGTGTCTACTAGCACCCATGAGATGAGCACTTAGTCAGTAACCAGCGAGACCCACATGTTACAGAGCCGGATGAGAGTTTTGGATAACAACTTATTTGTTATGTTGCCATCATCAGAAGGAAGAAATTATGTAAAACCAGACTTTTGCAATAAAGTGTAGCAGCCAGATGGAAGATAATGTGGAATCAACAGGGAATTTTGAAATACCCAGAGTGATTTTTGGAAAAGTACAAAATTTCTGGGGAAATTACTAACTGTGGACTTTCTATAGGCATTTATTCTGAATAGTAGTGCTGTATTTGAAATTTATTTCCAAAAGAAAGCACATTAATGTTTCTGCTTCCTTGGCGTTAATGATGACAAACTCTTCTGCTACTGTCAGACTAGAAACTGCTATTTCACTGATCTGATGCTTTTCTTTCAATCCTAACAATGAATAAGTATTCAACATAAAAATATTAAGTCATTTTTAAGCTATTTGATCAGGAAAAATCCCAAGGAAGAGTATCTGTTTTGGAATGATGTTCTGTTAAGAGCATACTTCAATCTCTGTCACAAGAAAATATTTACATCTGAAAATATCTGCTTAGATCAAAATAGCTAACTTACATCAAAGATAAGTTTATATACTTTGTATTTTGTCAGTTGAGACCTAAGCATTTTTCCACTTGCCCTAAACAGGAGTTTTTCCATAGGCAGTGTGAAAACAAAAAGGTACTCTGAGCACACACTGTTAAGTTAACCATTACATCCATTACATGACTACTACATTTAAAAAGTAGTACTTCTATTTATTGCCCAAAGTGCTCTATATACAGCCTTAACTCAGTACTTCAGAGTAGTCCCTGATCCACACTGTCTGTAATAGGAGAGGATACAATTCAACATGGCTCAGGAATACTTAACAACATGTGCACTTAGTCCTTATGTGCACACTAAAACTCACACTGGCCTTGAGCCACTGCAGCTAAAACTTTATTTATGTTTATATTAAATGGAATATATACCTTCTGTACATGCTGCACAGGTATTATGCATGTAAGTTATAACTAGCAAAAACAATAGAAAAAATTGAAGTGTTTCTGTGTGAGCACTTTATTTTTTCTTACAAGCTGGATTTAATTTACTATAGGTACTAAAAAAGCAAATCCTGCTGAGGCCACTAAAATCAGGTAAATTTTTTGGTGTATGTGTAACATATTAATTACAGATTTAGATTCTGATTTTTACTGTGTAGAGTTATTGTTTCTTTGCTGCAATAAAATTGACAGCTAGTAGAGTTTTCCCTCTCTGTCTCCCTGGCACTCCAAAACCATTAACACAGCAGCACATTTCCTGCACTTTTATAGAAGACTGGAGACCTGAACAATCGGTATTATGATTTTATCCTACTCTTTGCTTTACCACTTGTGTGCTAACCTGATTAAGATACTAAATGTCAATTCATTCTTCAGACATAGTATACCCCTGTTCTTCAGGAAAATGTTTCATGAAGGAGTTTAGTTTTTATGTTCCCAGTTCTTAAATGTTCAAGATGTTAATTTTTTGCAAACTGTATAAAAAATTGTAAGAAGCAGAAAACCTCAGCCTTGTTGCATTTATTTATGTTTTTCAGTGATGTTTTCCCTCTCAAATAAATGAATGAATTTATCTTCATAATATCCTTGTGAATTCAACACTGCCATTTCCATTTTTCTCTGTATTGATACAGATGTTAGAAGCTTTTCTTCTTAACTTGGGAGAATAGGGGGAGATACTCATTTGCTGAGTGGATTTCAATTTCTGTATAAAGCAGTTGGAGAGCAACCTGTGTTTTAAAACAAAGGAAAGCCCAGAGAAATGTACCATACTTAAATTACAACATATCAAAGCTGACAGTAAGCACGCTCCCTTCATTCTCTAGCACCTCTTTGTTCTGTCCCACCCCACTCTTATATAGCCTTCAGATTTAATTATTTTTATACTTACTATTTATACTACTCAAAATATGCCAGGTATTTTTTGGACACAACCCTGGCCCTGAACAGCATAATACAATAATAACTGTACAGTACCAGAATACCATTTCTCCTTCTTTTATAGCTCTATTACTGTTCAATCTGAGCAGCTCTGAATTTAATGCATTTCTCCTCATCTCGATGTGCCCCAGGGAAGGACCACAATTCTCACTGTACAGATGGGAAACCAAATAGTTCTATAGTGAGCACTGAGTAGAGGTCTCAAGTCAGGTTTCTAGTCTCTAGTCTCATTCTAATGTGATCCACTGTGCAGGCTGCAGGGCCCTCCCACTGATGTACATTCCAACTGCCTTAGCAGCAATACTGTGCCATCCTCAGATAACTTTTATAAATCTCCTAGTGCCACTTGTCTAAAGGACATGAGTGTTTATAGTAAAGTTGATTTGTAGTTGTTCTCAAAAATAATTAGATTAAGCCACAAACATTCTGCAGCTGCTTATTCTGAGCAAGGTAAAGGAAAGAGTCAGATTTTAGCTTCCTCAGACAGCGTGTCTGTCCCCAGAGGTTAATGGACAGATTCTTGGGGAATTAGGCAGGCATCCATCTGTCTCCTTTGAAGGCTGAACACAAAATGACTACTGGATCAGTAGTAGCAGGGGGATTTCAAAGTCTGCCTTCTAAGACCTAGGTAAACTAAGAAGTCAATGAACTATCCCCATCTCAAGTTGCTAGGACACCCAAACACAGGGATATACTCTGCAGAGTTTTAATACTCAAACCTATTTACATAGACCACCATTCTTTCTCCATTCTCCCCTAGGCAGTAACACCTTTAGTCATGCACTGCACAGCCACAAAATTGAAGCATTCACAATCTGTGGAACAGCTGCCTTTTGAATTTCTCTTCCCTAAATATGTTTCTTTGCCACCAGAGGCTGAAAGTGTTGGTTTTGATTATAAACACCTCCTACATCCCTGCTGAGCAGATTGCCATTCTCCCCCCCAGACTACCTCAGCAAACACATCAGGAAAACTGCCAGTATACAGAGTTCCCCTCCCTCCTTTGTTTAGAAAACTGTATCTTGAGAGTATGATACAGGTGCAGCTTTCATAGAAAACAGTCCCCACAGCCAATTAAAAATACTCTAGTTAGGATAAATTGGAGTCTTCTAGGGAATTTTCCCTTGTTTTCTGAAATGTTGGTAACTGTACACAAATAAATAAACTTCCAACCAGTCCATCTGTTATAAATGAACATATAATAAGTCTGAGTAAAAATGTTTCTATCAAAAAGAGTTTTATGAATAACATTTTAAATAACAGTATTTACCCTCTTTTCCATATGATTTCCCTTTAAATTAATAGTGGGAAAAGGAAGGATGGAGGGATTAAATAAAACACAGGAAAAAATTATTGGCAATTTACTGGGGTTTTTTTCTAAATATCATCACATTCATCATTAAAAATGCTATATTTCAAAAAGGCAGACCCATAATATTCTTATAAACTCACAGTTCTCATGTACTTTTTTCTCTCATTTGTCTATCTGACATTCAGCTGGAGTCATACTGCCAAATCGCATGCAATGAACATGATAATATAACCAATAATCCCTCCTACACTCCAGATTAGCTGGAAATGCCTTGCATATGCATGTGACACCAGTGTCTCTCTCCTATACAAATGTGAAAACAATGTTTTTTCTGCTCCACAGGCATCTCTCCCAGGGGCAATGTGACCCACTGGCCAGTGGGATCCAGGGTGAGGGGAGGTTACAGAATAAGGACTGGACTGTGGCACTGCTCTGCAGCCAAGAACATTTTGTTAAGAAAGATGCTAAATGCAAAGAGCTCAGCTAGACAATGTAATGTCCAGGAGGGTTGTCACCTCTGAGATACAAACCTCCTCTGACAGCCTCTGCAGTACATGCAGTTAATATTCTATATGAAACTGTAGTCCATGCTGCAGACCAACAATACAGTTCTTCCATAGGCAAGTGATCTAATGTTCCAAAGACAGCTCTAGAATAAAATACAACCACAGGTAGCATAAAAAAAGAAGTGTTTATATTGGCTAGAAGTTGAACATAGTATGGGCAAAAACACAATTAGCATCTGGTACTGCCCTTCTAGATTCAGAGAATTGTTATCACCTTGTAGGAGAAGTTTGCCCTGAAATGCACGATCCACGCTAGGAGCTGGCAGCCTGGCAAGGTCAGGGTGACCTTGAGGCAGCCAGGAGAAGAAGTAAACGACCCCACCCTCTTGGTAAACAGAGACAAAGTGTCGCCAAGGGTGGGCTTCTCACTGCAAGAACAGCGCGTGGTAGCTGGCCACCAGCCAATGGGAGAACCCCTCCACCTCGTGGACGGACCCCTTTAGCCTATCCAAAGCTGCCCTGGTTCACGTGTACCCCCTCAGAACCCTATATAAGTGGTTTTACCCCCCTCAGTAAAGGGAGTTGTTGTTGTTGTCATTGTTGTTGTTGTTGTTGCTGTTGTAGTTGGTGTTCTATGTTCATTCAACCACTGGAGCCTGGACCTTATCTCTGTGAGAATACATCCAAGGCATCTGGATGCTGAACCCGGTGTACCAAGTGAGATGGGCCGGCTAGGACAAAGAGAGAAACCTCTCGCTCTGACGCAGGGCAAGTGGAATTTTTCCCTTTATCTCCTCTTGGAACCACCACTGCCAGCCATTTTTTTTCCGCTGTTATGGCAATGTGCACTCGTTCATATAATTTCTCATAGAATAAAACTGCCCCATTTCCCTCTGCTTTCTCAATATAAATAAATACATATATCCAATTACATAGCATAACCACAGCATAGTATGATATAGCACATACAACTACCTGTGTTGCAGGCAGAAGAGTCCCATCTCAGAGAACTGAGAAAAAAAAGAAAGCAAAAAATTAAGTTAAACACTTAGAGAAAAACCTTGTCTCCTCCTTTTTCAGACCCAACTTCAGCCCAACATCTCTTTTCCCACCTTCCCAGTCTCACCCTCCTCTGTTTTCCCAAATCCTTCAGTGCAGTGTTGGGTGGTGCAGGAGGCCTGAATTAGTGCATAGAGGTTTATTTCTACTGCCCATTGTTTCTTGCTATTTTTCTTCCACTCCTCCTTGGCTCCTACTGCTCCTCTGCCCTGGTGCAGGACCCTCCATGGGACCCCATCCCTTCTGGGATGTCCCTGCCCCAGTTGAGGGCCCCCAACTGTGTTACCAGCAATTTCTGCTTCCACACTGTTCCCCCATTTCACCTCCCTTTTCTTCAAGTAGGTCTATTCACCTTTTTCTTCATGCGTCCCCTTCTCTGTGACACTCTGTGTGTCCTCTCATCCATCTCCATTTGCGTCCCTTCACAGGTATGTCCTCCCAGCCCCTGGGATACACCTTGCAGTCCAGTTGCACTCCTGCCTTGGAACTCACCATGGCCAGCACTGGGTAGTTCATGGCCTCCTCCCAACAGGGCATCCTGGTACCAAACCCTGCAGCTGCTGCCTGATGAACAGGGCTGTGCAACTGAACAACCTCATTACCAGTTCTACTTGATGTATCTTCTAAGTATTTCCCATTCCCAGAATGATCAGTAGCATCCAATAGTCCCACTGAAGTTAAAAAAACTATTAACATGATGAAGTGCTCTGCTCTGTGTTTCCAAAGACTGTTTTACCTATTCTCACTACCTGGAAAAAGAGGTGGTAAATTTCTTTCAGGAATTCTGCCCATTGTTAACCAAACACTGGAGATGCTCAACAAAATTGTGGGATTTACTGGGATGCTTTGGAAATAAATTCTGAGCTGCCAGTGATGGCGAACAGGATCTGCTAAACAGGATGTAACTTCCCATTATCGTTGAAGTGGATGTGCTTAGGGACATGGCTTAGTGGTGGACCTGGCAGCGTTAGGTTGAGTCGGATTCAATGACCTTAGAGGTCTTTTCTAACCTTAATGTTTCTGTGATTCTATTAAATAATTCACTACCTTGATCTACTCTGAATTTATGTGTTGCTTACCAATACATTTATTACGTAAAAAAGACAAGTAAAGCTCATGATAGTGAAATATCTCCTGAAGTGACATTAGTGCTTTGGACATTAAGACCAAGAAAATATCCTTTCTGGCTTTATCTGGGGAATTATTGAGGCTGACACTTCAGGACCGGTGACCATGTCCGTTTCCCAGTTACTGCAGTTACTGTATAAAAAACTCGGAACTCCTGAGAAGATAAATCTCTCTCAATTATGGTCTAAATCTATTTTAGTTGATGACTAGGAGTCTGGACACAATATTTTTCTTTAATCTTGGATTGTAAAGCTTCTGCAAAATAAAAGATTCTTTTTCCAGAGTGGAAAAGGGAGCTTTTTCTTTTCATCACTGGGAAAAGAAAAAGAATTTCTTACCATCTGAAAGATATGTTTTTCATTTCTCTGGACTAATTAGATGACTTGCAAAAAAGTATGGTAAAAAATTCAAAGAGATCTCTGTTTACTTTAAATCTTTAACAAATTAATTTGAACAAGGTCAAATTACACACTGCGAGGAGAGATTGTAGTCTTCCTTCTGAAATAAATATGCCTGAACTGTGTTCTGCACCTGAGCTACTTTTAAGAGTCACTTACTAATAATATTAATAAAGAACCTTGTATAAAGCATGAACATGATCTTAGTAGTGTTAACATTACATCTATGATACTAATAATGAATAAAAAGTATATTGTCAGGCAAAAGAATAAAAAAAAATAAGCTACTATTTCTAAGGTTATCGTTTTCAAAAGCCAAAACCTCTGACATTTATTTTTTATTAAGAATTTATTTTACCAGTTAATACCAGAGATAAATACTAGATTAATTTCTACACAAAACTAAACTGCATTCAAACATTTGAAGGACAAACAGGAGAAATTTGGCAAATTTATTGACATGTGCATTGGTGTCCAGGCTTTGGTAGCAGGGGTGACTTCTGTGAGAAGCTGCCAGAAGCTTCCCCCATGTCCGACAGAGCCAATGCCAGCTGGCTCCAAGACAGACCCGTCACTGGTCAAGGCTGAGCCTACCAGCAATGGTGGTAGCACCTCTTGGATAATATAGTTAAGGAAGGGAAAAAAAAATCAAAAATCAAAAACCTGTGCAGCAGAAGGCAGAGGAAAGAATGAGAATGTGTGAGGGAACAAGCTCTGGAGACACCAAGGTCAGGGAAAAAAAGAGGGGGAGCAGATGCTCTGAGTCCCAGAGCAGAGATTCCCCTGCAGTCCATAGTACAGACCATGGAGAGGCAGCTGTGCCCCTGCAGCTCATGGAGGTCCATGATGGAGCATAGATCCACCTGAAACCCATGGAAGACCCCATGTGAGAGCAGGTGGATGCCCAAAGGAGTCTATGACCCTGTGCAAAGCCCATGCTGGAACAAGTTCCTGGCAGGACCTGTGTTCCCATGAAGAGAGGAGCCCACATTGCAGCAGGTTTGCTGACAGGACTGCTGCAAGCAGAGCCCCATGGGACAGAGGCAACATGTAGTGAAGTGACTATTCCCCCTGCTCCACTGAGTGGAAAGAGGTAGGAAAAATCAGGAGTAAAGCTGAAATGGGGAAGAAGGAAGGGATGAGGAGAAGGTGGTTTTAAGATTAGGTTCATTTTTTGTTATCCTACTCTGATTTGGTTGGTAATAATTTAATTTCCCCAAGTGGAGTTTGTTTCACCTGTGGTGGTATTTGGTGAGTGATCTCTCCCTGAGCTTACCTCAAGCCTTTTATTTTCTCTCCTGCCCAGCTGGGGAGGGGAGTTATAAAGTGGCTTTTGTGAGCACATGGCATCCATCCAAGGTTAACCCACAACAGGACAAAGAAAATATGATAAGGACTAAAGGAATACAGTTAGAGGAAAGAAATAATTAATTATCAGGAGTTAAATTAAATATAAAATTTAAGACCAAACAGATGACAAAAGGAACCAGCAAAATTCTGTCCCAAAACTCAGCTGCAAGAGGAATGACTGAAACACTTGATGCCTCATTTTGTACAACAATCCTGAGTTTAACAACAATAGGATCAAAAAGTCCAAAAAGGTTATTTAATTCATTAGAGATAATAATTCTCTTCAACTGGAAGATCAGTATGGTATTCTTACCTCCTTCAATCGAATATAGTTCAGCCAATCTTCTGAAAAAGTGAAAAACTGTGAACCTAACACCTACCGTGTTTAAGCACATGTGAGATATATCTGTAGCAGTCCACTAAATAGGGCCAGAGCACCAGCTCAGTTGCAGCTGGTTCCTGCCTATAGAAGCACACACCAGCTTTCATGCTCCCAAGCAATGTTTAGGCATGGATGCCGTCACAGAATACACCAAAGAGAGCTTCAAATAGACATTCTACTTTGGGAAGGAAGAAAGTTTAGTTATAAGGGTACAAGCTATATCAGCTGGTTACCATCAGGGGCAAAATGTTGTTCCTGGTCCATTTCATTTGCCAGTATGCATGTAGCCATAGAGGTACTTTCAGAGTAGTAAGGCAGAGAAGTAAACCGATGCCTTTCTATTGAAATCCATGAGACTTTTCTCTTTTGGTAGAGAGAGAATGAAAAACCATTCTAAGTAGCAATGACAAGAAGGAACACTTAAAAGCAAAGAAAAAATCCACTGCTTTTTTGTTGTTGTTGTTTTTTCTTTTTTACTAGAAAGCTTAAGCTTTGCTAGCTGGTACTAAGAAATTTACTAAGAATGTGTGGAACGTCTCTCAGGAATCACTTTGCTGATTTTTCATGCACTTATACTGATGTTTAATTCTGTGTAAGGCTTTCTGAGAAGACAGAATTTTATTTAGCCTTTGCTTTAGTGAGAAAGCTAAGTTACTGGGGAAAAAGGGATTTTAAGAGTTACATGTATAGAAAATACTTGTAAAATACCAGCAGTTTCAGGAGAGATACAGGCAATGGAGACCTGTTGATTTATTTGAACTGTAAAAATATATTCTAATGAGTAATTTTCAGACTAGTGAGACACTGGATTGACTCTGGATTTATACGCAGAATTACTTAACTCCACTGACACAATAGCACCTTTGAGCCAGCAATAGTTTAACACAGCTCACAAAGTGGCCCACAGGACCCTCTGATTATCCCAAATAAACAGTAGGAATGGCAGTTTCCTGTGGAGCAAACAGGGTTCTGTCTGTATCATGATCCCTAAATGCAATCTCCAGTTCTGCCACTGACTGTCTTTAACCCTGGACAGAACAAATCATCCTACATTGCTAAAAGAGAATTTCACTTCTCACCTACCTAAAAATGTATGAAAATATGTGTAACACCTAAATATTACTCTAACAAAACATGCAAAAAACCCTTTTACATGTTAACTTAAGACTAAGTCAGGATACTGTCATCTAAACTAATACGATGAGCTTCTGTAATTATGCTTGCTGTAAAATAAATCAACAGTAAAATACTTAATACTCAAAAATCTTGTGGAAGAGTTTGGAGTCCTTTAGCCAGATCTGAGTTTTGCTGGTCTGTATTTACATTTAAAAAAAGACTAAGCTGACCAATAGCATGAGATTACAGCCCCTCCTCTAATATGTATTAACCTAATGCTAAATGGCTGCCAATATGAACTCTGTAAAGCTTGCTCACATTCCCTGCTAAGTCTTCATTTAGTCACTTTGCAGTATTTGTAAATCAAAAGCAACTCTCCAGCTCTGCCTTAAGCACTGGATAAAGCAATTTCCTTTTAGTTTTAGGGTATTAGACCCAAGTGCATTTCTGAAAAATCTCAAATGGAGCAGATAAAAGGGCAAGCAATGGATATAAAAAGAAATCTCAACTTGATACCTGGCAAAAGGGGGTGATTTTTGTGTCTATTGATTTCACAAATCATTAAACATAACAGAAAACATAAAATGAATGTTTTCTGCCCATTTTTTAAATGTAGAGGCGTAGGGGGGCTTGTAATGTTCCCCTATGCGAGTGGCCATTAGATTGAGCATTACATGGAGGGCAACTGCATAAGTGCTCTCACAGTATCATCCTCAAATAGCAGATGCAGCTCGTTGTAGCCCCAGGGGCAGAAACCACAAGTACTTACTGTGATTGCAGTCAAAGGTCTTATCTGTGTCCAGATTATTCTTTTCCTCTCCAGGAGAAAACATAGTGATTCAGCTTCAGTAAAATTATACAATGCTAATATAGAAGAAGACATAATTCAGTTTCTGTACATTTATTTCAGAAAATCTCTCTTTAACCTGCTCCTCTGTCTGCTTTGCTGTGCCACTGAGCTGATACAAACAGCTGCAGATCTTAAGGTGCTTTTTCCAGCTGTGACTCCAGCTATCCTGTTACAGTACCTGACAGGGGGCTGTTTTTCCAGTTGATTGTCCAACAACTTTCTTTTCTCTGAGTGTAATCTTCAGCAGCAGTGTAGTACTGCCTTCTTTAAAGGAAAGACCTTCTTTAGCCTGTGCTTCAACAAGGCAAAGAAAGTAATGAAGAGCAGATCCTGGATTCAACAGCCCACATTTAAGAATACCCTACCATGGCAGTGCACTATATCACTGCAGTGAGGAGTAAGCTTTATACCAAAACTGGCCTGAGCACCTTGCCCTCCAGCATCTGCTGTGAAAAGACATTACATTTCTCATGTTTATAGCTTTGACTGCTTGTCATGTTGATCCAGTCAACAACCTTGATGCACTAAAAAGGAATGCCATGTTTCTTAGAATAATAGCAAAAAAAAAAAGGTGCAAATGAGACAGAAATTAAAAATATATTCTAAGAGGAAAAGCCAGGATACTAGAGTTTGGACTGCTCTATAGAATCACATTTTAATTAATTTAAAGTTGAGTCCACCTTTGCCACTTTTAATTAGTACATAATAATTTTCTCACATGTAGACAAGGGTCAGACAAGTCAGGACTAGATTGCTTCTTCCTGAGGACCAATTAGGATCGTCACACACTGCTGAGAAATTAATTTCTTCAACATCCTGCCCTTATACCTGATCAATCAGTAGTGGAAAAAAAAGTACAAAATGTAATAGCTCATATTCATGAGAGCTTTGTTTTTATATTTCCAGGCCTTCTATCAGTGGTATTCTAACAAGAATAGTTTTGGGAGACAATGATAGAAAAGAGTGCATGCTGAAAATCAGACTTGAATTAATAGACAAGTACTCATACTTGAACCTTGATTTTAATACTAGCTATGTTTTGTTTTACAGCACTGAAATCCAAAATCATTGCAGACAGGGACAGAAAGTGTACACATTGCCATCGCATCATTCAATAAGTTCTAATACTTCTATTACTTTGAACTTTTAAGAACTATCAAGACACTGTATGTGATATTTCAGTAATTAAGATTATGTTTTATGGAAAAATTCCAGGCTATTATGGTGATCATGCCAGATTAAGTACTTTTTGACTTCATTTCTGCTTTTTTTTTTTTAAAAAAAAATAACACAAAGGGCCATGTGCTGGAAAGTACTGACTGCCTTGAGTTAGACATTGCAAGACCATATCCTGAAAGGACCGAGCACTCTTTAAGCTTCAATCACAGTAGTCATGAGCTTTTAATTCAGAATTTGTAATTCAACTTTGCTCAATAGTTACTGGGAAAAACAGTTGCTGGGACTGATCTAAAGAACAGCTGAGTTTTACAAAGAACCCCATAACTCACATTCACATTTGTACTAATGTCAGTAATAATCTGTGGTGTTAGGTCCCCTCAGGATCACACTCACTATGAAATATCAATTCTCATTAGGAGCCCCAAATGCCAACACCCTTTGTACAGTACAGTCCACTGATTTCCAGGGATCTGGCCTATTGAAAACACACTAAGAAATTAGCAAGCTCTATCTCAAAGGGCACATTTTCCTTTTTAACTTCCACTAAGTTATTTGATTATGTGAGAGAGACCATGACATCAACACTTCCAAGTAGCAATACTGCATGCAAGGAGTGGCAGATACCATGGCTGTTACACATGTCTCACAACTGGACAGAACACAGCAAGGAATAAACAGTGCCTTACATCCAGCAAGCTAAGTGAGCTTTTCTCTTTCTGCAGCAGCAGTAGTCAGGCCAGTGCCCCTAACCCCAGAAAGGTCACAAACTGATAAGTTACAAACTACTGACCAGTCTCCATCACTAATTCAGCTGGCGATGGGTTTGGTTGGTTTGAACTCAAAAAACATGCAGGCTGTTGTACAGCACTAGTAATATGAGAACTAATGAAGCAGCAGTTGCTTTGCTCAAATTATTCCCCATCCTTTCCCTTCCAGTGCTTCCCTGACTTAAAAAGAGAGGCCCTGAAGGCACAGAATATGCTGGATTCCCAAGGCCCACATGTCAGGTCATCCTTATGCAGCCTTCATCCCTCTTGAACTGTTGCTACAACATCCAGAAAAATGCACAGCAACTTCTGAAATACTTTGAGATATCACTACCTTTACAAAACAGCTTAGATTTCAGGCACAGTTTTTAATCACAGGTTGATTTATAGGCATAAAGACATAGTTTTTTTCATCAACCAGGAAGCAACTTGATTCCTTTATTAATCAGTCATTCCAAAGAACTTGTTGAGATGGAACTAAATAATTCACTACTGTATCAGCATGTAAGAGAGTACTGAAGGACTAGGGGCCTCTTTCCTAAAAGAAACCTGTAGCTAAGACTTGAGGAATTGGACAAAAATTTAATATGAATTTTGATAACTTGAAGGCAAATAAGGTTTTCTTTTGCAAATATTGGCTTACCAAATAGGCATGCAAATACTCTAGGGTAAACCCTCAGTACAGCACATGGAAAGTATGAGTTATGGATATAAGTTTCACTACAAAATAAAAAGGCTACATGTGGATCTCTAGTGTGCTCATTAGTACAGTGAGCCTTCTGACTGCAGACATGCAGCCACTTGGACATTTTTGGTATATGCTTTGTCACGTGAAAGGGAGGAGGGAGACAGAAATGCAAAGATTTCTAGTCTTAACTGTATTAATAAGAAATTATTACCTATAAGCGCTTCCAGACAATCAGATCCTTATGTTCCCAACACCGCCTATCGACTACTGACAGCATACAGGTTGGAAGAGTTTCTGACCACTGATATGATATGTTCTAGTCCTGAGGACTTCATTGTCACCATCCAAGCTCGCTCGGCCATGGCAGATGAACCTTAGGAGGAAAGGGTGGGGCCAGTTCTGTGCATGCTGTGCTTCACCTAAAAAATCCACTGCACAAGCTTGAAGGACACACCACATGGGTAGAGCCCTTCCGAAACCTTCATTCACAAAGCTTAGCCGTGGTGATGATGATGACGATATGTCTTACACCATCATCTGTTTTACCTCTGAATTTGG
>JAOXXN010000446.1:100086185-100108173 GCA_026770055.1 Myrmophylax atrothorax | reverse complement strand
GAGATTCTTCACCCAGAGGGTGGTTGGGCACCGGAACAGGCTCCGCAGGGAAGTGGTCACAGCACAAAGGCTGACAAAGTTAGAGAAGCATTTGGACAATACTCTCAGGCACATGATGTGACTCTTGGGGATGGTCTTGTGCAGGGCTGAGTTGGACTTGATGATCCTTGTGAGTCCCTTCCAACTCAACATATTCTGCAATTGTGATTCATTACAGGTACTGTGTGATTTCCAATACAGTTTATTTTGCATGTCCTCATGAGCAGGAGAGCAGACTGCTCCCATGTTTCCATTTTTTCCCAGTGCTCTTTTGTCAACTGTTACAGGTAATTTTTTCCGTTTTCCCAGGAAAATAGTGGGGTTTTCCTAGTTAAAAGAATTTTAAACCCAAAAAATTAAAGTACTGGAAGGGGAAAAAAGTTGTATGAAAATGTCTTCTAAAATCCTTTTAAATTTCAATGCCAAACTTAGATGTTGCTTTTCCATATTTAATCAAAAGCATTCAGGTGTCTGCTCTCATAGAATTTAGTGGAGAATTGCATGCCTGCTATCAGCAAGTTGCAGTTCTTCCAAGTGCTTTTTGCAGTGACCTTAACTACTCAGAGTGCTGAGGAATTGAGGATTCTGATTGAAGCAGGTTCTCACTTCATGAAGAATGATCTGAATTCTCAAAGTATTTAAAATCACCTCTTGCTAACTGCAAGGTATTGAGCACCATAACACCCAAATATTTCTGAAATAATTTTTTTCTTTCCTCTCTTTGACTAGAATTGAGTATAATCAATTGCAAGGATATTACCAAAGGAGGCATCACAAAGTAACATTTGTAAATAAACAATATTGTCTTGTCATAACTTGGTGTTATTAAAAGAACTGCTACAGTGTAGCCAATACAGAGGAAATACAAAGTAGATATGGAGAGGAAATATGTTGGAAGTTTACTTGGAAAATAAAGAGAAATATTATTAAGAAGATAATGATAAAAAATAATATCTATCACAACATCCTTCAGCTTTTTATTTTCTGTGGCTCTTCTATTACAAACTGTAATATGCAAGCCTTGCTAGAAAAATACCCTCCAATTAAAATATTTGTACTTTTAATTGCATTTATCTGAAAGCATCCCTGTATAACTCAGCTCTGGTGCCAAATATAGGCATCTAGTGCCATTAGAAATGACTTCTCTTTTTTAAGATATCCACGTGGATCTAACAGATATGACACTTGCCTTTCTGGGACAATAGTTAAGAGGCCAGATAGGATAACATTTTTGAAGCTTGGGACCATGCATCTTAAATGTCACTACTTATCTATATTTGGTCAATTGATTCAAAGCTTGAGTCACATATCAAATAATTGAGAATAATTAGCAACTGATGTTTCTCAATCTGGTGATAAGGAAGCAATTCTATGTACATAAATGAATAGCAAGCCATTATAAAGACGGTTATAATTAAAGATGCTACAGCATCAAGTTTGAAAGTCTAATTAGGAGTCTAAAATTATTTCCTGATAAATGTGTGAGTTCCATTCCACCACCAATTAGTCTAAAATTTTCAGTTAAACCACCTCTGTTGATTTTTAAACCTATAACTGAAGACTCTCATCAGCAAATTTTCAGCTTTAAGCACAAGCAGCAGCATCTCTTCACTATTGAATTCAAGGGCTTGGGGATAATCCTCCATAAGAAAACAGGTGTAAGCCAATGTGCACTACAGTCTGACAAAAAGTCTGTAATGGGTATCTGAATGAGACTGAGGTGCTTGGATAATAACACACCATTTTTTCTGATGTATTACAGGCCTGTAATGCACATGAAAAGCCAGGGTTGCCCAGTAACCAAGTCTCTGCCAGAGCTTTCATTTAACAAAATTTCTAGCAGCTCTAGCAGCACTCACGGAAGACATGTTCTATGGCTATTGCATGCACTTGTCAGGAATGATCTGGTGTCTGTTGTTAATCTAGAGCTCAAACAAGATTAGCATACTCTTTTGGGACTTGAAGTTCTCAATTTGCTTTGTACACAACAATTATTTTTACTTCTTTTGACCATTTTTTTTGTTCTACTATACATAAAACAGAATATACATGGAAGAAACATTATTTATTCCAGCCTTATTTCAGAAAATTGTCTAATATTAAAAATCTTAGTCACATCAAACACCACTGTTACATAAAACAGAGTGATAGGGCAGCAGACCACTCAACAAGGAAAGCCACATACCTAGAAAGTTATTTCAATTGAAGAGTTTGATAAATACCAGGAATGAGCATACCTAACTACATACTTGCAGAGAAAAAAACAGAAATAGGAAAGTATACAGACACATATGACACAAAAGAGCATTTGCCTAAACAAAAGCATTATAGGTAGATATAAGAAAAGTTACAGCAATGACTTACATGTCAATACTTTGTGGATATTGAGAAAAATCTGAAATTCTGGCAGTTCAGATTACATTAGCCAATTATTTTTACTGAGTCAAATGGCAGCAAGGTGTGTCTAACTAAGGTTTTTGTTGGTTTATTATGCTACTTGAAAAGTATGACCTTCTTATATGTCTGCTAGCTGAAATCCAACCTGAACCAAAGCAATTTTAGAGAAGGAACTAAAATAAAAGTCTGTGGAATTTAACTAACTGACTAAATAAATAAATACACAAACAAACAAACAAATAAATAAGTAAAAAGGTTAAACTGCAGAATGAAATCAAGGTAAACAGTCTAATTCAGATTAAAACATAATTTAACAAACATTAATGTTACATCAATTCTTTAAGGGCAAGCTTTTGTCTCCAGGCAATTAGACATTTTGCCTCATAGTGAAGGAGCCTTACACACTTATTACTTCAGTTACATTCTGGAGGCATTGGAAAGGATGCATGAGACACGAGGTTACCTGAGGTACACTTCACCATAACTAAATATTTATCTACATTTCTGGAGCTATCTGCAATAGTAATCCTGGTTACTATCAGCAGAAAGAAACAGACATTTTAGGACATGATGCATCTAATTTATCACAGACATAGGAATAGAAGAATCAGGTCTTTCCATCAATAAACTATAACAGAAATGTAGACAACTAGTTGTAATGAAGACAACTGAGTTACAAATTATAGACTCACAGAATGGTTTGGGTTGGAAGGGACTTTAAAGATCATCCAGATCCAATCCCTTGCCATGGCCAGGGACACCTTCCACTAGACCAGGGTGCCCAGGGCCCCATCCAACCTGGCTTTGAATGCTTCCAGGGGTGGGGCATCCACAGCTCCTCTTGGCAACCTGTTCCAGTGCCTCACCATCTCATAGTGAAGAATACCATTACACCATTCACTCAAATAAATCCTACCCACTGCTACCAAAGACAGGTTTAAAACTGTTACAGTGAAAACTTTACTGTTGACACGTTCCTGGTTCCAGCTCTAAGGAAGACAAATGTCAATTTACAAGGATGAATAAAACAAATCGCAACACCTCTGAGGCAACTGCTGCCTTCCCTTTAGCTAAAGTATATATTATTTTCTGTTGTGTTTTAAGGATTCTAGTTGTAGCTATATGACACACTGAAGTAAAACCCTTTGGAGTTATTACATTCTATCAGGTAGCTAATATGTCTTTAAAAAATACTCTAAATGTGTTTACAGGCCAGAGAGTAACAATCTGTCAAGTAATTCATGTTTCTGAAGTCTCTAATATGGTACATACATTTGGTAGGATTTCTTTTCCCCCAAGGAAAAAGCAGTGGCAGTACTGATTACATCACGCTAGAAAAATTGCCTCTTCAGCTTCTTGGCTGCATTAAACAAATGAAACTACTGTACATTATGTAAACACTTGTAAAAATGTCACTGGAAATTAAACAAGTTTTTTCAACCTCTTGAGGAAGATTTCTGCAGGTATTTCTCAATATAAAATATTAGGGCTGCCTAGAGTATCACAACTCTCACAACTTGCAGTCTGATTTTTTCCTGCACTGAAATGAGCTGAATAAAATGAAAAGTATAGAAAACAAATCACTTAGGGGGCCTATATCTGCTCAGCTCTCTCCCTCCAACATTCTCCTGCAATAGCCAACCACAGTACACCAAAAAATCCTCCTTTGTCAGAATGTGACATAAAGTGAACGGCTTTGACATATTTTGGAAGATGACTGGGGATAAAATGATAATGGTAAGACGTTACAGGGCAAAATGCCTTTGCTACTCTCTGGGTTGAACAGTCAGCATATCCAAACTCTCACACACAAAACAATCTGAGGGGGATTAAACAGAGGGTGGAGTGGTGTAGAGACACTGCAGTCAGGCTCTATCAAAACCCTCGCAGAGGAGGGAACTCAGCAGTACTTTCTAGATAATAAGTTGCATAACATCTGAAACAGAGGGGAGATAAAGGAAGATGTCCAGCAGCTGTGGTAAAATTAGTCTCCTTGGACTGACACATGTCCCCATCCCAAGGTTATCTCAGGTACAATACTGAGATATGCAATCCATGGGTACGACTACTCTTCACTGAATAAGATGTAAGAGTAAAATAACTCAAGTTCCATGTAAAACATAAATAAATAGTGTAAAAGTGAGTTATGAATGGAGAGAAGGGGAGGGAAAACTCCATCATAACCTCTGGGATCAGTCAACAGGTTGAACCTGCCTTCTTCCCTATAGAGACACCTATTGGGTAAGAACTATCTTCTCTGCATCCTGAATGATTATCTTAATCTAGCTTTTACTGGGGATTAGAGCTTGTCTGTACAGTGATTTGAATTAGTATATTGCTTTGAATATATTTTTGCAGTCAGATACTATTACTGGCAATCCTTAAACATTAAACTGTCACAATTCTATAAATAAAGAGTGTTATTCTTTAAACTGTTAATGTGAGTTCTTCAAGGGTGCTAGCAGTTTCTGGCAGCAGGTAAAGGTTTGGAGACCCAGGAGAGAGTTTCTCTGGCATGTGACCCAAACAAGTCAGTCAAACCACCCTCAGATCTAGCGAACTGCTCATGGTAGGGTCCCCATAACAGGAACAGGGTCTTAGCTTTCCTGGGGTGCTGGGAGATTAATCAAGCACTAAGGGTTTGAGTAAACCTTCACTTTTCTTGTAACAACATCCTAGCAAACTGCATCAAAGAAGAATCTGAGGCAGCCCTATACAGTATATCTCTTGAAAATAACAGAGCATTCAATACAGGCCCAAAGTCAGAAATTCTATTATCTTCAGTCCATAATCTTACATTCAGGACATGCATCCATGTTTTTTCTCAAGCAGCAAAGTTATTCACAATATCCTCACCATCCTCATGAATCACCTTCAGCATCTGTTAGTGTAATAGGACAACAGACAAAACTAAAAATATATAATTTCTTTCAGAGTTTTAGATACTGGGAAGGGGAAGGAAGATATTTTGTGGCAGATTTTTTTAAAGACACAGGTTATTATAATGAACCAATGTGCAGTGCAGGCAGTAGTAGAAGGTTGAAAATACTTGTGCTAACTTTCCCAGAAAAGAAAATATAATATGGAATAAAGTCCCCTACTACAACAGTGGTTTGGGCCATGTAACTTAGTCCATGTACATGTGTTTTCCTACATGTGACATATAGCCAATATCCAGCATAAAAAACAAAGTTGGAGACTTCCTTTTTACAAGGAAAAAGATGAGGGACAAGCTAATCCTGGGGAGATTCCATTTTGACACAGGAGGAAAATTTCTCACAATGAGAAAAATCATCCATTGGAATAATTTCTCCAGGGTAGTGGTGGATTCCCCAACACCTGACACTCCCAAGATTCAGCTGGACGTGGTGCTGAGCCATCTTCTCTAGACTGTGCTTTGGCAAAGAAAGGCTGGACCAGATGATCCTTGAGGTGCCTTCCAACCTGGTATTCTGTGAGTCTATGATTTTCAGCTAGTGATAGATTTGGGTATTAATGATCCCTAAATAATCAAGAAACCCTCTTCAACACGTATTTTTAATATTTTTTAAAGTAGCTTTAGCTATTCTTAGTATAATTGTTTTTGCAATTGAAATTGCTATCTCTTTGGAATTTCATCATTTCAACCTCAAACCAAGCATCTAGACATTCAGAGCACTCCAAAGACCTATGAATTCTCTCCATAAAAACTGCCACTGCTGTCCAGGCTAATTTAAATTATGCCTTTTTCCTCTTAGGAAAAGTTCTGAAATTAGAATCTCGTCAGTTGATTGGCAATTGGCATTAAGCCAGGATATAATTCTCTGGTATGCACCATTAAACCTCACAGTGAGGATTAATTAATACTGCCAAAGTACTTTGAAAATGAAATGTGCTGTATACTAAATAATTATTATTTTTATTATTATAACATTGTAAGAAAATTAGCAAGTGACTAAGAGAAAGTTTACAAGATGTCCCCCTGGAAAATACATTAAGTGCCCTGTTTCTGAGAGATCATCCAAATAAAAATTATCCACCTCTCTATATACCTAAATCTGTTTTTGTAAGGTGTCATAACGGATCAACAGTAGTAATATAGATGTGTTTTGATATGTGACCAGTGAAGAAAACAAAATTTGCAAATTAGTTCAAAAGACATTACTATGAAAGGAGTTTTTGCCTATAATTTCCTGTAGCCATACATATGTGTATATGGGCACACATGATTTGAGGATATCTATGGAAAATAAGCTGCAGAATTCATTTTGATTAGTCACTTGTCTTTAATAACTAAATCAGGATTATTTTTTCCCAATATATTCTTTACAACATCTAGCACAATATGTGCTTGGATTTCTTCGTACAAAAACCAGATTTTTCTCCACACTGATGAAAAAAATTTCCTATGCTTCCAGAAAATACATCTCTCCTCAAAGGCTGAACAACTTGCATTAAGTTTTCACAAATAATATGGCCTGATTTATAACCATCTTCATTATTCAGAGTAGTACTGACAGTGTTCTTAGTTGTATATACAAAGCTTGATGACATCCCTCCTGAGACAGGGATGATCTTTTATTGGGGTCACACTTTGTGGGGTTAAGGAGGGGGGAGGGCATTAATGAGGGTCAGAAGAGATCAGGCACAGCAGCATCAGAAGGCTTGATCAGAAGGCTTACAACTAAGAGTTTATTTTTAGTTACAGTGACACTTTTTATATACTCTTGTGTCCAATATGTCATGACACTTTTGGTTAGTCAATTGACCTAACATACAAGGAAACATCCTACTGGTTACAAGGTATTCCACATTCTACAGGTGGTCTCTGCTCCTTAAGGGTGCATTCATTAATTACCTCAGACCTTAGGAGATTCACACACACACTGTCATCCCCTACAATCTTTCTTTCTAGAGAAAAATCAACTATGCACATTAAGAACCTTAGTTAAGCACCTACAATTAGGTGAGATGACTACTCATTCCCAGCTTTGGTGAAGAAACGTGTACAAATGCAATCATTTGCAAACTGGAGTTATGGTATCAGCCCCTCTACAAAAGCAGAATGTGGGATTTCATAATTCATGCTCAGCTATCACTATAAAGACTTGCTTCGTAATTATGCAACTAGGAACCAACTTTTTCAGGAGTTAAAACTGAGGCTTTGGGTAAGAATCATCAGAAGACATCTTCAGCTAATCTTTCCATGGTTTCTTTGCTCAGCAAAAAGAAACCTAGGAGATTATGCATTTGCAAACTTTAGTGTAATAAATGGCAGTGAGCCATGACTAAATCCATACAGAGAATCCTGCACATAATCTGCATGAAAAATGCAGTTCTGAGACTCTGATTCAGACAGATGTTGTAGCATGTGTTTTTATTCATATTCTTCAAATTGTGTGGCTATGTTCAAAAACTGCAGAATGGCCTAATCTGTCTTTCCAATGCATAACCTAAGCCTTAGCTCCAGCAAGGACTGGTGACTTCTCATTAAAATGAGTTTGCATAAAGATAAATTCTGCTTGGACTTTTGGGTTGGCTTCTGCTTTCTAGCGGACAGGATGCTTTCTAAGGTGTATACTGTGAATCAATGGGAGCAGGAATGCAGTTATTTTTAGACACCATTAGTCAGCTCCCTGATTAAACAGGAGCAGTTGAACATGCAACAAAGAAGTCTGTGATAGAAGACAGATGGGAAGCACATTCAGCAGATTCTGTGGAAGAAAATATGGGTAGCTATCTATCAAAAGCCACACAAAATGCAGCTCTGGATCTATGACAGTACATGAAATTTGTTAGTGGTAATGTATAGTCACAGAGCATAGAAAAGATCAAATGGAATGTCATTTATACATTATTTATACTAGTTTTGAGGACTAGCAGGCGGACTGCTGCTCTTTAGAGACTCATGCTGTTCATACAGGTTAAATCTCGGTGAAAAATGCACACGACCTCTGGTTCATAGCTTTCCTGCCCTTGAAAGCTTCTTGAGAAATGAAAAGATTACTCATCACTGACTTTAAGCTCAACAGAGAGAGGTTTACACACTCTTGCTATAGCCACAAGAGAATTCCTAGAATAATTTGGACTAGAACAAACCTTTAGTTGGTCATTAATATGTTCATTTCCTCCATACTGTCAGTGATAATTAAACCAGTCCACAAAGAAGATTCCTAACCTTGCCTATTTCTTCCATTCTCATTAAATTGCTTGTTAATTTCTATCAATGTCTTACATCATATTTAGCCTGCATATTTCCTCTATAGTTTTAAAACAAATATTCTTCAGCATTCATTTGCTAATGGGAATAATTGATCCTCATGCTCTTCTGAGAATTCTTCCATGAATTTGTGACAGTTGTGTTTCTTCACTGGTTATTTATTTAATTTGAGGTTCAAAGAGCATAAGAAGTAGAATATCCAGACATGGAATATTAAATCAATCATTGTGGAAATTCTGATTAAAAGCTCAGTCCTGCAAGGTGCTGCATGATTTCCGCAATGGGAAAAGGACTATCAGCTCTCTTTCCAGAGTGTAAAATGATTTGGAAATGTTCCACATGAAAGGTATTTGTGTTCTCTCTAGACATTTTTCACACATCAGTGCTCCACTGGGCATATTTTTCTCAGGTTGGGCCCAAATATATGTCCAGAAAATTTGGGGACATCTTACAAAATCAGAGTAATGGATTCAGACATCTGTAATGATTGATATCAGTAATAATGAAACAAAACTTGCTTGGCCTTCATTAAGCTACATAATTCTTTTGTTTATGAAGTTTTTTAAGACAAATGTTTTCACAGAAAATGGTTGGGATAATATTAATTCTGGAAAAATAATTGTCACAGCAAATTGTGCAACAAGCAGTTTCATTCTTAACCTTAATTTTAAGAAATTAAAGAAAATAATTTTAAAGATAAGCAAAAATTATTTTTGGTAATTCTAAAAGACTAATTCAAAATAAATATTGTATTCAACTTTCAGGAACAGTTTTGAAGAAGTTTGATAATTATATGTAAAAATCTTTAGAATGTATCAGAAACAAAATCATTATTCAGTATGGCACTACTTTTAGAAACCAAAAGTTTTCAGCTAGACCATTTCCTATTGTGATATTCAGAATAAGGCATCACCTCTAAGACCCAGTGCTCCAAAAAAGCATATTAAGGTTTTTTAAATGGCATTAGAACAATAATACATATTATCCCTATATCACATAAACAACTTCACAAACCAGTTTCCAAGCCATTCAAAAAGATTAATGTTTTCAAACATCCTGAGATTATTTGTAACTTATGAGATTGTTTGTGTTTTAGTTAATGTTCTAGATCACTGAATCACTCAATATCAAAATTTACAAGGGTTACCAAATAGCTGGAGGACAGCAACAACCCTGTCATCTGTCCTATTGCATATGCTGTTAACTCCTTATTAACACCAGCAATTCTGAACTGGTGTAAATGATTCCAGCCTACACCCTATCACAGTTTATCCAAGAGATTGTATCAGACATGTGAGTCAATTAACGGAGCTTCACACAAATTTCTAAAAAAACCCCAAAAAACCAAACTTTCTGGTGTGGATCTTCACTCCCAATATCAGGAAGACCAATGAGATGCACAACGTGGTAACCCAGCTATTGAAGGTTTCTTCACAATCTTTAAAAATAAAATTGAGACCTCCAGAAAATTGTTTAAATGACCTAAGGTCTGAATTGCTCTTTGCCCCTCCATAGACATGGCTTTTTAACCCCTTATTTAACTGAGACACTTAAGAATGGAAAATTAGGTGATATCACGTGATGTCTTTTCCTGAATTTTGGTTTGGGTTGGAAGGAATCATTTAGTTAAAATCCCCTTTGTCAGGGACACCTTCCACTAGACCAGGTTGCTCAGAGTTCCATCCAACCTGGCCTTGAACACCCTCAGGGATGGGGCAATCCCAGCTTCTCTGGACAGCCTGTTCTACTGCCTCACCACCCTTACAGTAAAAAATGTCCTCCTAATATCTGATTTAAACATACTCTCTAGAAGTTTAAAGCTATTCACTCTTGTCTTACCCCTATATGTCCTTGTGAAAAGTCCCTCTCCAGCTGTCTTGTAGGTCCCCTTTTAGGTACTGGAAGGTGACTCAATTGTTAGCTTTACAGGACAAGTAAAGTATTAATGCTGATAATGTAACAGGCATTAACACAAAGATTTCTCCAAAAGATGTAAGAAAACCATTATTAATTCAAAATATCCTCTAGGGTAGTACATACTTCCTTCACAATTTCAAAAATGGTTTTTTTTTTCCAACATTTTAGGTTCACTAGGATTTAGAGCATCTTTCTGTTAGTGCACAAAGCTCAATGCAGTACTTCTCCAGCAGCCTCCATGATCACCCCTGTGCCATGGCAGTAACTCTGTGAGAGTGATTATCATTGATTCAACTGCAGACCATCCCAGAATAAGAATGCAGATTGTATTTATCCTCTCCCCTATGCCCCTACCAAGCTTGTCTGTGTAAACTTGTTTCAACTGCAGCCAATAGTGCAAATTTCATAATGATTTAAGCTAACTTATTGGGGAGATTAAAAAAAGTATCTCTCACAACACCCTCACTTTCCTGCTGGAATTTTCCATCCTGGATAAATAAGTCAGTATATCTGCAGAAGCTGAAAGGAGGAAATAACAGTAGTAAGCCAATGCTAAGAAATTACTGATTTAAATCATTATATATGTAAGGAATCAATGAGCCTATCATGCACACCAAGTATCCCCTACACATCCAGCTTTTGTCATTAGATATTGCATTCTGAAAGCATCATAGACACTGACTGAAAACCTCAGTTTGATCTTTAGTGGGGGGACTCAAGCCAGCTGGATTGATTAACATCAGGTAAAAAAATGGTTTTTTTCCTTTCTAAGTAATCTGAGATGTATTCCATGTATTGCAATGGTACTGTGGTATGTATGCTTTACCATTAAGTACTTCCATGAATAACTGCCAGAGAAATTTCATAAGATATAAATTATTACTAACCCTGGGCTACAGTAATTCATGAATTCCAAAGCTTTTTAATTTAATATGCATATTTTATGTATTTGAGGATGAAAAGCGCCCTTTTTAGACTGACTCTGTATTGATTTACACCCTTAGCACCATGACTGAGAGATGTTATTTCACACACAGAGGGAGGGAGATCACCACTGCATAACGTAAATATTGTATATGTTGATGTGCGGAAAATAGATTGTTTCTTTTCACATATTATTAATGCCCCTTAGGGCACAATTTTGGAGATTTGAGATAAAAAAAGGAAAATTACTAATTGAAAAAAATGTAAGAAGCCATAGTAATGGCAGTTTGAGATACATTTATACAAAATGACTGTGACTAAGTGTAAGAGGTACATAATTGCCTTCATAATTTGCCTGTATGCTACTTCTATAATATGCCTAAAAATAATGCCTTCAAATCAGACCATGATTGTATTTGACACTGATGTTGTGAAAAATGCCCCATTTACACCAGATAAATACATCAGTGGCCATTCATATCACCACAAAATGATTTGTCTTTAATTACTGTTTGTGAGGAAATAGAGCTTTCTGCCATGAGAAAAATTCTACTCCCAACCAGTATTTAATAAGTAGTTTTTAAGTCTTTAGAAGCAATTTTTTAAAATTCTGAAGAATTTGCTGTGTTTTATTTAAATCTATATAAAAATCAACAGTTCTACAAATAATATCATCCAAGTTCTTTAAATCAAAGACCTGAAAAAGATTAAGAGTTTTTGTCTGAAAGAGAAAAAGGCCTGAAAAAACCCAGTTTTGTAAAATACCTAATTCTGCCTTGCAAAGGGCTGCCTGCATGGCAAAATTTTTAACCCATGTTACTAAAGAAACATAGCATGAAGTGCTGAAGTCGTACCTAGACCTAAGCCACTATTAGAGACAAATGTGCCATATATTAGAAGTCATAAATTAAGGTAAGCTAGACACATCAATAGGATGAAATGGTAAGAAGCCAAGATTGTTTTACAAGATTTTGGCAAGGACACTTATCAAAGAATATTAGGAAGGTCAGAGGGAGGAAGAGTATGGATGAGGCTGAAAACTAGGAGGAGCGCTCCAAAACATCCCAAGAATCGATGCCAAGAGAAGAATCTAGAAAGCTCCACCTTTAACCACACCTATGTACTGCCCAAGCATGAATATATAAATCACATATAGTAATAAATTAATATGCATTGTAACCAAATACTGTATTTGTATAAATATATCTGTTTTGGCATTAGTGCTTGGAAGTGAGTTTTGTGCAGTGCAAACTGCCTCACTTCCCTGTGCAGAAATAAATACCTTTGCTGCTAAAACAATAAAAAAGTCTCTTAGCAGTTATTTATTTCAAGGCTTTTTTGGCTTCAGTCAAAACAGGATGTAAACTGACATCTCATTTTCAAGTGTCAGTTTAAAGAAAAAATTTTGCCAAATTTTTACTACATGTTTCCTTTTCTATAAAATAACATTTTCTGATGCAAGCTTCCTATCAGTTTCTATGAGGGTAAGAACTAAGTGTAGTTTAGGCTTCCTGATGGACAGGTCCATACTGCCTCACACCAGGCAGGGACAAGGAACAAACTGTGGATGCCAACCTATGCTGCTTGGCAGATTTAGCTTCAGTCAGAAGTTGAATCTCACCTTTTCAGCTACTATCCAGCTATGCAACCAAATGAAATAGAGATTGTGAATGAAAGCTTGTAACTGCCAGTTCAGAACACAAGTGAAAGGATGGTTTCTGTGGACTGCAATGCTGGGAGGCACAAGTTTAGTCTCAACCAGTGCAATAACAACAGCAACTTCTACTAAAGGATGGGGAAAACCACTTGAGACAGTCACCTCTTCACTGTCAAGAGCAGGAACAGAGTGAGCAGCATCAACAAGAACCGTCAAAGTAGAGACTATAATCACCTTCAGGGAGAATATATTCTCATCTTCCTCCTCATTAGAGAATTTACTCCACCGTGCCTGGGACAGTGCGTGGTCTGACCGAGTTATCATCACTGAATTTACAGCCTTTAAAGCCAGATCATTCCTTGGTCACAAGTTACCTTAGCTGAACAGTTACAATTTCAATTTCCCCTTCAATGCAAACTGCCAAATGGGCATAGTTCTGCACCTGTGGCAATTCTCACACTGCATGCAGGAGCAGGTACTGGTTGGCACGGTCTGAAACCATGGTCAGTGACTCCTTTACCACCTGATCAAACTCAACTGCTTGACTTACATTCCCTTACACTATTGAAGCTACTGGTACAGATATAAACAGAGTGAGGGACATATATCACTTGATCAGTGGTTGCAATGATCTCATTTTTCACTGAGCCAGAATTTCTTTTCCTCAGCTTTCTGCACTGGCAGTAGTGACCTCTTCCCTGCCCACTTCTAGAAAGTGCAAGGGAGGTCACCAGGATGACCTAGTTCTCATGTACAATTGCCCTGCAGCATCTTCTCTGTTTTTTATATTCTGCCCTTCTACACCCCTTTTTTCACTCTCCACCTCCTGTCAGTAGAAAATGAACCCACAAGAACAGCCAAAAGCTGAGACAATCTGCAAGAGCAACAACATTAACACACACCACTGAGTGAGCTGCTGAGCAAGCTAGAGACGAGAAAAGGAGTACAGGCTGAGCAAGGTAATCTAGGAATGAAAGAGACATCTAACATGTGGGCTGAGTTCCCACATCTTCCAGTTCTCCCTCAGCACCCAAGAAGATTTCTGTATAATGGCAACATAATTTCCTCTCTTGTCATCAGATGTAAGAAGGATTTTCTTTTTCCATTTTGCAGGGCTGTATTTTCATAACGGTTTTTTGCCATGATTTATTACTTCTGTGAGAGCAATAAAAGTACCTTTCCTTACAGAATGAGATATGCAAGCATTTCTTATAGAGTGAACTTTTGTTTATGGCTACTGTTTTTCAGCTCTCCAGTCACAAATACACTATTTTGATAATTTCTTTTCCTCTGCTTAACTTGGGATTATAATAGCTTTAGTCATCACATCTAGTCATCAGAAAGAAAAAGAAAAAAAGAACATTATCTATCAAGTTTTGACAAAATAAAACTATAGACTGCAAAAGGACTTCCAATAATTTCATTCTTTATCTCAATAATGCCAAATGTATCATGTCAATGTTCAACATCCTGCTAAAATAACAACAGATGATACAACCCATAAAGAGGAAAAAGAAACATCAGCAGTTAGATAATATTAATTCAGACATGAACACACATAAAAATGTCCTGGTATTCTGCAGTTTCTCAAATCATTATCTCTCTAGAATAAGGACTGTGCCTTTGCTGTGTTTTTCACTCAGCATAATGGCACACTAACACTGATAGAGGCTTTCAGGCACTCACAAAATGTAAATAAAATCACAATTAAAATGATGATGGCAGTGCCTTTTGCTTCTTGAGTAAATAGATGAAATGAACTCTATTCATTACCTAACAAAAGATAACAACATTTCATTTGATGTAACATTATACTTTTTCTGGTGGTAGAAAGAAAGTCTTTATTGTTTAAACAATATCAAATATCACAAAAGCAGCATAAACATAAATTACAAGAGGCAGGGTGGTTAGGATAGCTCCTTGAATTAATAAAAAAATTAAGGCATATACTTCCAAAGGTAGACAGTGCCCAAGTATTCTTCAGAAACTTAGAATTGAGCTGAAACCCTTGTGACTCTGCTGTCAGCTGTGGTGACTACTTTTACTGAAATCAGCAGGGCCTGTTCAGTGCAGCTCAAAAGCCCTGGTTCAACTAATGCTCCTGACAGACTGTTTTAGTGCATACCAGCATTAGAGCCAGTAGCCCCTAGACCTTGGCATCAGATACTGAAATGAGGGGAAAAGCACAAACCATAGAATCATAGAATGGTTTAGTTTGAAAGGAGCCTTTAAAGACTGTCTAGTCCAATGCCCTAAATCAGGTGGCGCAGAGCCTTGTCCAACCTTACCTGAAATGCTTCCAGGGATGGGGCATCTACAATCTTCCTGGGCAACTTGAGTCAGTGTTTCATAACCCTCATGTCAAAAACTTCTTCCTTACATCTAATCTGAACCAATCATTCTTCATTTCACACTACTACTCCTTGCCATGTTGCAACAGATCCTGCTAAATAGTCTGTCCTCATTCTTCTTACAGGTCCCCTTTAGGTACTGAAAGGGTGCTATCAGGTCTCCCCAGAGCCTCCTCTTCACACTGAATTAACCTCCACTCTCCACTTTTCCTCATAGGATGGGTGTTCCAGCCCTGTGATCATCTTTGCGGCAGTACAAAGAGAGGACAATTCCTGCAAGTGCCAACAAGAACCTAGACAAGCTCACTGAAGGTTGAAGATCTATCCACAAAGAATTAGTGCAATGAGGCCACACTGCTTTACACTATAGCATTGTACAGAAGAATACTTTCTGCAAACACCACACATTCCAAGCCCTGGTCTGCAACACAGGCGTGTGTCATAATCAACTGGATTTTCAGTGGAAGTACACAAAATATGAAGCATAAACCTATTACACAACAAAGAATCTATATAAAAGACAAACTTTGATGGAGGAGGGAATTTCTTGACTCATAACAATGAATAAAGTCCAACTGAAATTTTCCCAGCATGGGATTTTCAACTTCTCTTTCTGCTGTCAAACAAATTTAAGATCCTGCTGCATTCTTTCAGTCAATATTAGAGTTTGTCAGCGTTTTGCTGTGAGCACCAAAGTTTATAGGAATTTAATGTCTTTGAACCATCCAATTTGCTTGAAATTACCCATTGACTAAGAAAGCAGAGGTAGAGGGAGAGCTGTGGAGGCAGGTCAATCTCATATACATTTTTTTCTATAGAAAATGAGGATAACAATCATAATCTTTATGAAGTTGCTGGGTTTTTGTGTAGATAATTATATTTTCCTGCTTTATATATTTCCATCATTATATACTTAATGCAAACCACTCTCTATCTATCCAGCATGATTTAATGTCAGGATGTTTAAAAGGAAAGAGTAAAAGCTGAGCTGCTTGCAAAGGATAAAATATATTTCAAGTAATATTAATTATATTGATTTCTGCCTTTGAAATTGAAAAATATAATTTAGGAGGGCATGTCTATTAATTTGAACTTGGAAATAAGAAATACATCTCATGATTCCCTGCACCTACAAACTAAATTATAACCATGAATTTCTGAGATGTATTGTTTTTTATGATGAATTCTTCAGCAGCTCATAAGACTTTAAAAATCTTATGAAAGCCTCCCAACAAAGACTAACCTACAGATTTAACAGGTTAATAAACTTTACAGGGCAAAAACATTAGAAAATTACAAGAGTTGTAATTTGACATTACTCTTCTGTAAGACAGTTAACCACATAGCATTTGTCTTGGCCTCCTGGTTAACAGTCTCCATTCATTTGATCATACATAATAAAATTAAACATGTGAAGAGCAGTCTAATTAAAAAGCTTATGTTTTTTAAGCTGGAAGTGTTCTTAGTTTTCAGAACAGATAGATTTCCCACAGGTTCCCAGAATTGAAGGAAAAGCAAACAATCATGTAAATTACCCACAGGTCATTACTTTTGAGGTTAGATTAACATAAATTGAAAATAACAATATTAAGATAAAAGATAAAGAGTTCCCTTTTCCTCAAATCATACACATCTTTCAAAAGCACAGGGGATGAAACCTAAACATATAACTACTCATAGTAATAATGCTGCCCAAAAAGTTCAGTGAAGATATATCTACATCTAGCCAAACTAGCTAACAATAGTCAAACACAGAAAATACTCTTCAGCACTCGTGCCAAGAGAATGATGTAAAAGAGCTTTAAGTAAAGGGGGTTTTTGCTTTATGCAAAGTTATGACCAATGGTAGATCAGGTATGAAACTAATTTAGCCAAATACTCTTATTCTCAGCAGTGCTTTCCTATTACTGTTTCTTTCACAGTGGAAAGTGGTATATTTGTGATATTTCAATGCTGACTTTCCCTCTCCAATTGCAGGACCAATATTTCATGTTCCTTGAAAGATATTAAGCATTGATGACCCAGAAGTCTAAATTTTCCTTTATAGATATGAGTGAGACATCAGGATTTCAAACTTGTTGATACTACTGTATATGTTCAGTGGAGTGCAGGTCAGGCAAAAAATCATTTCTTGGAAGTTCAACTGAAAATTGTCAGTAAAGTGGTTACCTTCTCACTTTAAGGCTTTCCAGAACAAAAAACTGTTCAAGATTCTGACAGTTTGAGTGGCTGTTGAGGTTTTGTCTCTTTTCTTCAGCACCATTTTGGTCAGCCCTAATCTATACTGTTTGTTTTGCCTGTGACTGAGCTAGATATCTTGTTGTGTGTGGAATGTATCCGTCCCTAATCTCAAACCGACAGGGTTCTCAATCACAAAGTACTCCATATTTTAACTGAGTTAAAAAAAAAATGCACATCTCTGATCAAGACCTCTTGTATGTTCCACTTTACTGGTTTTACCATTCTTTGATTATTTTACCATTTATTGAATTCAGTGTAATAAGTGAAAATATATCAGATTTCCCTATTTTTTTCTATATGCCAGTAGATCCTCTTTAATTTAACTAGGTAATTGTTGAGTTATATGCTTATTTTCTTCCTTCACTAATTTGATCTTATTAGAATGTGACCTTTTTGATGGCTCTGAGGAATACATCCATTTATCAGTTGTACTGTGAAGAAAGTTCCAGCTTTCTATCCCTACCTTTTGTTAATAGTCTCCAAGTTCCTATGAAATTTCTGTCCAATGTGTCAGTGGCGAACTATCAAATGAGAAACTCTCACTGCATTTTGTTAGAATAAAGAAGACAATTACCTCTAATCTGGTCTGTCAAGTTTCTGCTTCAAAATATCTCTGGCCCCTTAGGATGGATAGTTTCCTATTAGTGCTCTCAATCAAATGGGCATATATTTTTCATTCTTAGTCTCTACAATACATTGGACTTTCAAAAGGAAACTGCAGGTTTAGTTCTAGCCCATTCTTAACTTCAGTAATAACCCCATGCCAGCATTTCAAATACAATTAACATAATGGGGAAAGATGAGGCTATATTAATAACCTTTGCCTTAACTGCAGTCCAAAGATTCAGATTAAACTGTAGATATTAACAAATACAAAATGGATTTTAGCTATTGTTCACCTCTAAAGAATTACATAGTAGTTGCAACACTGGAATAGAGAACAGAGGTAGTTCTGGGAAGGAAGAATGCTCACTGCAGTTGAGGTCACTGTCTTCCTGTACTCAAATTCATGCACAAGGAATAATTTCCTATGATATTAAATGCACAATAAAACGAAAAATAATTACCTACTATTACTGATTTGATCTTTGCATTAAGTTGTGATGACAGGGCAGAGGTTTCTGGTCCTAAACTAAATTTATCTCACAAGAAGAATCCAGAGAAAGTAACAAGTTTGACACCTATTCACTTCAAAGTTAATGCCAGAGTTAGACTTAGACATATTGTGGCTGAAAATACAAATTTGTGGAGTCTAATGAGACAAAATCTAAAATGCCCTGTAATTAACAAGATTAACAAGATTCAGGACATCACTCAGACAAGTCAATCTAACTCTATTCTTAGAAATTCTCTTCTTTCATCTTCCTGCCAACTGATCAATCACAGCAACAAGGGCCAGACCAAGGCCATTCTTAATTAAATCTCTATAGAAAAAAAAAAAAACCAAACTGAAATCCTGCAACCCTAAAATAATAGGAAAATAACTGTCACTCCCCACTCCCAAGACAGTGAATAATCCTGTTTATAGAAACTGCTAGAATTCAGGAAAACAAGAAATCTTTTTTTAATTAACACTAGAAAAAATGCCAGAGAAGGAAATGCTGCAATAAAGACCAAAATACCCTGTCTTACAATATCTTTAGCAGTAGTCTATATTACTTGCAGCAGCCTATCTTACTTTCCTCCTAAGCAACAGTATCTTAATTGCAACACATTGCCAGATGTATTATTGTGGGTCTTTTGTAAATATTACAGCACCCCTGACCACGGGAGGTGGGGAGAAGTTGGACCCAGATGATCTTTAAGGCCCCTTCCAACCACGTCTGTCTCCTGCTGATATGAATGCCATACCTATTTCTGATAAGGTTTAGTAATTAACTTTAGTAGCATGAATGGGGTTTGATCAATTTTGAGAGCTTTTTCCAACCTCAGTGATTTATATTATGTTGAACCTAGATCAGGACCAATATTTTTAGTTTAAGAAGTTGAAATTCTTATATTTTCTGTGAGCCTATACTTTGTTTAATATTCTTCAAATTTTGTTTTGTATAGTCTGGCTTGAAACATATTGAATTTTTTTCTAAAAATACTCTCTGTTTTTGTAAAGGTCATCAAAGCACAACAAAGGATGAGTATGTCATCTTGGTTGGGTATGTGAATGTTATTGCTTAATTCTAAGTAATTTAATCATCAAACTTATTCATCTCATGAGACGGTAATTTTCATTCAAGTGCAATTATATTTCACAGTAGGCCTGCTGATTAGGCAGAAACAGAAATAATTCATCAGAAAATTACAAAAAGAATTAATCATCACCAACATGCAAAGTAAAAAATTTGATATTCAGCACCCAATAAATAATTAAATCCCTTCTTTCCAAATCCACCAAAGCTTCATAGGAAGCATGTATATATGTGTCAATAAAGAATAAAAATCATATAACCACCCATTCAGGGTATACATTTTGAATTGTGCAAGAAAGAGGGATAATTTATTGCTTGTTTTTTTACAAAGCACTGCTCTGACAGATTAGTAGAAGAAAGCATCTGGTAGTATAAATATGTATTTTATTGCAAATTGTGTCTCAGTCTGCAACACTAAAATCCTAAAATGAAAAAACTAAAAGACAGTATCAAAATATAAATTACTATTCTTACATCCTGTGTGACATTTTCATAGAATACCAGAGTCCCAAACAATTCTTTAGAAAATGACAGCCTAATCTTGTATGTACATGCACATGTGTACGTGTCTACCAGTTTCTCTTTGGCTGCTCAAAAACAGGCACATTTGAGGCATGAAAATTTTTGCAGAATTCAGGTCTAAGGCTCTGCCCTTCCTAGTCATTATGTCACTTAGATGCAGAAATTTCTTTACTTATAGCAGTTTATATATTAGACAAGTCCAGCAATATATTTGAAGTCCCTATTATAGAGAGTAAACAAAACAGCACTACATCTCTACCAGACACTGAAGAATTCACTTATATTACAAACTAAAATTTCAGATTCCCAAAGTTAGTCTTTTAGAATAATATTCATTTCAAAATATGTAAACTGAAATGTGTTCAGGCACCGAGAAGTTCATCACAACCTTGATTCAGTAGCTCTAGACTAATTCACTTAGCTGGCAGATACAACACAGAAGTAAGGACAATAATCAATGCAGAAACAATGCATGACACAAGCAGAAGTTTATAATCTTGCAAATGGTCACTTACAATGATGGAAATCCTGAATATACATGTGCTGTTGAACTGAGGGCCTATTCAGGCTCTAGAGGAGATGATAGCAATGGGGATAGCTCAGTGACAACAGAACTCCCCACCACAGGTTGCCAATACTTGAGTGTAACTGAAATGTACAAAAGAACTACATCCAGTAGCTAAAAATACTATGGAGAAACAGAAAAATTATAGAAATACCACATCAGAAGTAGTAATGACTTTTTGACAAATACACACAATATTTTTCATTGAATTCTGGAGACAGTTTAAAGCAGAACTCCATGAGGAATAGCATATACTAAGCCTGAAAGCACATCTTGGAGATTGAATGAGATTTTTATCAGCAGCAGCAAACATGTATCTTATGCATATTTTTCTCATATGTATAACCTTTTTCCACAAGATCTATCCATTAACCTCAGAGTAGTAAATGAATGTTTACCTGTGTGTATTTTGTTTCCATTTCCTCCTAGATAGATATTGGCTTATATTTTCCTTGGCAAAGAAATTCTTAAAAGCCCTGAAAGTAACAAAAATAATTCTCAAGGAAGAATAAAGTAGTATGGACTCATCTGATACTTAGATAATATAACTAAAATTAATCCAAATATTGGAAAAATTACAGAGAACAGATTAGTTTAATAAAAATCCAATAAGTTACAAATAAATGCATATTATAAAAATCAGTATATATTACAAGTTATAGTTTCCAGCCTAAAAATATAAGGCATAAAATCAGTCTAGACTTCTCTGTCTTTAATTGTTACAGAACAGTTTTGAAACACAAGTGTTTTCTTTTTACAGGTATACCTGTGTACAAAATCAGTGCATTTACACATAGTGTAATTAAATAAATCTATGATTGATTAGGGCATTTCAAATAACAAGGGATATTTTTCACTGAAAATATGCATTCTGTGTATGGAAATGCAATACAATTAATATTTTCCCTATCAATCATCGATTTTGTACTTCATTTCAATGCTTCATTAGTGTTTTTAACAATAAAAGATCAAAACGAAATTATAAATTTGCAC
>JAOXXN010000446.1:100030654-100044807 GCA_026770055.1 Myrmophylax atrothorax | reverse complement strand
TTATCATAAGACTAAAAAAGTGACCTCATCTCAATGGTCAAAACAGAAAATTACCTAGTAACATTGCATATGAAGGTCTGCCTGAGGTATTACCTCTTTTGGTTAAAAAAAAAAAAAAAAAAAGCCTAACCAAAACAAATATTATCATAGCTAACTCTTTGGAAGCACCTTGGTTCTTTGCTTTTATATTTTCTGACAAATCAAGTTCCCTTTGGCAGTCACAAAATGCTTCTTGGCAGTGATGCCAGAGTAGATCTGCCAGGCAAGATGAAGATCTCAGAGGGAGATGTTGAAAAAAGTGTTGAAGGAACCACAGTGATACATGACACCTGTGTGGCACAGGCTTTGTTCAAGCTGTTAGGATCTCAGCCATCAGAAAACAAAAGAGATGGAGGCAGACAGGAAGGTTTACCCTGCACTAATTCCACAGTTTTATTCTGAGAGCAGTATTTCTTTTGTTCTTATGGCAGCAGCTCAGGAATCCTGTGAGAAAAATGGTTCTCCACACTGTTTCTGGCCTTGTATCCTGTATGAAGGATTTTCCTTTGTACAGCAAAAGATATGATCTTCTTTAAAAGATTTATTAGTGGGAAACCCAGCATAAAATATTTGGGTTAAAAAGCAAAAAAATCAGCAGTTGTTTCTTCCCTCACTCATTCCCACTGCCATTTATTCCTTCATAAGACATAGCTATTGCAACACTTCTGTTACCCAAATGTCATGTTTTAAGCAATTAATTATGCCAAGTATAAACTCTGAAATCCAATTCCTCCTAAAACAATGTAATGATCCATTTTCTCTAAGAAATTCAGTAACTTTTCACAAACCAACAGTTTAGCTTGTTTCACCATTACTTTATTATGTTGATTCAGACATGCTGCTTGAATTGATAAGAGGAACACAGTTTCCAGCAGAGGAAGGTTTACCTCACAACAGATAATATCAGGTGCTCACAACTAGGTAATGGACTGATTATGGCTGTTAAAAAATAGAGACATAGAGTATAACTTTACTCCTATTTGTAACTAAGATAATGAGGTGTGCACATTCTCTGAGCTTTAAACGCAAATAATATTTTAGCACGTGGAGGTGTGGCAACATTGAGAATGATCTGCAAATGCAGGTTGTGAAACAGAAATCAAACTACATCTGCAAAGCAATCAAAAACCTCATAACACATCCTAATTTGTTTTCAAAAAATTTGCATGCAATCAAAACCATGTGAAAGTATTTATATTAGATTTATTTGGTGTTTGGAGATAGGACTCACTGTTTAATTTGGCTCCCAGAAAGCCACTAGACTATGGAAAAGGGAATGGTAGAACTTTCTTTACCTTTAGATCTGAAAGAAAAAGTTAAATTGAAAGATTCTTGAGAAAAAGTGTATGACTAGCTTAAAATGTAGATATGTATGGTTTAAAATAGGGATTAAGTATTCATAGTAAGCATAAAAAATATGATACTTTTTCGCTGGGATCCGGACCTGTGAATTAAAGACTTTGAAGATTTTGTTTGTTTTATCTGGACTTTTGGGTCAGTTCATTTTATTAAAAGGACCATTTTGACAATCCACTCTAAAGCCAAAATTTGGCTAATAAAATTATTCGGTTGCAGAACTTCAGTCTGGATGCATATTTATTTTGAGATAACAACTATAACCACTGTCAAGTTCAGGAAAATTTTCAGAACTAATATATTCAGTGCAAAGTAGGAAAAAAATAATATTTCCCAGCTATAAGGACCACTGTAGAATAGACTTGTGACACCACAAAAAGTACCCATATATACATGAAGCTCTTTACAGTCCAGCACAGATTAATTTTACCTACTGGATAAACAGGGGAGTTTTATGAAAGATTGTAGTAGTTTCAGTTAGGCGTCAAATTAGCAGGCTCAGAGAATCTATGTAGATTGGGAGAGACAGCTCTCACCTGACTGGGTAACCAAGGAAATATTTCATACCAGATGACGTAAACCTAAGACATGTGTGCAGGAGTGGGAGGTGTCTTAGTCAGTTCCTCCATGGCTGAGGTACAGAGAAGATGTGCTGCCGTTATTCTGCTCTATTAGGCCCTGCTCCTGCTGCTGCTACATCGTATTTTGTTTTAGTTTCAGGGAAGTAGAAATATTTTGTTGTTGTACTTTCTGTTTCTTGCTAAGTGTCTTTTAGAGTACTAATAGATCTAGAGTAATAGACTTTATATTAACTGGGGAGTGGGAAGTTATTTCTTGTGATATATATCTTGTGTAAATGTGTGTTATATTGTAGTTTTCTTTTAATTTTCTCTTTTCTGTATAAATACATATAGTTAGTTGAAGCATAAACCTAGTTTGGAAGTTTTTTTCCCTCTCCCTCTTCTTCCCTTTTCACTCTGTCTTGGACAGTTGGCGTTTTGCCGACTCAACCTGAGACAGATAAATGAAGCTCTGCATCCTCAGTGGATGACCAAAAAAGAATTTGCCTATAATTTATTGCTGCATTCCTTAAAAAACAAAACCACAAATACAAATTTTTACTTTTTTATTTTAAGATTTGGAGCTTGTCAGAAATTTCCCCACATCTGTTGGAAAATAGTGGATTTGACAGGATCAAAGTGTTCTTCAGGAATATGCCAATTCTGTTCCAACCTTTGAGGAAAATTTACTCATTTGTGGCCACTCTAAAACTCCACACACACACACATCTCCTGGGTGCTTGGCTGCTAAAGGCCTTTATCTAGCCAGCTCCTTGCTGCTTAATCTCTTGAGCTCTGTGGGGTTTTTATAAGCAGTCTGGTTGGCAGAGTTCTCAGCACCATCCGAGCTCATAAAGGAGCTGATAAGATTTAGCAGTTCCCTGAGCAGCTGGAAATCAAGATAGTACCACAACAAAGATGAAGTCTCTAGAGCTACTGTAGCCAGCTGCCTCCTCATGCCACAGAAAATACCAAATATCATACTTCAGCAGCTTCCCAAGCATCCCGAGCTACATGGGTAACCAGTTCCTTTATAACTCAGCTCTCTGGACATTCTCAGTATCTTTCTTTCTCAGCTCTTCATCTTCCTGTCAACAATGCTTTACAGATGCTCTTTTACAAGATGGACAAAAGATTGAAAAATGCATTTTAATCTTACCTCTTTTTTTCTCCTATGAATTATGACACATACTAATTGTAGCACTTCTGAATTATTTCCTAGTGTTGTATTTGGATTTTAAACAAACAAACAAACAACAACAACAACAAAACACCATTTTTTACAAAGTCTCCCATTCCCCTGCCCAGCTGGAGGTTATCTTTGATTTTGATAATTGTCAGACTTCAATGTTTCTCTCATTTTTGACCTCAAAATTCTTGAAGGATATGCCAACACTCCTAAATATACTTACCTTTAGTCTTGTCCAAATAAAAATATTATGCTTAAACATAGTTGCTACCAAAGATGAAAGGGTATGTAGAAGCAAGAACACAAATATCTTTTAAATAATTAGTACGTCCTCTACTGAAATTTGCTCACCACATTCTCCTTCATTTGACAGTTGATGTGAGCAGTGGAGGAATAGAAGTTCAATGCTCATAAATTTTCACTCCATCCACCATTTCAAAATCTTGGCTGTCACCCTGGTCATCATTTTTGTATCTTATTGACCCGCCCTCTAGTAATTCATCCTTTATGTACTTAATGGTTGGATTTTCTTTGGGAAACTTTTGCTACTTGCCATATTGGATGACAACCAGAGTTGTCAGTGGAGCACCAAGAGCACATAAAATCTTCAGAAGAGGTAGGCAGCTTATCTTACCATTTTCTGTAGAGAATATGCAAAGTTCAACCCAGCTCACTTGGCAAGCTGAGATCCAAGAATAAGAAATAAAAAAGCAAAAGAACAGAAGTAAAAGATCCTAACATTTACTGTAGAGTTGGACATTTCTGTGTAATATCAACATGAAACTAGACAGAGGAACTACGTTTTGTTTATACACACCATGACTACTTCCAGTCTTCCCTGCCCTACTGGATTTATTTGCGTTTTATAACATGCAAACTCTCTAGTCTTGGGCAAGCTGAGCATCTTCCTCCTGCAACTTTAATAGCTCCTCTGATGGAGCAAAACTCACCTGAAATGAAAAAATGTTTATTAAAAAAAATCAGAAATTTAATACTTTGTGAAAACTTGTAAGTCAAACAAACAAACAAACCAAAAAGCACCTACACATCCGCTTCCATTTATGACCATGCACTTTTCACTTTAAAAATATAATCTCCTTTTTGTGCCCTTTGTTCCTAATCTATAGAACTGAGCCTGAAGATCACATGGAAAAGGCAAGCTCCATGAAATCAGTTTACAGATGATATATTAATGTCTGTCAGCGCACATGCACAGCCATGTGTGATGTTGCTTTGCTTTGCTTTGAGCGGGGCTTGGAGCAGGTGACCTCCAAAGGTCGGTCCAACCTCCTCTGCAGTTCTGCATCTTTCTTCGAAGGGCACACAGCACATAGGATGTCTGTCACTGCAAAACCAGCCTGCCAGATAGCTTGTGTAATGGGGCCGTTGCAGGAGCAGAGCAGTGAAATGGCCTCTTATCTCCTGCTGGTAAGGACATTACTAGTCAGGCTCTTCCCCTCCTTTCTGACAGAAACTGCTGTCATTATCCCGCAGTAAGAGAGCTGGATTTGTGTCTCACTTCAGTCACCCCATTTCAGTGTTTTAACCCCATCCACTGGGAGGAGGGAACTGTGTCAATATGCAAGGTGTGACCAGGAGTGGGCAAAGTGCAGCAACCTGTCCCATTTTGTCTCTTCTGCTGGCAACCTCTGTCAGAAAAATAGGGCAGGCAGGAGAAGTAACATTTGAAATAGCTGCAACTAAATCTCTCAGAGCCTTTTCACAGGTTTTTTAATGCAGATAGGAAGAGTAGTTTCTAGCCTGCAGTCCCAAAGCTGCCTGAATGTTTTCTCAAGGTCACCAGCTTCTGTATGTGCAATTTCTACTTCTAATAAATACAGTTATTTCACATGACATTTGCAAGGAGTTCAGTTCCAAGATGCACATCTGCCTATAACAGCAGGCGCCTGCCCCTTCTCTACCAGCTAGTTTGATTCCTCCCTCTTTTGATTTATAAATGACTCAGTAATGCAAAATAAAAAGTCTTTTTAACTAGAAATAATTTTAAATAATAAAGTCTCTCTTCTTTCATGCAAATGGATATAAGCATGAGATTTCATAATACAATGCAATTCAGCAGGATATTTTTTCATCTTTTCATTAGCAATCTTTCTCACTTATAGTACATAATTCCATTTACTTCAAAGGCATGCAAAAAGAAAAAAAAACAGATTATGCTACTGACCTAAAGTTTATGGTGAAGTATAGGGAGGAGAGTGTTTTGCTAAACAAAAATTAACTTCCTTTTTATGAGCTCTGCTGTAGGCTGTTTTGCCCACCCTCAGAAGACAAGAACCTCATTTCCAAGCTTTAAAAAGATCCAATATAAATTTCAATGAGTTATATTAGCAGAGTTTCAATCTGTACATCTACTAAAAGTCTTGAAAACCACTTATTTTAGGAAACAGTTTTAATTAAAGCAAAAGACTAAGTGGATGATTTTCAGACTTTATTCTGATCTTTATCACAGGCTTGCAATGATATGGTTCATAAATCTGATTATTTCTTTGTGCCTTAGTCTGTCCCAGAAGTAAAATTACATCATTACCTAATGCACAGGGATGCTGAGCACCTTACTGTTTGCCAGCTGTAAAATACTTTTTGATCTTCACCTAGAAACAGAAGTTTACTTTCTGTTTCTATCTTCTTTCACATTAAGTTGTTCACATATAGGAAGTCAGATAAATACTGAGTTTTTCTGCTTTGAGATGACCAGACTGTTAAAGATCATTTGTTTTGCATGTTCACAACTAACAAGACTGAAATAAGGTATTAGTTTCAAAAAGCACATACACTTCTACTCAAGGTTATGCTTTACTCTCTACATGTATTTCAATACACACACACTGAAAAATATAAAAGGCATGCACTGGGTGACAAAGAATTGTAGAATATAAGTTTTTTAAAAGTTATATTTCTTTAGAGGATGCAAAGCTGAAAGATACTTATATTTTTACTTTATTTGTTTGCATATTATCAAAAGGTATACCTACCATATTCATAATTTTTACTAGTAAGAGTGATTCTCAGAGCCCTTGACGGGATAGGAAGCCCTGTGCTTGGGCCACCGGGCAAATGGAGGGCCTCAACCCACCTCTTGCATAGCTTAGACTTTAAGATGGCCCAGGTTTATCCTAGAAAATGTTCTTGTACTGTTGTGAGACGTTGTCTGCATCAGACACACAAAAAATAGATAAAGGGAATTGCTGTGATCTTTTTTCAGTCAGAGACTTAGTAACTTACTTCCAGGGTTTTGTGCATCAGCTGTCAGAACACTATTTTGGAGAACAACATAAACTAAAGTGATGAGCATGGGGCAGTCCCTGGGGAGATTGTGAAGCCCACTGAAGCCTTCTAAGAAAAATGTATCCACTATTACCTCTGCCTCTTCTTTTGGCCGAGTCCAACAGCTCATGCCATCCATCACTTACTTCCTGAGCAGAAGGACATATTGTAATGTGGGTAGGGCAGTGGCAGGTTAAGAAGAAGTGGTAGGGTCATACTTACAGTCTTGAAATGGAGCAACATCTAAATAGACTAGAAAAAGGGATGAGTTATAGTAGAGATCTGTGGATTTGGGTGAAGCCCACAGCATATGGAAAGGACTAACTATTCATGGACTCTTCCCATAAAAGTACAGCTATCAGATAAAGCCAGTTGCAGTAATGGTCAGTACAAGCAAATGACGTGAAACACTACTTGAAACATTTACAAGGGTTCTTTGAAATTACTGTAGAAAACAAATATTTAAGTTGAACAATTAATTCTTGTGGAACTGCTTTTATATTTCCATGAAATGTAATTTAGTCTGTCAAAAATATTACTTAGAAACCTTAAAAGAAATAATTACCTTTTGCCTGTTTCCACTCTAGTATCTGCTAGAGACTGTCTGTTGGGAGATCAAAGTTGAGAAAACATTATGGAGATCCCAAAGCAAAGCTATACCTCTGAGCAGCAAGCAATCACTGCACTTAATCTTGATTCTAAAAGGCCTAACTTTCACAGTTTGTGTTTCCTTATTTTGGAGTGATATCGTGTATGTGTGTGGGTGTAATTCTTTTTGCAGTGTAAACACATATGGCTATTTATACCTTAGCATTGCAGAAGTTAGCCTAACATGCTTACAGCAAGATTTCATTTAGGGCACATTCTCCTGGATGCCTCTGGCCTGCGTTGCACCATGCCAGGAGCACAGCACAATGCTAGCACTTGCATTGCCAGCCACAGGAGCTTCCCCTGTTATTACTTGATTTGCCCCTGATGCTGAGCCAGCCCAAAAGAGCCCAAGCTACAAATGATTGCTGCAAGGGATTTGGATAGAAAAATCAACAATTTCCTCACAGTTACTGAAAGTCAGCGTAATTGTGCATCCCTGATGCTGGGCAGACATAAGTAGGCAGCCAGATCAACATACAACTGGCTGAGAAGGCTCAAAATCCTTTTTGCACAGTTCTGCTTTGCACTCATTATCAAGCGCTGACACACTACACTCTGCCAGGAAAAGAAGTCATGGCAGTGACTGTGGAAGGGACCCGAAGAAACCGTATAGCCCAGTGGCTTCTTAGGGGCAAGATGTGCCAGTCACACCAGTCTCTTTGGGGTCTTTTGCATTTCTAGCCACACTGTTGAAGCAGCAATTCAGAGGCAAGCAGAGGACAGCAGCAACACAGGCTAGTGTGGGGAAGGCAGGATGGCAGCAAGTAGGAAAAAGCAGGGGCTGGGAGGTGGGCAGGGAATCAGCAACAGGAGTCAGAAGCGGTAGGGCACAGAAGAGGCAAAGGCAGCAGCAGGGAGGTTTAGATACAGCAGTATTAGGAATCACTAGTTAAGTCCATCCACAGGAACCAGATTTAGTTTATCTTGCCTTTAAAACAAGGCAAGAAGAATTTTTTGCAATTATTATGGAAATATTTCCAGTGAAGAACACCGAAATATGATGGTAATAATAATAACAATAATAGATAACACTGCTTCACTATAAAACCTGTTTTAGAGCTTAACTGTCCTTTTTGTTTGATTTTTCCTAGTATCCAAACCAAATTCTATTGGCTACATTTAGCTTATTTTTTCATGCCAGATCATGAGCAGGCATAGGAAAAGATCAGTTATCAGGAGAGTCTTTACAGCTTCCATCCTAACTTCCTTACTTATTTTCTAGATTAAATGGAGCTCACTTCATAGGTCTTATTTTCCACTGTTGCTTCACTTTAGGATTCCCAATACTTTGTCAATATCCATTGCTCAGAAGTGAGCCCAGTATTTCAGCTGAGACCCCACCTACACAAGGGAAAAGAAATTAACTCCTTTTATATAATAATATAAATTATATTTTATATATATAAAAAAAATATATAATAATAACATCTTTATGAGTATATCCCAGGCTGAAATGTCTTGATAAATCAACAAATCTTGAAATCTTTTCCAGTTTAGCACTGAAACCTTCCAATTTCTTCTGTCTTTCACATACTCTGGGGTATTTAGTCACTTTTTGTTACGTAAAATACTTTTCCCTTTCTGTTACTTGGTTGATACCTGACAATTTTCCATAGGGTAAAAATCAATTTCAACCATGATCATGTGTCCCACAGTTCTTGAAATCCTCCTTATTTTTCATTATGGCATTCAAAACAGCAATATAAATACTGAGTAGGATTGTGTTCAGGGTAAACCTCATATAATTCTAACTTAAAATGTCCTCACACTTTTACCCCAAAGCATTCTTTGTCAGCAGTTATTTTTAAGAAGTACACTAACTTTATAGCAATTAATCAGTTATTCCCCATTTGGCATGTGACCATTAAGAGATACAACATCTTACTCTTTTTCTACATTCTATAGATCAGCAAAGAAATAAAAAATATAAAGATGGATTTGACATGATTTGTCCTTGGCAAATCCACAATTACTGTCTCCATCACTTTATTATCTACTCAGTGCCTTCACTTATTTTTTTAAACATTTGCTCTGGTATCCCAGTTAATCTACCTGATGAATTACTTTATATTCCTTTTTCTTTAAATACAGGTACTATGTGAAAGCTTCTTTAGGGCTCTGAGACCTCTTGACCCTCCATAAGCATCTGAAGACAATCACTGATAGTTCAGCAATTGCTTTGGCAACTTTCAACAAAATTTCACCTGACCCTGCTGACTAAAACATTTCTAACTCATTTAAATATTCTTTAACCTGCCCTTTCTGTCTTCTAACCTGTGATTCTCTTCCCCTGTTAAAATTAATTGCATCAAAGATGTGATTGCAATTAACCTTGAGAGAAGAAATCTTTCAGCCTTTCCTGTTTCATCACAGCAGAAAAAAGCTTCTTCCATCAAATTAAAAAGAAATATGTTGTCTCTATAGCACCAGCACCTCAGTAAAGCATTTCCATGATGCACCACCAGGCATTTGTCCTCTCTATAGTTAAAATACAGTTGTACTCCCCAGTGATGCTGCTGCTGGATTGCAGGCTTGACCCCTCGCTCTGCTGATTAGCACTGACTGTTGTCCAGGACCACACGTGTCTCCACACTCCTCCACAATGGCATTTGGCCCCAATGCACACTTAGAAGGGCAGAGATATCACACATGGTTTATTATATAGCATATTCAAGTGCTCTTCCCCAGATTGGGAACAATTGTTTGATTTTACAGTTCCAAGCAGGAAGTCAGTAGCCGTTTTAAGTTCCCGTCTGGGTTATGGATCACACACATGGCTTTTTCCTGATGCGCTTTTCCTGCTGAAACAAGTCAAGTGAGATATCCAGTGCTTGGAAGTCACTGAAATGTCCTCTGTTGTGTCTGTGTTTCTGGTGCTATTTATTGCTTTGCATCACAGACAAGGAAAGGCAAATATCACAATTGGCAGTGAAGAAAGGAACAATGCCAGGTAACCATTATTCTCTCTTTCTCTCATGCAAGAAAAAGAAGTAAGATGAAATTCGGCTTGCCTCTCACAGAGTGATTGTAACTGCCAGTTTGAAAAAGGAAAAGTTATTTTCTGCAGGCATAGCATTGATTTTTTTTCCTGTGTGTGACTCATGAGTCTGTATCACACTGGGCTGCATGATAGAAGGGGCATCTGGATCCACCGCGTGACAAAAAGTCACCCATAGCAGGTCATGCTCTTCTATTGGAGGTCACACCTCCTCCACAACCTCATATAGCCTCTCTTCATAACCTTACATGACAAGCACAGCTGGTCAGCAGAGAAACATCTGAGTGGCAGTTCCACATAATGGGGATTTTGAGGTGGAAGCTCCTGAGATTTGATGGGTGGGATGCATCTGCTCAGTCAGAAATGTCTGCAATTTAGCTTGTCACCTTGGTCTCACCCAGGGCAAATGAAAGAAATGAGGAGTCAGAACAAGGAACATTCCCATCCCGATTTAGACATCTAAAATAAAACAGATGAATCATATCCTGAATGCACTTATTTCTCTCCACAGACTAAAGAAGCTGTGTGACTAGCTCAGATGCAGATATCTACAGTACTGAAGTTTAAAACCAGAGGAGACAATTCCCAACCAGCAAACCTGAGCCAAGGGTTCTGGCAAAATCAGAAGGCTAATCTGATCATCATGATGGGCTCAATTCAGCTGTCTCACACAGAGGTACCTAATGCCCTTTGAGGCACCCTAAGACATCCGAGACACTCAGCAAATTTATCCACTTGTCTCTGTTCAAGGAATGCAAAATTTGACCTCAGCTAAGCAAAACATCTACCAGGTCATGCTGTCCACTGTAATGCTGCTCCCAGCACAGTAAACCCTACACACTGTCAGAGCAGGTGAACCATCCTCTGTCAGGAGACTGACAATGGAACAGGGATTGAGATCATGCAAAGCAATCTGTAAGAATAAGCCAAAAAACAATAGCTGGTTTGAAGAAATCTTTTTTTAAAAAGCAGTTCAGGGCAATTAAAGGTAAAATAGGCTTACCAAAAGCTACAAGAGTAAGGAACAGCCCAGTTAATTATGCTCCCTAATTGCTTTCATTTAATCCTTTTAACATGAAATACTACTTTCTTATTTTCAAGACTGGTTTCATACATAATACCTTAGTTAATATTGATTTCCACTGTGTTTTTCCTTGATTTCTTTTCATTTTCATTACATATCTAGCAATAAACCTAGTCTGCATAATCATTATCATACTCCTGAAGATCTTTAAAAATTTCGCAATGGGTTTAAATATTCCTCTTTGTAATCTTATGACAAATTATTTTTCCCTCTTTGCTCACTATTAAAAATGGATTTCTGTTAAGGCACTTATCCATAGCCTCCAATCACACCTATATATTACTTGTTTAAAGCAGAGAAGGCCTTTTTCTTTTTTCTGATATCCCACCTCAGCACAAAGCAAATGTAAAACCTGCAATATATATCCAGCAGAAAAGGTGGGATGCACAGGACTCTATTGCCCAGCTTTGCCTATGCCAGTTCCTGCTCTCAAGAGAGGCAGGACAATACTGAGTGATTTGGAAAATTCTTTCTTCATTTCTGGTTAGTGATTTCAACAGACAAGGGGCAAGGCATAAGATCAGTGTGGGATTAAGTAAGAAAGTGATCAAATACCATTTACACTCAAATAACAGCAAAGCTGATTCTAAGTGACATGCATGGAAAATGTTCTCTTCTGGGGTAAGACATGTTTCAATGGTCCCTTTTCCCTGCAGCCAACATATCATCAGCTGGACATCACAGAGCAGATGAGTTGTTCTGTGAGCACTCAACTGAGAAAGATTGATTTCCTATAGTATCCATCATTATTAGCTCAAGTCTTCAGTGCCTAAAAAGCAAAATTTCTAATCAAATCTTTTCCTGTGGTTACAATTTTATATGGTCTGTCTCCAAGAGGACTCTCTGGTATTTAACAATAGATGAGCTCCCACTGCAGGCATCAGAGGAGGGAAATCCTTTTTTACTACCCACTCACATGTTTACACAAAGAGTTTAGAAACTTCAGATCCCTGAGATTTTCTGTCATGCCTGGTTAAAAATGGCTAAAGGGTTCAGAAGTCATAAGAAGGAAATATGCCATGGAATCACATTAGCATTGTTCTACAAAAACAAGGCTAACACTGCTGACTGCAGGAGCAGCCCACACCTGAGGCAGGAGCTGCTTGATAACAATCTGCAAATCACCAAAACAAGAGATTTGGACCTGTGTGAAACTGGCCAAATGTAAGGCCCACACAGCACCAGAGCAGGTGTTCCTGGTGTCAGCTGATTGTGGACATGCCACAGTACAGCCTGGGATCAGCAAACTCAGGCCCTGCTTTACCTGAACTTGTAGGTCAATGGCCACTGAGTTCTCATCTATCAGCAACCAGCCCAATGCAGTTTAAAATCACAAAGCAGATTTATGTCGAGAATTAGATTTGTGGATATTCTATTTACTCTAAATCAAAAAATGTCCAGACCTTAAGGAGATTTGCCATTGTTAACAATTTAAACCATCTTTTCAAAGAATCTGTTTTAATTGCTTATGATTAAGAACAAATGTACAGGCAAATCAATTCCCAAGATACTAGAGTATGGAACATAAAGTACATAATTAACTTCACTTTTGGTTCTGATCAGATGCAAAAGGAAGAGAAACTTTAAGAAGAAAACTGTGTAGACCAGGCTAGTAGTCTCAAAGAGTATTTTTTAAGAGAGATGTAATCACTAAGTGTTAGGCATAGTGTCAACACATCAGCTGTAATGCATTTATACTTTTGCAGTGCAAGGTTAAGGGATCCAGAATTTATCTTTCACTTCCAGAAGCTTCTGAATAGTAAGACGTAGCCAAAATGCAACACAGAAAATGAATTCCCTACATCAAGGTCAACTATAAGCTTTTCTGCTAATCCAGCTGGGGATACTTAGAAGAGATAGTGAAATTTACCTAAAATAAGTCCGTTTACTATACTGGACATTTTTATCTAGAGCAGAAGGGAAGTGATGCTGGGGAAGAAGCAGGGAATTGGATTAAATGAAACAAGCTGATATGTATGTGTGCAGGGCACTTTGCAATAAGCAGATTAGTATTTTGCATTTTTTTACCTTCTTTTATTTCATTGTGCTCTGCAAACATAGTTGACTGAACATACTGCTCAGTTTCCCTCTTGCAGAATGTCCATATCATTCCATTCATACTAAAGAATAAAGCAGTTGGATTTGTGGATCTTTAGATATGCAACAAATCTTTTCTTCACTAGATGGCACCCTGTCTACTCCTACGGAGAAGTGTTGAGTATGGCAAAAACGAAAGGCTTAATTTTCATAGAAGAATATAAAATAATAGAGGACTTATCTTTACGTGGAGTGCTTTTACTGCTTCTCTTGTGTTCTGCATCATACCACCTGTGTACTTGCAAGTGTAAAGTTTCATGTCATACATCTACTTCAATTCTTGTACGTTGAATATTTGTCTCCCAACTGATTATAGCCCAAAAATTTTCATGGGACATGTACTCATTCCAGTGGCTCAGACTTTGAATAACAGTGCTCAGAATAAATTATAAATATCAAAATACCACTCTGTGTTTCTTTCTGAATTAAGCATAGATCTAGAATTTATGATGATACTGTGTCAAATCCTCAGCAAGTATAAATCAATTTGGCTTCACTGGAGTTGATTGACGCCAGGTGAAGATTTGCACCTGCAATTTAGATGTTGGCCTGCAGAGCACAGCCTGATTTGTTTTCTTTTTCTTCACTCCAAGGCATAATTGAGCTCATTTGAGCACACTTCTCAATCCCTAGTCAAAACTCCCACCTGAGAATTGGACTTAAAATCAGTGCATGTCTCTTTGTAATAATTAAAAATAATCTTTTCATAAAGAAAAGAAGAAAGCTGACTAAAGACTTTGGAGCTGGGAAATCAGTTGTTCTATACAGCATCAGGGATTGCACTCAATAACATGGCAACTGATGCAAGGAGAAGCAAACTGCTACTCAGCTCCTTCATTTTGCCTCTTACTGCCACTAGATGATAGTATGGTAACACACATATAGTTCAGCTGC
>JAOXXN010000446.1:100001660-100023966 GCA_026770055.1 Myrmophylax atrothorax | reverse complement strand
TTAATCTACCATTTTTTATGAATTTTAGTTCTGTCATCAGCTGGGCTACTTGGATATCCATTTCACCAATAGCCTTCCTTAGCTGGCTGCACTCACAGGGGATGCCTGTGAAATGATACAGATACACCCAAATCAAAAAGCTACCTGATTTCAATAATTATCTCAACAAGTCTGAAAAGGCCCAGACTGGCAGTCCTGGAGAGGGCTGCCTTGCAAATAAAAGACAGAAAATTAAAGCCTTTACTGCTCTGCACCATTTTATGGTTCTCAGGGCATCTGGGCCTATGTAGAACAGCACAGCTCACTTCCCATGAAGCTTCAGCCCTTCATGACCTAAACACAGATAGATATTGCCTGAAAAACCACAATATTTTTAACTAAACACATTTGTCAAAATTTCCCATTTTCAGTAAAATTATTCTCTTCAGCTTACTCAAGGAGCACTTCTTTCACAGCAAAAACCTGCACACACATTGTTTGCAAGTTCCCCACAAGAAACATAACACAGCAGATCCAAAAGTTCCAAACATCTGATGTACTCTTGAAAGTACAGAATTTACAGTATTTCTTACAGTAAAATAGAAGATCATCTATGTACCCAGATTGGTATATATAGTTTTGACAAAAATAATGTGAATACTAAAAGGCTAATTGTTACATTTATGAGCACAATCTCAATGAGGATCAATTGCAGTTTGCAGTTCTGTATGCAAATATTAAAATCTGAATTTGACTACCCAATTACTCATCTTACGTGTCTAAGTCAGTCTAAACACAGGGTACTTGCCCTGACAAACTGTGCATGATGACTAAGAGTATGGTACTCTGGCTCCATAATTAGAGTGGCAAATTATGTTCTCATGAGAAAACTAACTGGTGCACCTCTAGCACACTCTGCCAGGAAGGGAAGAATTCAGTCAAATATGAACCTGCTACTCTTGCAAGGCTTGCAGTTCTTATGCCAGGCTTTCACCTGTTTATCTGGAAGATCTATATACCTGTGGAAGATCTACATATCTCATCAATACATATAAGTATCTAAAGGGAGGATGTCAAGAGAATGGAGCCAGACACTTCTCAGTGGTGCCAAGCAATAGGACAAGAGGCAACAGGCAGAAACTGATGCACAGGAAGTTCCACCTGAAAGTGAGGAAGAACTTCCTTACTGTGTGGGTGACTGTGCACTAGAACAGATTAAACAGAGAGGTTGTGGAGTCTCCCTTACTGGAGATATCCAAGAATCATCTGGACACAATCTTGTGCCTTGTGCTCTAGGATGACCCTGCATGAGCAGACAGGTTGGATCAGATGACCCACTGTGGTCCCTACTAATCTGACCCACTCTGTGATTCTGTGACCTGTATTCTTGACAATCTCCTGCTCCTATAACAATAATCCATGCAGGAGCAGAAGCTTCCAACATGCTCCTTTATGTTGTATGGAAGACAGAGTGGGATGTGCAGAGACGTCCCAACTGGTGATGAATTATATGGACAGTTTGCACTTCAGTTCCCACTAGACATCTGGAGAGATTACACTTCTGAGAAGCTCTGAGATACTGTTTTAACACATACTCTACAAATTCAGCAACTACTGCAACTTCAGTGATTTTAAATAATTTGAAAATATCACAGTGAAACATTACAGTACCTCTGCAAAAATTATGCATTATTTCCCCCAATATGTAAACAGATGTATTTTTGGTGATGATGCATGCATGTTGTAAAGTCTTTCACATACACAAGGTCTGATATGGATTACCTGGATCACCATTAGGACCTGGTGGTCCTATGTCACCATTATCTCCTTTTTCACCTAAAGATATGAAAAGGAATATAAATTTAAGGTGGCTTTTTTTGACAATAATTCATTAAGCACTCGCTTATTTTTTCTCTAATAACATTGAAATGCGGAAAGTAGAAATATGCCTAAGCAAAAATAAATATCTTTCTGTCCTATTCATTCCACAACAAAGGCCAGTCAAAGCTATGAAACTTGAACACAAAGCATATATACCAAAATCAACTTTTTGAGATTCATGAACTTCATGGAACAAGTAAATTCAGATGCTGTAGAGGGGAAAGGGCTGGGTATGCCTAAATTTAATCATAATCTAGATGCTTGCATAAACATAAAAATAATTTAACCAAAGTCACATAGAAAGCCTATGGGGTAGGCAACATTAGAAAGCAAATCCTCTGGCTCTTTAAAGTCTGCCAAAGTACAGCGCATCTTCCCATCTGCTTCTCTTAACTGTCCACTCTTGTGTGACAGTGCACAAAGTTCTTTATTTAGCCTCAAACCCAGATACTCATGCTGCTTGAAGGCTAAAACCACTGCTGAGAGATCTCAGTAACCTGGCTGTCTACAGTGTGAGAAAACCCCCATTATGGTAAGTCCTGAGTCTTGCTAACCATTTTTCAATCTCCTGAGCTTTTCTCAAACATAAATGATCACACATTTTCATCTGAAACACAAATGGAGAAACAATTGAATTAAGCATACCTTTTGAGCCAATAGGACCAATTTTTCCATGCCGTCCTATGCTGCCTTTCTGTCCTTTGTCCCCCATTTCTCCTGTAAAACAGAAAGACGAAAGACACAAGGTAGCAATGTAGTCTGGTTCATCCAGATTCCAATATGCTTGCAGTATCAGTTTTTACAATGAGCAAAAACATGCTATACCCCCAATACTCATTGTACTCCAGAAGTCCAGCTCACTCCTTGTGAAGGACTTACATATGAAAACCAAGATAGTCACTTAAACTTTGCCAAGCAATAGACATTAAAAAGGCATGAAGGTGCAACTGAAAATGGATATTGGCTGAAAGCCACTGGAAATGCTTTTGCAAACTGCTTTCAGCTGATGATGACAGAATTATGTTGAAAATGAGGGGGTGGGAGAACTGCATTCAGACATGAAGCAGTGGAGTATAGCTATCATGGAGTTTACAAGACCAGAAGGATCCAAGTACAATTGACATTTCATCTAAAACAGTAGCTCCACTGTAACTGAGGGCTGACTTTGGGCTTAATGGCTTGTTAATACAATATAAATATTGTCATATGAGATGTATTCTCCACTCTACCACACTATTAATGGAGAGCAGGTATGGACAGACCACAGGGATGAATGCCTTCTGAGGCTCCCATCCTGCAGAAACACAAGATTGCTTTAGGAAATAATTTTGCATTTTTTTCCATGATTGTTGAAAAGATAGTTTCTTTGCTCAAAGTTTTTTTGCATTGTTTGTCTATACAAGAGCAAGGAAGCAATAAGACAAATTAGGAGGGAAATCTGCCAGTCCAGCAACTGGACTTGTGCAAATTGTCTTAGCTCAGCCTCAGTTGCTGATCTATGGCAACCGAAGATCTGTTGCCCTCTGTTGTTACTGCAGCTGGACAGACACAAATATTTTGAAAGCTGGATAATATATGACCCACTTCATCATTACCTTTGTCTTAAAAATGTAATAAATAACAAGTTCCAGGATATAAACTGATCACCACTGGGCTAAGAGATTACTTCACGAAGTCTCAAGCAACTGTCACTTGATGGCATGAGCCAGGAAGAAATAATTTCCTCTGAACTGAGAGAAGCCAAATGTGTATGGATTATTGATCTAATTAATACTGGCAAACCCTACAATGAAGGATTTTCCTTTGTTTTCAATGAGTGTCAAATTCAGACAGTACTGAACATGAGCTTTCACCAGAAACAAAAATATTTTTCTGTTTTTCCTACTGGAAGAATTGAAGCAATCCACTGAGTCAATTGAAGATCTGCTTTCTGGAATACAGCTTCATTTTCAGAACAGTACACTTAAAGATGCAGTCCTTTGGGCTGTGCAAGTTATAAATATACTGATGCTACCACTGGATATTTATCCAGTATAGATAGTATATTGAGAGAGTTTTTCCTTGAAAACCCTTAAAGTATCAGCTTGCAATGAGTTTATCAAGTTGTTCTGAAAGTGACCTTACTTGCTTTGCATATTTATGAATTGGGATTACCATTGCAGATTATCAGACTTTTGAATGCTGTTTCTTTTCAGGCTGAAATTAAATAAACACAGAGATCTAATGGATAAGTAAAATACAACACATGAAATTATTTCCCTTTCTTTGTTATAAATGCTGCCCAGAAAATGAGCTGCTTCTTGATCATAGCCAGTAAAAGCTACGTGATCTCCTCAGAAGTGTGTTATCTCAAGCAATGAAGACATACATGAAACCTCCTGTGCTCATTAAAAGAACTGTTTGGATTTGGTTTTCTCTTACAGTGACTAACCCCTGCTTCCACTCCAGGGGCTTGCTTATTCTGCTTCTGCAGAATAAATCACAATGTATCAAGAGAGACCCATCTGCCTTGAGGGTTTCAAAAGTTTTAGTATCTTTTGTAAAGCCCTTTTTAGTGGCCCTATGGTTGTCAAAAATGCAGTGTGAAGAGTCTTAATGAAATCAGGAAGTGAGAGCTGGAAAGAAATGAGGGCAATAAAAGAAATTAAGTCTCCATAGACTAAAAGTGGGAAATCGAACACAAAGTGTGAAGGGAGAATATGAAGCAAGTCATCTGTCATCTTCCAAATGAAGGTGGCATACATTCGAGCCAATTACAGAAGACTTGAAGGATTTTAGAAGGAACTAAAGATAAGGAAACTCTAAATGATCTTCTTGGTGACTTTTCAAGGCCCAGAAAAATAAAATAAAATAATATACCGAAGGGTGGGCTGCAACCCATTAAAACAACCAATTAAAAAAATGAGAGGTTTGGCTCTGTGCAACATTGTAAATGGGTGTTACCATACAGAATGGCAACCTCTTCAGACAGGGTTAATTGGAACAGACAAGGAGGTATAAAACTACTTAGAAAAAGAAAAATATGTCAAAAAGGCAAATCCAGCAGTAATGCAAATTTATCATGTGACAGACAAATTTAATTGAATTGTGTCAAAGAGAAAAGACCAGTAATTCACTTTCCAAACTTAAGGATCTGAAGACAAATCAAATAGAATTTCTTCGTAATTTGGTATAGAGGACATCATGGACACCAACCTAACAAGGAAAGTAAGAGTATACCAAACCACCCCAAAGGCTCTTGGCTCTAGTGCCATCTTTGGCAGCAAACTGCAGAGGATACTTAGAAAAATAACGTAAGATACAGACAAAGGTTAAAAAGTCTTTCCCTCAGTGTACCTTGGTAGCCTTGCAGCAGTTAGTATTCCCAATGCAAATAGTTAACCTATTGAATGAGAATGGTATTTTTAGAAGATTTAATGATGTTATAGTAGTAATCTACATTCAGGACACTTAACTTTTAAAAACTGTTGGCAACTGTAAATCAGAAAATTCTGATACTCGAACCTACAGAACTGCTTTATGCTAAATAAACTGCATTATCCACACTAATGAAGGTTGGTGATTAGTGTTTACAACACAGTTACAACTTATCATAGAATCACAAAATGGTTTGGGTTGGAAGGGACCTTAAAGATTATCTAAGACCCTTGAACACTGCCAGGGATGGGGCATCCACAGCTTCTCTGAGTAACCTATTCCCGTGTCTCACTACCCTCACAGTAAAGAATTTCTTCCCAATATCTCATCTAAATGTGCCCTCTTTCATTTTAAATACATTCCTCCTTGTCCTATCATTACATGCCCTTGTAAAAAGTCCCTCTCCAGCTCCCTTGTAGAGCCTCTGTGTACTGAAGGTCTTCCCAAAGCCTTCTCTTCTCCAGGCTGAAAAAGCCCAAGTCTTTTAGACTGTCTTCATGGCCTCATCCCTCTGACCATGTTTATGGCCCTCCTCTGGACTTGTTCCAGCAGGTCCATGTCCTTTTTAAGCTGGGGGCCCAGAGCTGGACACAGCACTCCAGGTGGGGTCTCATTAGAGCAGAGTAGAGGGAGAGAATCACTTCCATCAGACTTTGATGCAGTCCAAGATACAACTGGCTTTCTGGGCTGCAAGTGTACATTGCTGGGTCATGTTGAGCTTTTCATAAAGCAACACCTCCAAGTTCTTCCCCTCAGGGCTGCTCTCCATCCATTCTCTGCCCATCCTGTATTTGAGTTTGTGATTGTCCTGACTCAGGTGCAGGACCTTGTGCTTGGCCTCATTGAGCTTCATGAGGTTCACACAGGCCCACCTCTCAAGCTTGTCAAGGTCCTTCTGGATGGCATCCCTTCCCTCCAGCATGTCAGCTGCACTGCTCAGCTTGGTGTCACTGTGAGACTTGCTGAAGGTGCACTCAGTCCCACTGCTCATGCCATTGACAAAGATGTTAAGCAGATATTCTTACATGAACAAATCATGCATAATCCCAAAGTGGCATTTTATGTATCTGGGGCAAACCAACAACATTCATCCAGCATTAGCCACATGAAAGTTAGTTTTTTTAGTCTACCCTATTTATCTAAGCTCCCATAGTAGGCAGTGGAGAAATAAACACCTCTCAGCAGTGACTATCCTGCTGATGGTAGACAGGTATTTTAATGACAGTGAAACTTTAAAAGCTATGCATAAAAAAAACAGGAGGAATATAAAAAGAGTAAACTACTATCTATCCATACTGACTAGAAATCAGAATAGCTAGGAAATTTGCAAAGGAAACTAAAGATAGTGAGAAATAATCGGATCTAGGAAAGCAGCAGCAAAGTTTAACGTATTTTAAAGTACATTTAAAACAAAAGGTAATAGTATGATACACTCCTGAATGGATGATTTTATATTCAGATGCACATAAAGACAAATAACTGCCCTCATGAAACACTTATCCTGCTAGCATAATACCAAGCTTGTCCAGACCAGTGGTCCCTCTAGCCCAAGACTCTGTTTCCTGTGGTGGCAGCAGAGGGTGCGATACAGGGAGATCACACAGCTCCAGCCACTATCTGAAGTCTATTGCAGGTGGCGTTGCTGGCTCAGTCCCCAGCAGCTTAAGATAGTGCCTCCTAATTCAGGTATGATGGGATCTGGTGATTCCGTAACCTCATTGATAACATCCTCAGTCTACTCTGTACAGATGCAAGAGTCTCAACCTGTCCAGTTTCCCCTTATGAGGCAGCTGCTTTTTTCACTATTCTGGTGCCCCTCTCTTACCTCTCATGTCCTTGAGAGACAGAGGCCAGAACCACACTCACTTCTAGAGTGCATGTCAGGCTTTTGTACAGAGCAAAATCAGATGCAAAAAGGAGCTCCCCTTTTTTTCCTTGGTGTCTTTTCTAATAATGGGCAGTATTCTGTTGGCTTTGGGACTGCTGCTAATGACTTGAGAGCAACCCTAAGTGACAGTTTCAGGGTTTGGCACCATGTTATAATGGATTAAATTATGCATCCCTAATATCCCTAGGCAATATACTTATTTACACTGAAGCCCATCTGCCATCTTTTTGTCCACTCAGTTTAGCACGGATTCTCTCAAAATCCTGTTGAGTTCAGGTGGAACTGAAAGACAGTTTTGAACCAGATACCCACTTTGTGAATTCACAACTGTCAATGTCAGGACTTTTATATGGAATACTGCCTGCAGCACTCCATAGTGAGCAATAAATTCATGTGAAAGTTGACTCAGAAATGCAAAGGATTGATTGATAACATATTAATGAGCAATCAGTAATAATAAAATATAAATTAAGATATTATTGCCTCTTTTTAGAATTTGATTATACAAATGACTGAGCACTCTGGCTCCAATCCAGTTAAATTAATGAGACTTCTCTCCTACTTAAGAGGCTGTGCCTGTACTAGTAAACTAAATGCCTGGGACTGTTCCCTGGCAGTAGGAACCAGGTGGCTGAGAATGGTACACTCCACGATACTAAATTGTCTTACTCTTCAAGCCAGGATAATCACTTGCAAGCTGCTTATTGTGATAGCTCCCAAAATATGCCCAAGAAGTACCAAAGAAAGTGTCAGCTGGCAAGAGCCAAAACAGTGTGCTAACATTGCAAAGGTAGAGACAGCTGAGTTCCAAGCCCAAGAATAGTATGTGACTCTGCTTAACATACCATTATAAATGAGTATAAATTAAGTATAAATAAAGTATAAATGAGTAAAAATAAAGGCTGAAATTAAAATACTAAACCAACGTATTTTCAAATTGTTATGGTTCTAAGAAAATTAAAATGTCTTGAAGAACACATTTTTAATGTTATGCCCTCACAGACTGCATCATGACTCAGCTAAATAACTAAGTTCACTAAATATAGCCATCAGTGCAAGTGAGGAAAATTACTTTTATGAACTTCACACCCCAAAACTTACACTGCAGTACACATGCTTTCATCCGAAACAGCCATTGTATGCGATCCAGTGCTCTGTGCTTTACATAAGGCAAACACAGTTTTATATTCTGCTGACATGCTATGCATCATAATTGACCTATACAATTAATTAAAAGCAATGAAGAAAGTAAGTGGAATTTAACCTTAATCAGTACCCAAAGACATCAGAATGTCTGATGTCACCCTGAAGCAGAAGGACAGCCAGAACGAGATTTATTTCAGGTAAGCCCCAGAAACTTCTAATGTTTATCAGTTTCTGAGTTATCAAAATCCAAAAATATCATGAGGAAAGAGTATGATAAAAACATTTGCAGCCCTTTCTAATCTTGAGCTGTTCATGTCAGGTCAAATATACCATAAGAAAGCCATTTCTTTTTTAAGCTGTTTAATGTTATTATATACCTACGGAGTTCAAAGAAACTGAGCACATTTTCTTATATGAACTTGATATAAAAATGAAACAAAGGTGAAAGAAAAAAGATTAGTGAGATTCTGATAATGTACACCATTAATGAAAAGACTAGTTAACTAGAATTTATCTTAAACAAGAGCTTGCTTGTAGAAATTTCTGGATGCACAAACGAAAGCAGAAAAAAATATGTTGCCAATGGTGTAGTAAGAAATTTTGCCTGTGCTTAACTGATAGGACTGCCTGGAAAAATACCGATATAGTATGCATTAATATTCAGTTTTCTTTCATCTCTTTTCTGTTTCAAGTGTGTTTTCGTGCAGTGAATTTCCACTTCAGTTCTCTTCTTTCAGTCTCATCAAGATTTGGGATTTTTGGAGGTATGGAAAACTGGAAAATTATCATTATTATTAGAGCTAATCAAGCAGTCCTTATGAGAACAATTTTCCAAACAAATGCAATTTTGCAGTATAAAATAAATAAATGAAATGCTACATCATGGATTAGCCTGACTGAAAAAGACTACTTCCACTTTTCAGATGGTCCAAAGCCTTTTGAAGTGATTTGACAAAATACTAAGCTAGAGAAACATGCAAGAGAGCACGATGAGAGACGTTTTCAAGAGGTTTTTAAGACAACCTCGTGCCAAAGGAGGCTGAGAAGGCAGAGGCACTTAGTGCTTTCTTTGTCTTTGTCTCTACTGGCAAGGTCTGCTCTCTGGCCTTGCAGTTCTCCATGTCTGGTAGCAAAGATCTGGGGAGGACATGCCACTGATGGCACTGGATGATTGAGCAAGGGCCTTCACCTGGATGTACACAGGTCCATGGCACTGCCCAGAAGCATTCAAGGGTGATGAGAGGGCTATCTGGCACTGCTGCAAGGCTGCCAAAGTCTAATCAGCAGCTGATAATGAGTGCCATTCCTCAGGAATCAGTCCTTCACCAGTGACAGGGAGCAAGAAGTGGAAGGAGCTCCATGTTGGCAGGAACTGTTGGTGTGCTGGAGGACACTGTTGCCAGTCAGCGGGAGCTCCACACACTGCAGAAATGTGCTGACAGGAGTAGCATGGGTTCAGCTAAGTTCCTCATCCGTTATGCATTGGTGAAATCTGACCAATGGCTGGCTAAAAAAACTCCTTTGCATGAAAGGACGCAGAGATTTTTGGGCCTTTGATACATAAGAAGCAAACTAGAGTCCAGATGAGGAAGGTAGTTTTATTTAGCTTGGAGCACAAAAAGGTAGAGGGGGGCCTAACTGCAGTCTTCCACTACTTTAAAGCAGTTTCTAGAGAAGATGTAGCCTTTTCTTCTCAGAAGCACACAGAGAAAGGACAAAATGCAATGATTATAAGATACAACAAGAAAAATTTCAGTAGGCTCCAAGGAAAAAGTCTTTCATGATGAAACCAGTGAACAGGCTGATCAAAAAGGATGTGGAATCTCCATCCTTGGAGATTTTCAAAAGTCTATTGGACAAAATCCTGAGCAACCTGCTCTAATATTGAAGTCTGTCCTGTTTAAAGAAGGAGATTGGACTAGATGAGCTCTCTACAACCTTTTAACCTAAATTAGCAACACACTTTAACTTCACTTCATGCTGCATTACCTTGCTAGCATTGAAAATTTAGTTTGCAATATTTTTCTAAGAGTTGTCCTTGAAAGTACACCTTTATAAGGTAAATACACTGACTGAACACACACACACCTCTTGGGAGTTATAAATTTTTCAGTGCATGGCAGGAGGAAGAGCTCTAGCTATGGATTTTGGTCCCAGGGAAAACTGCAGATATGAGACTCCCACAACTGCCCAAAAGAACAACAAAACAGACCACGCATCATCTTAAGGAAGTGTAAATTATCACTACAATTGCCTTGAAAGGAAGATTGTAAACTCAGTTCAGTAAAAACTAACTCATGCCATCGTTCTGAAGATAGGAATGTCAAATCTTTAATTTTGATATTGAAATATTGACTGCTCCTAGTGTGAACCTTTCAGAACACACACCTCCTGGAAAACTTATAAAAGGCCAAATTTCCTCCTTCCTTCAGAAGGAAAACGAACAAGAAAAGATAGAATTTCCTGCAAGACAGAAATGCCATGTTTTTCTCAGGTGTTTCTCAACTGAACACTATTGAGCACCATTCCTCTCAAGAGCTCCAAGTATTTTTGAACTACAATGCAAACAGCTTTATCATCATTTTTCCAGATATATAGTACAGAACTGTGATCCAAAAAATGTGGAAACACTCATGGCCATCTCTGCCTATTACAGCTTACTGCCTTCCCTCAATGGTTTTAATTACGATGATGTGAGCATTCACAAAAAACCCCCCCAAACAATACAAAACAAACAAACAAACAAACAAACAAAAACGAGAAAATTCAGTCTTGTGTTGTTTTCCCTCTGATCTAATATGAAATCTTCATTTGCAGAAGGCAAATTATGAAGAAGACATTATGATACCTTTTTTCACAGAGACCTTTCTAAAAAAATCTAGTTTTTTTTTAAATTTCCAAATTAACATCTTTGTCTAGAAAGTAATACTTAATCTACAAATGAATGGCTACAGTTGTACTGGTTTTGGCTATGATAATTTTCTTCATTGTAGCTGGTATGGTACTATATTTTGGATTTGTGCCAAATCAATGTTGATAACACAGAAATGTATTCATTATTGCTGAGCAGCACTTGCACAAAGTCCTTTTCTGCTTCTCATTCCATCACACCAGTAAGCAGGCTGGGCATGCAAAAGAAGCTGGGAGGGGACACAACATGGACAGCTGACTCCACCTGACCCAAGCGAAATTCCCTTCCATATGGCATTGTGCTTAGTATGTAAAGGTGGGGGAAGAAGAAGGTAGAGGGAATTGTTCGGAGTGATGGTGTTTGTCTTCCCAAGTCACTGTTATGTGTGATGGAGTTCTCCTTTCCTGAGGGTGGCTGAACACCTGCCTGCCCATGGGAAGTCATGAATGAATTCCTTGTTTTACTTTGCTTGTGAGTGGCTCAACCCATGAGTTTTCTCACTTCGACGCTTCCAATTCTCTCCCTCATCCAAAGTGGGGGTGAGTGAGTGGCTACGTGGGGCTGAGATGGCAGCTGGGGTTAAACCACAACAAAAGTAAACAAAAACGGCCCAGAATGATTATTCATCCAGTAGAGGGAGAGAGGATTCCCATTATCATCGCCTCACAAGAAAGGGCAGCATTTTGCCATGAATGAGTTTCAAAACATCTTCTTTAACAAAATTACCTTTTTCTCCTGGAGGTCCAACTCTGCCTGGACGACCTGGAGCACCTTTCTCTCCCTTTTCTCCAGCCTCCCCTGTTGATACAAAAGGAAACAAGTAGAAGATCTTATTAAACCAGGACTATTTTCTCTTAGCAGCAGTGACAAGAGTGCCATTCTCTCCAGTGAAAAAAATAAAAGCACATGCAATATGATTTACCAGCTTGATGCATGGAGAACAGATTTTTCTTCAGTTGTAGTAGATACTGGCAAACCCTAAATCATTACATTACTGAAGTCTCATACAATGGGTCTAGTTTTGTGGCTGCTACTTGTATTATCAACCTACAAAAAACCCAACAGCACAATTCACTGAAGTAGAATCTTTGGAATTAGGCCCCAGCATAGCACATAAACTTCTGGGTCTGTGTTCACTAAACACTTTTTGACCCACTGCTAAGGATATGCTTAAGTCTCCAGTGAAAATGGCTCAACTATAATCTCAATTTTTTAAAAAATGCCATTTATGTTAAGATGGCATTGCTACATCCATCATTTAGAGGATCATTTTTAAGCATGAAAGAGTAACTCCCTACTCCTCAGTTATACACTGTGCCTTTTAATCTCTGAGGTATGAACCACTATGCAGTGAACTTACATGCACTTACTCAACTTATATAACTTTATGAGAATCTATAAAATACACATTAAAATCCTTAGGCATCAATATTCACCATATTTAAACATCAGTTTCTGTAAATGTTTTCCTCTGTGGTTCCTTTCATTGAAAATTTGGGGATGCTTGGCTTGGTTTGCCCCCTACTATTGTAGTTTGCCATTGACTCAACAACTGTTTCATAAACAGAAGTTTAAAGAATTCTTTACACAGCCACCTTGACAAAAAAAAATTATATAGAGGAGAAGAAAGTTCTGTGGTCTCCACAGAAAATAAAATGCTGGTATCTACAAGCCAGAGCTAGCACAGCACACATGGTGCCCCAGCACTGAGCAGCGTGAGCATTAACTGCTCTCCAGGAAGCTGAGGGGAGCACCATAGCAGGAGAATCAAAGGTTATCATACACCCTGCAACCTCTACTTGCTGGCATAGCTGGCAGGTGTGGTTCAGAGAGGGGCTATAAAGGTCACATGTAAAACCATGCCACAACAGGGCACGTTTCAAATATATAGCCTCCAGCTCTCTCTTTCTGTCTCTCTCCTTATTGTAGACCTAGGTGGCTCTAAGCAGAACTCAGCCCTCCATCTGTTATCTTTTCATTCTTTAGGCTGCCGGTAGGCTCCAGACCATCTTTCCTGCCTTCAGACATCCAAAAATAGGCCATTCTCTGACCTTAATGAGGACAAACCTCACATAATCCCCAGTGAATAATATTGTTAGTATGAAACAGGCTATAATTTGGCACATTTGGGAACATCACATTTTTATTATCAGGTAACCAATAGGCTTTGTATGATTGCCTTTCACCCCTCAGGGCTGGTTATGAGTTCTTTGCTTCCCAAAGATAAATCCTGACAATGACTTTTCCCTGCTCTCTGGAGGCTGAGAGCAGGCTATTACAGCCTATTGCTTTACACGTTCTTCAGAGTGAAAGCTGTGCATTAGGGATCAATAAAATAGATCACTCTTGCTTCAGGCCATTACACTTGCCTGCATTTATTCCTATAATAAGATGACACCACATTCCTTAGTGTGGATGTTTTAGAAACTTTCTCTGGGAGGAGATTACAGGCCCAGGTACAGACCACTCTGCATTTTTTTGTTATCAGCTGTTTTAAGGAGCAAGACCTTGGACAAGAAGACACTGACCAGTGGTCCAGCTCAGCTTTGCCACATTTAAGTCTCTATTCTTGCTGTATGTATCCTGAGCACTGTGTAAGCTGAGGAAGCCAAGACTGTGCAGGTGTCATGGGCAACAAAGCAGTTTTCTGTCAAGGAATTTCAATCAATTTAATTTCTCAGCAATTAACAACAATGTTTAACTTTTTATAAATGAATTAGAGATAAACACATTTGTGACTCCTTTCTGATCTCCAGCCTCTTCTGGGCTACAATTAAGTCTCTTCAGAGCAGGAGGTTGGGTTCTGTGCATCATGGCCTCTACCCAATTGCTCTATTGTGGCCTCCTCCTCCAGCTATGGTTGCTTCACAGTCATATCTCCTGCTCAGTCTCCTCTCCATCCCTTCCTGGATGTCCCTTTGCTTCAGCCCACTGAATGAAATACCATTCTTCACCAGCACAGTGCAGCACTGCTCACATGGCTGAGTCAGGGCAAGACACACTTAGCAGTGCTCCACAGTGTTGGGAAACAAATCTGACCCTGCCACCAAACCGAGCTGCAGTACCAGGCACTACTCTGACATTACCACGACCTTCTTCCTCCATCATCTCTGGGAAGGACCTTTCTTAATTCAGGTGATGTATCTTACCATTGCTGTTCATTTGCCTCCTTTTTTGAATACTTTGGGACAGGATTTGTCTATGCTTATGTTTGCATCCTGCCTGCCTTAAGCTGTACCATCTACTACACGCAATGAAAATAGCACACTAAATATGAACTACATGAGCTATTAAGCAGTCTTAGACAGTGATAACTTTCTTCCATTACTCATATTCCCTATGTGAGTAGATGCATCAAGTGTGGGTGTAAAAAAATTAGTTTTATTTATGTAACTACAACTTTTTTATGTATTAAATGACATTGAGACTATTGAGACAATTACTGCTTTGGATTCTAGTAGGGAGACAAAATGAGGTGGCAAACTGAGAGTTTAAGCATTCAAGGATCATTCCATGTCATTTTTTTTATCCACAATAGTAGTAATTTCAATTTCATAGGCCTATCAACAGGAACAGGACTTTAGGAAGAATTTGAGTGAGCAATGGAGAGAAGCTTCATCATCCATCGCTTTTTCACACACAACACACTTTTCCCATCATTAATATTGTCAGCTTTCTAAAACATGGTCCAGTCTGCTGTCTGCTTTCTCAGAGCCATGGTTTTTCTCTTCCATGTTTCATCTTACTCCTTTATACTGCTGAGTTTATTAAAAAAAAAAAAAAAGCACAACCCCCTCCCTAATCCAATCCCTAAGACCTGAACTGCTGACCTTAAACTCATTTGTGATTTTTCTGTTCCTGGTGTCTTTATTGGCTTTCTTCATCATCCATTTCCACCTCCATTCTCATCTCATGCCCCTTCTGATTCCCTTTTATTCTGTGGACTCTTAATTGGTTTTGTATCATTTTCTACTGTTTGGGGGGTTTTTAAAGTTTCCAGTCTCTTCACTCAGTCTCATTCTTTGTGCTCTTCTGTTTGGGGGATTTTTTTTTTCTTTATCTCTTCCTGTTCTTCTAAAATTCCTCCATTACCCTCGCCTGCTTTTGGATGCTTTTCCCTGACGACTTTCTCCTTCACCATCCCATTAGAGCTGCACATTCTGCACCACCTCTTATGCTTACATCTTGTGCCCATTCTCACATGTGATGGTCTCCCTAATTTCTTCCATTTCTTCCCTGCACCTGTTTTCCCAGATCCTGACACTGTTGTGCATGGCAGCAGTACGGTGCTCTGCGCCCCCACCACTGGAGATGTTGCTGGAGATCCACCCAAGGAGGAGATACTGCAGATCTAAAAGCTACAGTGTGCAAATCCCACTGCATGGGAGCTGAAATTTGGGCACGTGGCCAATATGTGCTCAGTTTAAAGGAAGCCTTGGGCACCAAAATGGGTTGGGGTTGTGCCAGTGGGGGAAAGCAGTATCTCACTGTCACTTCTCTGAGCCAGTCCCCCTGACAGCACGGCTGGAGCATTGAGAGCATTTTAGGGATTTCACATTAACTAGGGCTATATTAGGCCATTTTGTGCTTCACTGAATTTGTACATCAATCTCTCTCAATTGTGCAAAGCTTACATCCCATGAAATGGAGTGAAATCATTAACATATGAAGGTTTTCAGGCCTGGTTCTTGTTCCCAGGCTCAGAATTGCCTTCTGCCAAAGGGCCAAGGTTTTACACTCTTTATACACTTTAAAAAACAATGCCACATATAATAAAAATTATGATCCTTGCATTAAAATGGTAATTATAGATGTTAATTTTGACTGATTACACAAATAAGGAAACTAAGGAAAAAAGAAGTCACAAAATTTGTCCAAGCCTGTCAACTTCTTTGAAATGAAAAGTCATTTCAAAGCTTCAGTCCTCAGTGCTGTGGAGTCTGATCTTTTAACTGAACTTTCATGTAACTCTGGACAACATATATTTAACTAGACTGTGTTCTCCTCTGCAGTAACATTATCAGCATTATCTTTTGCCTTTTTCACAGTAAATATGTCAAACAAATTGCTCAAGTCTTCATCAGACCTCAGAGGACCTAGATATAGTGTTGTTCTTTCTAACTAAACATGTGCAGAAGGTCTAAACACTATTAAGATTTCAAAAGCCACTTATTGAAGTAAATAGTTAAAAACAGATACTGGTTGAGTTCAGGCATCCAAAGCAATAATAATAATAATAATAATAATAATAATAATTTTTTTATTCCTAAAGTCAATTGGCCAAGAACAACCCGCACCCTACAGCCCAATTCTCTTGCCTCAAGCACAGGGCAGCCACACACAAATTGGGCAATATCTGGAGAGGGCAGTTTACACCACAGCCAAACGTGTGGCCAGGCTGTGCTCACAATTTAACTGTATGAAGAACAGTATGAGCAACTGTATGCAGAACAGAACTGAGCCTTACTTTTACCGATCAGGAACCAGAATAGGCAGTGCCTGCAGTTCATACTATGTTTCTTGGGCAACTGGGTAAAGCCCAGCTTTGTACTAGATGAGATTAATGGCACACATAGTGGCTAGATGAGTTTTTTTGATACCACAAGGCATAATTACAGAAAAAAAATAGAAGGTTCATTGTGTGGTTCTTAAACAATGGGGGGGGTTATATTGTTGAAGTGATGGGGTTTATCCAGTTTTTTGTCTTTAGTTACCAGGAATTTCCCCTTGTTCACAGGTGATATATTCCAATAGAAATGCTGTAGTCTTCACAAGGGTTATTACTGTTATTAACTGAACAGGGCTGGGACTTCACACTGTAATACATGCTGTTGCTTTAAAATGCTGATCCTTCCCAGTGGTTAATTTCTAATGTAAAGTATATTTGTTGTATTAAAAGATCAATAATTTATTACACCATCTTCTTTGGGCAACAGTTTGTTGTCTTTCTTCTAAAAGGTATTGGAGCTTTTAAAAAACAAGAGAATACAAACAAAAGACTAGAAGACACAAAACACTTCACATTACATTGCAACATGGAAATGAAAACCTCTTGAGGTACAAAGTAGGGCCTGTTTTGCAGTCTTTAGGTATATGTACCACTAACAAGCATAAACACAGAGAGACCAACCAGGCAGTGTATTAGAGCAAGAAGGACTAGTGATGAGGAGTAAATTTGGAAAATATGCATTCTCTGAACCATGTTTATTTTAACAGATTGAATTTCACCTTACATACTTTAAAATTCTGGTTTTAAGGAGGGTACAAAGGGGGCAAATAAAAGGACAACTGAAAGGCACCTCCTTTGTCTCTGATAGAAACTGTCAGTGGTGCAAATGAGCCTGTTAGAAGAAAAAGATTAATATTTGAATAATGGAGTAGGCTTTCACATTACCTTTGAGGCCTGGAACAAGAATCTGAACAGAGCAGGACTCCTCTGCAATATGTTGAGGATATCCAGACCTTAGTAGTGACAGGAAGGCAAGGCTAATTAGAGTCACCAAGAAAACCAGATCTCTCTTCATAATGAGCACTTACAGGTCATTGACTCCTAAACAAAAGAATGAGTAAACAGTTATAAGAATTCGAAAGACTCTCAACAGTTTCTGAACACGTGCAGCATCCTACTACAAACACAATACATTTTTGCATGCCATAATCCACACAGCATGAGAAGGACACATGCAGCTCCTCCAAGCAGGTTGTGTGTTCCTCAGACACACATGAAATGTGCAGTAGCATATTTAGCAGTTTGTTTTACTGTTGAGACTGGGTGAGATAAGGCGCAGAAGAAATTTAGTTAAGCAATGCCAATAATAGACGATTCTATGCTCATGATTTCTCATTGGAGATGGGGATCTGGAAAGGTGAAAGGAGAAAATAACAGTATGCTGGCTTAGAATCATAGAACAGTTCAGGCTGGGAGAAACCTCTAAGATCATCGTGTCCAACCATTAACGCAGCAATGACAAGTTCAGCACTAAACCATGTCCCCTAAGTGCCACATCTACATATCTTTTAAATATGTTCAGGAGTGGTGAGTCAACCACTTCCCTGGGCAGCCTGTTCCAGTGGTTGACAACTCTTTCCACGAAGAAATTTTTTCCTAATATCCAGTCTAAATCTCCCCTAGCACAACTTGAGACCTTTTCCTCTGATCCTATTGCTTGTTACTTGGAAGAAAAGACCAACCTCCACCTGGCTACAACCTTCTTTCAAGTAGTTGTAAAGAGCTATAAGGCCTTCCCTGAGCCTCCTTTTCTCCTGTCTAAAAAAACCCAGCTCCCTCAGAAGCTCCTCACAGGACTTGTGCTCTAGACCCTTCATCAGCTCCATTATCCTTTTTTGGACGCTCTCCAGCATCTCAATGTCTTTCTTGTAGTGAGGGGCCAAAAACTGAACCCAGGATTTGAGGTGTGGTCTCACCAGTGACAGCTACAGGGAAACAATCACTGCCCTAGTCCTGCTGTCCACACTATCACTGATACAAGTCAGGATGCCATTGGCCTTCTTGACCAGCTGACCTTGCACTAAAATATGTTAGTACTAAGTACCCACTTAGAAAGAGTGGATACTGCTAAGAGGCAATTCAGTAGAAAATGAGACCAACTTAAAGCCCTGAAACTTCACTTCCCATCTGTCTGAGCACTGGAATTCTGCCCAGCAAATTGTCTCATACAACAGCCCTCATGTAAGTCATTGAGGGTGGAAGGCAGGTAATATTTCACTGTATGTAACAATGAAGTTACATCAGAGTCTTCCATAACTCCTGAAAAGAATCACCTTTGTAACATACCCTTGTCCAAGCCTACAAGTGAAATGGCTTGCCTGAAATTAGGCTGTAAAGAGATGCCTCTGAAAACAACAGTACAGAAATGGAGTTTGTGCAAAAGGACCATCAAAAGACAGTATTTAGGGGGCCTGTCGAAATACTTTGACAAAAGTATTATTTATGTACTTCTCATATGTTTTTCTAGTCCTACTTTGACCAAAGCTCTCTACTTTACAAATAAGCTGAAAGCCATTTCAGGGTTTCAAGAGAAAGTGCCTGTATATCATCTTTTATAGCCACAATACAGACATGTGCATTTTACATCTAGAGAACGAAGACTGGGCCATATTACTCTCCACTCCCTGAATTCCTACAAAAGTAAGTCACGTAGAAATAGTCACAGGTATGGGACCAGTATGTGGGTCTGTATGCCTCTACATATTGGGGGCCTAGGAGGGTAGGAACTGTTATTTTTGGGGTGGCCTGAAGGTGTTAACTGGCATAACAGATATCTTAGCAGCAAGACCAAGGAGATGACTTTGGAATTAGGGGAATAAATTGTCCCTCTGAAATACTGTCTAGTTTGTACTTCCATTATGTCCTTGGAGACTGCAGCAAGGGGGTTTGATGGGAGCAGATTTTTTCTCCCTCGTCATGTGCGGAGGGCCTGGCATGAATCCCAGCCCATGTTGCTCTGCCTTACAGCACCCTTGCTGCACCATCTGATGCTACATCCACACTGCAGAGCAGAAGAGCTCCACAATACAACCCCAAGTTCTCACTGTTCATCCAGATCTGGAGCAAAGACTTGTGTATGCTACGAGCCCCTTTCGACCCAAAACTTTTCGCCAACTTTCCTTTCAAAGGAGAGAGAACTGCAGCTGGAGGACCATGCCTTAAAAGGTGGTGTCTATGCTTGGACAAGGGAAGAGCTCTAAGTTCAAGGGATCTCAATATAGTCATAATCTAATGAGTTACAGTGGGGCAGGAAACCTTAGGGAAAATCACTTGGTGCTGGGTAATCCTCCCATGGGGCAAGGGACAAACAGGGACTATCTGGGGATTTCCACAACATGCCATGCGCTCTTATAATGGGCCAGGCATGAACTACTTCCTAGACAAGCCTTGCCAACCAGAAAGCATACCGAGAAGAGTGTGGAACTGCTGCTCAGATATTTAGACCATGATAAGTTTTGTCACAATTACAGCAATATCACTCAAGGCTTCTCAACAACTAAAGGAGAAGGTACACCTTAAAGTCAGATATGGGGCTGTTCGAGTGGGTCCAGAGGAGGGTCACAAAGATGATCAGAGGGATGGACCACCTGTCCTATAAAGACAGTCTGAGAGACCTTGGGCTGTTCAGCCTGGAGAGAAGAAGGCTCTGGGGAGACCTCATTGTGGCCTTCCATTACTTCAAATGGTCTTATAAAAAAAAAAGAGAGAGAGTGACATTTTACACAGGCAGACAGGGATAGGACTAGAGGGAACGGCTTTAAACTGAAAGAGGAGAGCTTTAGATTAGATATTAGGAAGAAATCCTTTACTGTGAGAGTGGTGCAGCACTGAAACAGGTCGCCCAGCAAAGTTGTGGGAGTCCCATCCCAGGCAGTGTTCAAGGACAGGTTGCACAGGGCCCTGAGCAATCTGGTCTAGTGGAAGACGTCCCTGCCCATGGCAGGGGGTTTGGAATTAGAAGATCTTTAAGGTCAGCCACACACCAGAGACTCATGCCTGAAAGGCTCTTCCAGACACCTGAATGTAGGTGTTTAACCCTCACCAGCAGCCACCCCTGAGAGACAGGGTTTGTGGGCTGAGCAAGCAGAGCATGTGGGTCCTACCTGCCTTAGCCTGCAGGTCCCACCCCCAGCACAGAAGAGGACCTGGTCACCACCCTACAGGACATCCTAGGCAGAGCATCCCAGCTCTTTTTTGAAGCGGGGGCTCTTCAGGATTGAGATCAGACAAATAGTCTTTCAAGCCAAGTGGTTCAGATACACAGCTGAAAACCTGGAAACTAGGCAGTTTCAGCATGAGCACCCAGCAGCCTGGTGATAAGGACTCTTGAAAGACAGGTTGGAGAGCAGAATTAAATGGCCTGAGATGGAAGAAGGAATTGAAATTAGGAGGGTGCTCCAATCTCCGTATTAGTGAATAAAAGGCAGCATTACCTCCTCTGTCTGCATTTTATGAGGATTTAATGTATGCAGACTGCAATTGAAAGATCAAAGACTCCAGGTACGTTAAATATTAATCTGCCTTTGCAAACTCCTACACAGCTCAGAGATGAGACAGGCACCCAGCAGCAGAGAACTGTCAGGGCTGCTTGTTAGCTCTGCTCAGCAGCCAGATAGGAAGGATTTTGAGGGGAAAACAAAACCTCCAATGAAGCTTCAGCACACTCCCCACTGCCTGCTGCTGGGTTTACAAGCCTCAGTGACAGGGGGATACACATCATGCTACCTTGTGTTAGGTCAGCTCACAGAGAAAATGGACTCGTTCTAGAAAAATGAGATTCTTCAGTGTCAATCAGGTCACAACACCCAGATCTGTACAAATACTCAGGGAAATTACCTTGGTCTGAGAAGAGCCACTAACAGAAGAAATCTCTGAAGAGGTTGCAGATTAAATACTTTATAAAGCCTGCAGCTGGAGTAAAGGGACATATCAGTAGTAGAAATCAAACCAAAAGTACTCTGGATATCACTTTCTCCACCTTTTCCTGCTTTTAAAAGAAACCTCTTTTGCAGCTAAAATTGCCTTATCTAATTGAAATGAGTTTGATCTCCAGACATGTGCTACAGCAGCACCTTTCATTTCAAAATACTAGAAAATTCCTTGCCTTTCTGACCTACTTTCAAGACCTTTAAGACCCATATTCATAAAGGCATTTAGAAAACCAAATCCCACTGAACTGGTTCTCAGAAAAAGGTACCAGCCTGTTTTATCAAACACTTTTTGGCCCCAGTATTTGGAGTATTTTCAGCCTCAGTAAAATCAAGGCCAGAGACAAACCTAGAGATGTTCAGCACTTGAAAAAGTATGAATATTTTCTGACTGTCTACACAGGGGTCAGAAGTCAAATTTGCAACACTTATAAAAGTGTCCATTAAATTAGTGTAAGCTGAAAGCATTGAAAAAAAAAAGATAAGAGGATGAAAACATAGCATTTACTTAAAAAAAATTAAAACCCCAAAAATTAGCAAAATGCCTCTATTTCCATTAGGAGCAAAACCATATCAATTCAACCAGCACAATAATTTCAAAACAATTTTTGAGACCTGTCAGCTTTAGGAAATCTGCCTCAGCTGAC
>JAOXXN010000446.1:99973401-100001560 GCA_026770055.1 Myrmophylax atrothorax | reverse complement strand
GACAAGAGAGAAGAGGTTTTTCAAGCCAAGCATCAAGTGACAAGTCCTTGAGAGATCATCAGAGAATCCCCCAGGCTCCACAGGCTGGCTCAAAACTGCTGTGGGACCAGCCATGCCAGCTGGCACACAGCGCTCCTTGAGCCCCCACACTTCCCCCCACAACTCTGGATGGAAAACTTGGAGATCACTTCAGCAAACGCCTTGTGCATGAAGTCCCTGAATCTGCCAGTGGCTGCTCCACAAGGGCCAGTGGCTTATTACATGCTGTTATTTTGGACTTAGAAGCAACAACACAGATGATCTGCCCAGCTGAAACCAAATGGCTGAAAAATGTAGAAGGCAAATGATGCTCGCTGGCATTAATGCTCAACCAGCCATAAGCTATGGAGTAACTCTAATCCTCTATAATCCTATGGGACTCATCTTTGAGCTGTTTTTATTTCACTGAATTGCTTCCATTCCTATTACGATTTTTTTATTTTTAAAATTATACTTCATTTTCAGACATCTGAGCTGAAATATCTATATTCTGAACTAAATATGTTCCTAGTAGAGACATGCACACAGATCTGCAAAGCCACAGACACATTTGGTGAGTGACTTTCCCAAGCAGGTTTGAGTCAGCACTACAGTCACAGCTATAACTTTCAATGGCTTTCACTCCCCTGACTTTGCAAGTCTTGGCCATCCATGTCTCGACACCTTCCAGAAGTATCTAGCATGTTGTCTGTCCCCAAGCTCTGTGGCAGGCCCTAAGCTCCATTCTAGCAGATGCAACACATGCCCACAAAATCATGCCAGTGAAAGAGCAGGCTGGGACACAGACCTCATGCTATTTCAGACATTTTGAACAGATAAAAGACAAAACCCCAGGGTTACAGGGGTAACACCAGTGCCCAGTGCAGACCAGGAATAGGTTTCTGGGGAAAGCAGGGAGAGACACAGGGGGCAAGCCTCCAGTGCTGTTCGCACAAGCTGCTTTGCACCTCTTGGCTAAGGGCTGTGGATCATTCCCTGGGGAAGATGCCTTTCACACTGGAGATGAAACCTGTGCCACTGACCTCTTCTTTCTCCATTATGGCCATGTTGATCATCCTAACCTACAGATGTTTTGTGTAGCTATGCTTTTACTTTATCTAAGCATTTTCTTACTTGTCCTCCCATCTCCCTTGTGCATTACTTTGGGTAATCAAGAGTTCACCATTCAGCTAGATTTTTAAAGTCAGAATCAATTACAAAGCTGCTTAAACAATAGGTGATCATTATCATAACATTGCAATGCTCTCAAGCTAGATTCTATGTGTTGACTTAAAGGTTAAAGCAATGGACTTGAAAGACTGAAAAAAATTCCCAAATATTAATACTGAAGAATTGCAAAAATGAAAACCATAACTGTCACAGTTACTAAGTGTCTGTGAAATCTATGGAGCATGGAGTAGCATAAAGCAGAGACAGAATACATTTCAGGTCCTGATGATGCTGAAGAACAGTGAGGTTTGCTGCAGAGGGCAAAAGAGTGAGTCTAGCATTACCTAAAAACCTAACTGATAGGAAGTCTTTGGTTACTCCCCAAAGTACACTTAATTCTGGCACAATAGAGCCATTTCGATGGCCAGTGTTTGTGAAGTGTAAGGGACTATTAGTTCTGACTGTACAACGTAGCTGCCCTTGTCATATGTAGGAATAGTGGTCTCACTTTTCATCAAGAAGAATGTTTTTAAAAACTGGGACAAATTTCTTCCCAACGTAGTTCTGCTGAAGTCAATGAGTTCATGTTAGAATTAACTTACTGTCATCTGTGCTGAAAATATAAAATCAGGGATTCAGAGTGAGATGAAAAGAGTGCCCAGAAGGGGGTAAGTATGTTTTTAAAACTTTTAACTAGGGCGAAATGGGACTCAGATGCCAAATCTTTCACAATAATTCATTATGGATGGTTAGTAGAAAATAACATGAGTAGAATTTTATCTTTATCTAAAATGTTGGTCAGAAACAGCTAGAAATACTAAACAGAATTTCTCCTGCAATGTTGGATCAAAGTCCCTACTAGATTACAAGATCTCTGCTGTTTGCAGCTATATTTTACAGAAATGGTTGTGATTTGGGCTGTCATCCTCGATACGTGTCAGATCAAATTTTCAGTATTCTTAACCAGGCCAAAATGCAAAAAAACCCCAAAACCCACAAACAAACAATCACAAATCAGGCTTCAAATGTACGTGTCAGTTCTAAAACCTGTATCTAAACTGTCTCAGTTCAGCATTTACATGAGTACCTGATGCTATGCTCACACACCTATCTGCAGGAAAAAAAACACCAAGGACTCACCACAAACCAGTGAATGATGTTGAGAATGCTACAGGGTATTTTTATTTACATTAATAAATACATGTTATGTACATATGCAATTGCAATTTTATTTATGAAGCTTTAAGGCATTGCTTTTCTGCCCTTCCCATCCGCAGAGGCTTAGGACTGGCTGCAGAAGCTGGGATATTTGTGCATTATTTAAGTGCTTAATGTCCATTCAATCAACTTACACTTTCCAACACATTATCACTCTCCAGGTGCTTGGAAGTTTTCCTAGGTGGGCCTGACAGTTGCCTTCTTCAGGGCACTGGACAGGCTCAAAAGGCAAACTCAACATGGGGAGGGTGGTGCCAGCCCTGCAGTTACATTCTTGGATGTGTAGAGAAGAGGCAGAAAGGTCTCTCAAGGCCCCCATCGAATCATTCCAGCCATGTCAGCAGTGGCACCTGACTTTTGTGCAATAGAAATGCCACTCAAGTATTGATCCAAAACATGTGACGTACCAGCTATGGAACATCCCAAACTTAAAGGGATTTGAACCTGCGGCTCCAGTTCCCCAGGAGAGCAATTGCTAACATTGGATGGACACAGCAGGTGAAACTAGCCTACACTCAGGCATGCTACATTAAAGGATGGAGGTTAGCAGGGAAGAGGCCTAATGATGAAGCCAGCTCAAGCCTAGTCATAGGACACTAGACTAAAAAGGAGCAAAATGAGTATTTTCCCTTCCCTGCTTTCTGTTTTCATGTACCACAGTGGACTCACGTATAAACACAGGGACAGGTCAGGAGTGCCCAGACAGAAGACAAAATCTAAGCAAAGCAGTTTAAGACGCTAGAGGAAGAGTAGAGACAAGAGACATAAAATGTAGATTACTAGTTGGAGAAAAACAAAGCAAAAGTGAAAAACTAGAGGTCTGACCAGGGTAGAGTGGCAGAAGAGCAATGGCACCACCCCAGAGGGCAAGTGGACAGGAAAAAGGTTTGCTTTTGTTTGCCACAGCATCCTGCTTTTCACTGAGGAGAACAGAGTAGAAACAGCTTTTGTTCCCATTTTCTCACATGTTAGATAAGAGACAGCTACATTTAAAGATGGTTCTAAGAATAAAGGGAAGCCACTTGAATGTTGCCCAGTTCCTCCCAATGCTGCAAGTATGACACCTCAAAAAGTGAACCACAAGAGAGCTGGCATTAGCAGATGCCTATTTATCAGGACAACTTTGTTTAGATCCAGACCTCAAGCTGAACAGTTAAATCCCACCCAAGGGTCTGTTTGTATAACCAAGTCAGAGAAAGGCACCTTGGCACAGGGATTCATTTCATCCCTATACAGGACAGGTAATTGACTCCGGAGGTACCTACTCCTAGCACAGTGTGACTAGCTCAGGCTTGTAGGTATGTAAAGTTCAGTGAGGGGTGTCCTATCATCACTCATTACCTAAGTCAGTCTCTGGGAGGGCTAACAGCAGCCTGGCTTCCTACTGCAGTCACACTTTACCCTCCCCTCTCCTACTGTCACCAACTGCCAGCTGATCCCACCATGAGCTAGCACAGGCTGCTATTCCAGCAGTAAGCTATTCTTTTTGTAATGTTTTTCCATTTATTCAGTTTCTTGGTTCCTCATGAGGGTAAAATGGCCATCATTCCTGTGAAAAATTATGCCTGTCAGGGAAAGAAATGCCCTTGGCAGCAGCCAAGATGGCCTTCAGTGTGTTACAAAACTGTGCCCTTGCATGCCAGCAGCATACAGAAAACAGAAAGATGCATAAGTGAAAGAATACAGGCGACTAAATTAACTAGAAAAAAAAGTCAGCACATAATTAGAGTGGGAACATTTTAAAAGGAGGAGAGATATGGCAAAATATCAGGCTGCAACGGAAAATAATATCCAGCAAAAGATACTGACCATAAAAAACATAATGACATCAGGCATTTTTCAATAGCATGCAAGACACCAAGAGTTATGGAAATGATCCAAGAGTGTTATCCTCAAATGACAAGTACATTCTTCTTGGAATTATATCCTCAATACAACAAACACCATGGTACATAAGCATGCATGGTCAAAATCTTGCATTTGAACTGGGGCAGTGTCAATGCAATTTCAACAAAAGGTTTTTTTATTCTCAGGCTGGGAGACGAAATAACACTCTACATGTGATCCTATGCTGAAACTTTCCTAAAGGTTGTCAAGGGCAAATCCTGCCTGAGCAGTCCAGTGGTATTCTATGATGGAGTGGCTACATCAGTGGACAAGGGAAGGGTTACAGTATCATCTATCTGAACTTCTGTAAAGCCTTTGAGAGAGTCCCCCACATCATCCTGCCCTCTAAACTGGAGAGAGATGGATTTGATGGGTGGACTATTAGATGGATAAGACAGGGGTTGGATGGCCATATCCAGAGGGTAATGGACAATGGCTCAGAATTCTGGTAGACATCAATGACAAGTGGTGTCCATCAGGGGCCTGTTCTGGGACCTTATTTAGTACCTTCATTAATGACATGGACAAAGGGACCGAGTGCACTCTCAGCAAGTTTGCAGACAACACCAAGCTGAGTGGTGCAGTTGACACACCTGAAGGATGGGATGCCAACCAGAAGGATCTGGACAAGCTCAAGAACTGGGCCCATGGGAATATCCTGAGGTTCAGCAAGACAAAGTTCAAGGTGCTGCACCTGGATCGGGGCAACCCCCAGTATCAATCCAGGCTGGGGGATGAACAGATCGAGAGCAGCGCTGCCAGGAAGAACTTGGGGGTGCTCAGGGATGAGAGGCTGCACATGAGCTGACAACATGCACTCACAGCCCAGAAAGCCAGATGTGTCCTGGGCTACAGCAGGTCAAGGGAGAGGATTCTGCCCCTGTATCCTGCACTCATGAGACCCCACCTGAAGTGCTGCAACCAGCTCTGGGGTTCCCAGCACAGGAAGGACATCACCCTTTTGCAGCAAGTCCAAAGGCTGGCCACCATGATGATCAGGAGGATGGAGCACCTCTCCTATGAAGAAAGGCTGAGAGAATTGGGATTGTTCAGCCTGAAGAAGAAAAGGCTTTGGGATGACCTAATTGTGGCCTTCTAGTACCTGAAGGGAGCCTAAAAGGAAGATGTGGAGAGACTTTTTACAAGAGCATGTAGTGACAGGACAAGGGGGAACAGTTTCAAAACTGAGTAGGTTTAGAGTAGACATTAGGAAGAAATTCTTTACTGTGAGGGTGGTGATGCACTGGAACAGGCTGCTTATAGAGATTGTGGATGCTCCATCCTGGGAAGTGTTCAAGGCCAGGTTGGACCAGGCCCTAAACAACATGGTCTACTGGAATGTGTCCCTACCCATGACAGGGAGGTTGTAACTTAGATGATCTTTAAGTTCCCTTCCAACCTAGCCCATTCTATGACTCTATGATATCTTTGCTGGACAAATGATGGGTGATTTTGATAGCAATAGTACTGCCCAACATCCTTTTTCTCCTGACTTTTCCAAGAGCAGATAAGGGAAAGAAGGGAAAAGAAAGGGGAATCTATCAAAACAGCTCCCCACATTAACAGAAAATATATGCTTGGTACACAGAAATGGTTGTACAAGCAAAATGCAGCAGGAAAATGAGGAGGGTTTTATGGACCTGATGTGACTTAGTAGAAGCACACACAAAGACACACAATTCCTGCAGATAACTAGACACTGACAAAGTTCTCAGAAATCCAAGTGTTCTTACATTAGAATGCTACAGCAGACTTTCGCTAATCAGTCTACATCACTGGCAATAGTCATGATCCTACTTACAAGGCATGCCCAATGGAACCCAGCTGAAAGAGTATCTTCCAGTGCCAAAAACTCCCAGAGCGGCTCTTACACATACCATAACACATGCACTTGAAATCCTTTGCTATGTACAATACACTGGTTGACAAATATCTTAAAAACTGAGAAAAAGTAGAAGTGACTGCATTCAGTGTGAGATGCTTTTGACAACCTCAACGGATTTTGAAAAAGAAATATGAATTCAGGCATAAACAGATAAATGCATAGAACACGGTTTAAAAACAAGGGTGTTTATCTGAATTCATATAACCTGAAGGTGTTACTTCCCTGAACTGTATACCATGATGCTTCTACTACCGAAAGATTCTTGAGGATGACAACTCCCTTTGGGAATTTTTCATTAAGTCTTTTTATCTAACCAACTGCCCTGAGAGATTTCTGTATTTTAATAATATACATTCCTAGGGAATAATATAACAAGCTACGTTAGTAAGTGATAACTAGTGGCATCTCCACCTGCTTTGGTACTCAGCAAATTCTCTAACAATAGCAGCAGATGTACCTTTCACAGAACTAAAACATGACCCGAGGCAAGCTGCACACAAATTAGGAAGCTGCAGAACAGCAAAGCATGATCACTTGAACCTCCACATGCGTCTGTTCAGAATTTATAGGGCACTTGCAGGAACAAAAACTAATGCCACTCTTCTAATTATGCAGCTACCAGTAAAATAAAAGGCTTCAGGGGTGTTAAAGAGTACACTGACCTGAAATCCCAACATCTGCCAGCTGACTTAGGAAAAGGAAGAACGAACAACAAAAATGAGATTTGCTGCAGTTTCTCAGAGCTACCAAAAAGATACAGAGGCATAAACTCTACACACAGAGGCACTCCACGTACCCAACACTGTAGTTGCAACATTTAACATCACCTTCCCTAAAATCAAGGAACAATGTGAATGCAATCATGTGCAAATTAAGTATAAATTGGCAAATGCATGTTTAAACACAGGGTTGCTTAGGAGACAAAGTAAAAACTATTAGACCAGATGTGAGAGTTGACCTTGGCTGGATGCCAGGTGCCCACCAAGCCACTCTATGGGTTTTACATAACAGTCATAAAAAGTAGAGAGCAACTATAGATTTTTTTTGACACTCCACAATTATACGCAAGGCAATTCTGACATATCATATCATAGAATGGCCTGGGTTGGAAGAGACCTTAAAGATCATCTTGTTCCAACCTCCCTGCCATGGGCAGGGACACCTTTCACTAAACCAGGCTGCTCAGAGCTCTAACTTGGCCTTGAACACTCCCAGGAATGGAGCATCCATACCTTCTCTGGGCAACCTATTCTAGTGTCTCACCAACCTCACAGTAAAGAATTTTTTCCTAATATTTAATCTAACCTACTTTCATTCAGTTTGAAGCCCTTTCCCCTTTGTCCTGTCTCTAAATGCCCTTGTAAAAAAGTCTCTCCATATCTTTCTCATAGGCTCCCTTCAGGTACTGGAAGGTTGCAATTAGATCACCCAGAAGCCTTCTCTTTTCTTGATTGAACAAAGCCAATTTGTGAAAATATTAAAAAGCAAAAGAAGAAAACCTCCAGTAAAGAGGTATTTTTCAGTGGCAGCTCATAACACAGCTCTTGTTACATCAACTGACTTCATCTCTACATCAGGTTTAAACTTCAAGTTCACCGCACTGCAAATGTATCTGTGGGTGATGCTGACAGATCCATTACCCCAGAGTCTTCCCAGCATGCACAGTGAGCCCTTGTGTTGCTCTGCCACATGTTCTCAGTATCTGTTTCCTTAACATTTCTTGAATATACCTCCACTCCAGTGAGCCATCAGAGACCTGTTTTCTCATTAACACCATTCTGACAAGGAGACTCATTGAGACACATTTTTCTTTTCCTAGGTAATAAGACTTTTTTTTTTGCTGTTCCCTGGGCTAGGCCTTCATTACATTCTTGTCTGATGTTTTTATCATGATTGGCCATAATTACTATGCCATCTAACATTTCCAGTTCTTTCAAAAATCAATTTTTAAAGCTCTTTGTTTAAATTCAAGAAAATTAGATGATCTCTTACAGATCTTCCTCTGATGATAATCAAAAATTCTAATTATAAGTAGAATAAAAATTATAAAATCACTTACATCATTTCCAAAGGAGCAGACTGACCCTGGCATTCAGACCAGATGGAGATCAAATCAACATCTGAGCCATGGTCTCTTGGAGGCCCATAGACTATTCCTAAAGAGTCCACTAAAGATGTGTAAATGCATACCTATTATCAGCAAGTTTCAGTAGCTGCTAAAATCATCAGCACCTTAACAGAAGATTTTGAAGTGATGCATAACTAAGTCTGAAAATCACTCAAATTAAACATAGAGTGGTCTGTAGGATTTTTTTGTTGCTGTTACTGTTTATACTTATTCCACAAATAGCAAGCAGGACAAGAAGAAAATAATCACAGAGTGCTTAAGCCACGCTTAAGAGCAGATAAAGACAGGCACTGGGAACCTAAGCACACCTATGGACACAGCTTTATTCTTCAAGGTCCCTACTCAAAAACTAGCCAGAGCTGAAGCACTTTCTCTTTCCACTCTCCATTCTTTGCTCAGTTCTTCACCCCTAAACCTCCAGATGAGAGTGCCTTAAGTCAGCACTGGCAACACTACCTCTTAATCTATATCTGAGACTTCATTCCAAGTTCAAAGCATCCAAAGCCATCTTCTAACAATTCAGCAATCTTCAGAGGTAGTAGGTTCCTGTGGTTTTATTGGAAAACTTGAGCGCCTAAGCTTTTCCTACTGCACAGACCAGGGATGGTCAACATCTTGCCTGAAGAGAAAAAGACAGTATTCTCCCACCTAGGCCATTTCTGCCCATCAAGGAAACACATTGAAATTCATTCAGTCTCCTCTAGGCACATCATAAGCAGGAGGGTTAGAAAACTTCCATTCCCTTCCAAAACATGGAGGGGAGGTATCTCTCTCCTGCAGGCTATCGTCTTATGGGAGTACTCATAATGGCCAAAGGAATAGACTTCCCTGGACTGTTAGGCTTTCTCTTTTTTCTTGGATAATTTCAAAGCAGTATCAATAAACAGAAACTGTCTTGGGAGCTGTGGACACAATCCACAGTGGTTCCATTTCCAAATTACTATGTTGGTTAGTGACAAGGGCACCTTTTCAGCAGATGGGAGGTGGGAGTTTGAAGCAATGCAATGAGCTGCATTTAGATCTCCTGCTTCCCAGATAACTGGCTCTGGATAGTAGGTTATTACATGACAGCTGGGTAGCAGCAGTCTATTTTTCAAAGAGAATTGTAGAAAACTGTTTTCCCAGAGCCATTTCTCAAAATCTTTATGCTAGAAGGAAAACTCGGCACACACATTCAAGGCAAGCTTCCATCTCCTGAAACTCAAGTTCCTGCAAGGACTTGGCATTATAGATAGTGAATTTATCCAACAGAGGGAATTGTGAAGCATCTCTCTCACAGGCAATTTTCAGATGGCTGCTGTGGCCCTTATACACTGGCTGTGGTGAGTCACTTTCTTCAGCACTCAGATCTCCTCCATTCGCTCCATATAGCATGTAAACATTGCCAATTCTTGGTCTGGAGCCTGGTATCTACCTTGCAACACTGTGAAACTGTTTATTCTATGTTTTATTCACATGCTTTACTGTTGGTGTAGATGATCTTTAAATGTCCCTTCCAACCCAAACCATCCTATGATTCATTGCAGAAGGGAACCAATGTAAACCCTAAAACTCCTCACCACCTGTCCTATTGCTTTGTCCTGGCCTCCAGGACACCCTAGGGACCTCCTAACCAATCTTCTATACAGTTTTGAGGAAGCAGCATCCAAACAGTCCCAGCAGCTAAGGATCCTTGGATCCCAATAAACAAGAGATTGGTGCACTGATGAAGAACTTGAGCAGACCAACTTCCATTTTCTTGCCTACAGACATTTTATACAACTACAGGCAAATCACCCAGGACTAATTTTTCTGAAGAGACACTTAAATGGGTGAGATGAGACCTCACTGAATTTTCAAAACCACCTCTTCAGGCTCCTAGTAGCTTGTTTGTCTCTTGACTTAAAAGTTCTTAAAAAATCTTAAAATCCAGCCATACCCCCTTGCATTTTTCAGTTCCAAATACATAAATGGAGCACTTAAGCACAAAAGTTGGCAGAAGCACTAACAAAGCCTTAGAACCGTTATTAACTGTTCTCTCTGTTGTACAGTTGTTTTCATGACTAAAAACATCAAAAGGCTTTAAATCTTCTACTGACATATCAGTGTCTTGAAGGGTCCTACTCTCATGGCTGGAAAACAGAATGGCTTGTGGCGCATGTGCAAACCAGAAAGAAGCACTCATAATTTAAGCTGCCAACTAGTTATCAACCAGCTGATGCTTCATGAGCCCAGTCTGTGCCTCTTTCACTAGACTACCTTTTCCAAAATACATCCTAACACAGCCGTATGGGAAGCATGGTTCAGCTGTGAAGTTCAGCCAGTAGTGAAATGCAGTGCAAAGCACAAACTACACTTCCCAAGAGAAACCATGAGAATATTTTTGGCTAAACTCTCCTGGTTTTCAGCCAAAATAATTTGACAAAAGAACTAAACTATCCCAGAGAACTGACACTTTTCTTTAAAAAGCTACTTTGCCAAAAGTCTTCCTACTTCAAAAGGATTCTGGCTCAAGAGTTTTTGGACAGCCCTAAAGATGACTAAATAAGAACTTCAGCAACAGTGTAAAGTCGCTCAAAAGCAATCAGAAAAAATAGCCTTGAACATAATGTACAGTTAGAAATTACAAGTGGATTTATTTCTGCTGTTTTCACACTGCAATTCTCTGCTCACTCTAGGACTGCACCATGTTTCAAATGCCATTTTGACTATTAATTTAAGTTACATATCTTTTTTCATGAATTAATTCAACAATCATTTCATTTTAACAAATACATCTAAGAATTTAATGAAAGACAGTCCAAGCACTTTTAAGAGGAATACTCGACTTGGAAGTCTTACTTCTTGTCTACAACATCAGCATTACTTTACTTAGGCTGCATCAGTAACAAACTAAAATTTTAGAAATAGTATTATTGTCATAAGTGAGACCTTTAAATCAGTGGGATTTTTGTATTTTCTGATCACTATAATGCCTTAAATGTTCAAGATCATGTAAACAATCAAATAGATACGAAATACAAAAGATCTCAACTTCAGAGACGAAAACATAGAGCAATAGTTTTTACATTTGTCACATTTAAAAAGTCTTTCAATACCCAAGGGTCAAAGTCGCAGTGTTTCCAGTCCAGTTGCTCTGTTTCACCACATGGCACGCAAAGGGTATTTCAGTTCTCCACAGCAATTTCATTTTGCTAGGAAACAATCTCCCTTCAAAATTTCACTGCCTATACTGTGCACATATGAATGTATGCACAGAGGTCAGAATGGAAATTTGCAAGTCCTGCAAGTCCCTTATGAGTCTTATTTTTCATGGCTGAAAAGCACACATATGTGCCCTTCTGCTTACTGAAGTATGACTTACTCTCATATTCTTGCTCATTTAGAACAAGATTTTTTATCTTTATCCATCCTTATACCTCATTAAGCATTTCTGCATAGTACTACTTCCAGCATGATTTGGTTTTCATTGAGATTGCTCTTAATTATCCAGTGGTGTAACTCCAGCTCTTACTGGACCTTCTGTCATATGTTTCTCTTCTCCAATGCCAGTCATCATTCTCTGATTTGCAGCTGTATTAAAAGATCACTTTTTAAAGTAGAAAACAGACAACTGCCTATATCTGTTACCAGGAATTACAACTCATTAGTGAACTAAAATAAATTTCAATTGTAGGAAAAGTTAAAACATATACTGCTTTGTCCTTCCCTGCTAAAAGGAAAGTGAGCTCTTCCAATGGTATCTGTACATTTAAAATACAACCCCCACCTAAACTAAACAGGAATTCAGTGATCTAACCCACATGGGTGCTTTGCAATAGAAAGGTCCAACTATCTGATAGACACAAGCAAGCTCTTATTTCCCTTACTACTTGGGGATTCTCAATCACATTTTGCCATATACAAGGCAGCCCCCTAACAAACATCCAGACTTTTTCCTCTAGTTGCTTGTACAGAATGAAAGCATAAAAGTCTCTTACCTTATGGCTGCTGAGAAAATGGGAACTGCAGAATGCTCTGTGCCTGCAGGGACACTGCACAGATGAACCTCATTGCTGCTGTTTACAGAAGTCTGACAGTTTTTAATTTGAAAAGAGGTTGTCTTTTGCTTTTCGACAGTTCAACAAATCAGAAAAAACAGTTGCAAGTGTTATCTGTAAACAGCTTCCTGTTTGAAATAGATCAGCTGTCCTGCAGGACAATAATTAGGAAAGAAGTGTGGGAAAACTGAAGAGGTCCATGATGTAAGCTTTTTATTTTGGGAATGTACTTTTTTGGGAATGCACTCTTACTTTCCCCTCCTCCTCTCTAGCAGAGAACCCCTTTTTAACCATTTACATCTATTCAGCTTGAAGCCATACATGCACACTGCCCCAGCACACCACTTTTCTTGCTTTGCTTCAGCAGATATGAAAACACATGAAACACAGCACCAAAAGTGAACATCTTGCATAGATAATTAACACATTCTTCCCTTACAGAAATTCTCCCCATTCTTGTAATTGGCATTCTTGACTTGAGTAAAACATGTAACTATTTCAGAGCCATGTCTCAACACTTCACAGTAACATAAATGTAAATTATCCACACGGCAGGCATCTTCACAAAATTTGAGGGTTTGGGGTTTTTTTAAATGCCTTTTGGTATCACTTTTGTGCTCCTTCACTATAGCTTCTAAATAGTTGTACAATTCTGGTTTTTATCTGAAACAACTAGACTAGTTTCAGGCCTGGAAAAACCACAGTACTCCACATATGTTCAAGCAGGAAAAAAACTGAGAGCCAGCCAACTGTGGTAAGTGGGATTTTGAGAACACCCTGCTCTGTTACAGAGGTTTATATTTCAACAGATATAAATGGCTTCACTCTCAACTTCCAGGGCAAATAGATAGTAGTACTTTTGACTATACCAATTAATACCCTCTAATGAATAGCTGCTGTATTTGTAAGACTAGCTCTGGTTGCTACAAAAAAGGCTTGTGAATAATCTGTCTCTACCCTATGCCACTGTTCCTCCCTCCCAGTTTTTCCAGCTAAGGTTTGAGGGGTGATGCTATAAGCAAGCACTCAGAGGGCTGGGAGCCTGCATAATTCTCGGTATGTGACCTCTTACTGGAAGACCAGGATGGGACCTAAGGGCAGTAGCAGGAGGTTCTTTTCCATCTTCCACAGTCACAAGATCAGGAAAGTATTAGAACACAGAAAAGGTTTTAGACTGAGGGAGTAGAGAAAGCTGCAATAGAATCATGAGAGTGTTCACTTCTCTATCACCTCTCACATCCACTCTGGTGGGAGGCGTAGGTCCACTCCACTGAGAATTTTATGCTGTGGTGGGGTTGCAATACAGGCTGATGACACACAGCACTGATGCACTCTTTTCCTGCTTTGCTCATGATATTATGTATCCTCTTTCCTGACAGATCTCTCTGCAGCCCTGGGATGTCAACCCACCACAGCTCCCGTTTTGCCAGCCCATGGCACAGCATACAATGACCAGCTTTGCTGGTGAAGAAGACAAAAACAGGTACAAAAAGAGGCAGTGATGCCTCATACTCAGGAGTGTGGACTACCTTCATAAAGGCAGACCTCTTAAACCACCCTGTTTCCATGTTGGTCTGGAACCTAGCTACCCTCCTCCATTGCTATGGACTCTTATATTTTAACACACATCAAAAGGTCATGAAAAGTTAAGAGTCAATTATCACTTCCAGATTACATCAATAAAGAAAGCACAAAATGGTAAAACATGAACATAACTGTGTAAAGAACACACAACTCTAATTTGAAAGGTTTTTTTTTTGCATACAAGCCCCATCAGTTCAGCAGGAGCAGAAGGCCATTAGCAGGACTGGGCCCTTGCAGCACTCTGGTGGCAGCAACTTGCCAAGAACAACATTTTGTGTAAAGAATGCAGCAAAGTGACTGCAGTCCAAGCCTTTGAAGATCGTATTACCATAGCAAAGAAAGCTCCATTTACATACATATCTACTCTCCCTGTAAACACAGGCAAACAACTTTGAGGCCAGAAACAGAATTCAAGGGAGAAATAGAACCATTCAGGGAAAGTTAGTAGAAAAGGTAGGATTCAGCACTGGGGAAAGAGAAGCGAAAACAAACATAAATGACCAGAATTCAAAAGTAAAAGGCAAACCCTATAAATGCAGTGAAGTGCTTTCTCCAGGAAAAGGGAAAATAAGTAAGTACAAGGTTTGCCTTCACATGAGAGAGAAAAAGGCATATTCCCCCTACAGAAGGACATAAATAACCTTTGCTCACTCCGAAAACCAGCTGGAAGCTGTGTAGCCACTGTCGGTACACCATCTAAATCAGGCTACTATGTGCAAACTGGGATATGATGCATGGACTGCATGGCAGCAGCTTAGGCCATCACCAGGTTGCAACAGCTGTTAAATATAAGTTCTTTATTACGTCAACACGCTGTCTGAGACACTGTTGCACTTCAAAAGCTGATTCAGAAGACTTTCAGCCACCCTTGCTGGATGGAGAGAGACAGCTTTCAGAGGCTATGGTATACCAGCCTGCACAGATGAACAAGGAGCTCCTGGACAAACTGATACACAAAAGGAAGCCCACGGAGTAGAAGTAAGGATGGTTAGCCAGGGAGGAATACAGAAAGATTGTCTGAGTAACCAGGGATCATGTTAGGAAAGCTAAAGCCCTAAGAGAATTAACACCTGGCAGAGAAGTCAAAGGCAAAAAGAAAAGCTTATTTAGGTACATCAGTGATAAATAGAAGACTCAGGAAAAAGTGGGTCCTCTCTGCAAGGAAACAAGATACCTGGTTACCCAGGACATGGAGAAGGCCAAAGTACTCAACAGCTTTCTTGCCTTGGTCTTCACCAGCAGGTACTCCAGCCACACCACCCAAATCACAGAATGCAAAGGCAGGGACTGGGAGAATGAAGAAGTGCCCACTATAAAAAATCAGATTTGAGACCACCTGAGGAACCTGAAGGTGCACAAGTCCATGGGACCTGATGAGATACATCTGTAGGTCCTGAGGTTTTTAGGAAGTTGCTAAGCCCTTATCATATTATCATAGGAATACGCTGAGTTGGAAAGGACCCATCAGGATCATGGAGTCCAACTCCTGGCCCCACACAGGACATCCCAAGAATCACACCAGGAGACTGAGAGCATTGTCCAAACACTTCTTGATTTGACAAGTCGTGGCAGCCTCATGAAGTTCCTACTGACCAGAAAAGGGAAAATATAACCCTCCCATTCTTAAAAAGGGAAACAAGGACAACCTGGAGAACTACAGGCTGGTCAGTCTAACGTCTGTGCCCAGTGAGATCATGGAGCAGCTCCTCCTGGAGACTTTGCTAAGGTATGTGTAAAATAAGATGGTTGGTGACAGCCAACAGTAAGAGCAAATTATGCATGACAAATCTGGTGGCCTTCTACAACTGGGTTACAGCAGTGTTAGATGAGGGAACAGGGACTGACATCATCTAAGGAAACTTGTGTAATGCATTTGACATTGTCCTACATAACATCCTTGTCTCAAAATCGTAATTAACAGATGGACCACTCAGTGGATATGGAATTGGCTGGATGGTCACACTCAGAGTTGCAATAAACAGGATGTCCAAGTGAGACCACTGAAGAGTGGCATTCCTCAGAGGTCAGTACTGGGACCAGTGCTGTTTAACACCTTTGTCAGTGACATGGACAGCAGGATCAAGTGCACCTCCAGGAAGTTTGCCAACACCACCAAGTTTAGTGGTGTAGTTGACAAGCTGGAGGGAAGGGATGCTCTCCAGACGGACATGAACAGGTTTGATAGGTGGGCCTGTGCAAACCTCAGGAAGTTCCACAAGGCCAAGGTCCTGCACTTGGGTTGGGTCAATCCCAAGCACAAATACAGGATGGGCAGAGAATGGATTGAAAGCAGCCCTGGGAACTTAGTGGGCGTTGTTTTACGAAAAGCTTAACAGGAGCTGGTAATTTGCACTTGCAGCCCAGAAAGGCAACCATATCCCAGGCGGCATCAAAAGAGTGGTCAGAAGGTTGAGGAAGTGATTCATCCCCTCTACTTCTATAAGAGCCTACCTGGAAAGCTGCATCCAGCTGTGGGACCCACAACATAGGAAAAATGAAGTGAGTCTAGAGGGCCGCAAACATTACCAGAGCAAGGCTGAAGCACCTTTCTGGTGAACACACGCTGAAAGAGTCAGGCTTGTTCAGCCTGGAGAAGGCTCTGGAGAGACCTTAAAGCAGCCTTCCAGTACCTAAAGGGGGCCTAAAAGAAAGTGACAGGACAGGACAAGGCAGAATGGCTTAAAACCAAAAGAGGGCATGTTTAGATCAGATAGTAAGAATTCTTTACTATGAGGGTGATGACATTGGATAGGCCCCATCCCAGGAAGTGCTCAAGGCCAGGTTGGATGGGGTTTTCAGCAAACTGACCTAGCAGGAGAGTGTCCCTGCCCACAGCAGGGTGGCTAGACTAGATCATCTTTAAGGTCTCTTTCAAGCCAAACCATTCTATGATTTTATACAGCAAGACACCCCAGTCAGACAAGCCACCTACCAGCTGACCCACAACTCAGCGTTTACTCAGCGTTTAAATTCAGGTTAAACACCACACTGACACAACTATAGGTAGAAATTTTGGATTGAAACCAAACCAAAAATATGTGGACAAAATCCAACTGGTTGTAAATGGACAATAAAGTCTTTATAAAACAGGAAAAAATATGCCTATTCATTTTAGGAACATTCAGGCAATTTTTTCTACTCTTTGAATAGTTAGTTGACATTATCTTTGTGTCTGCAAGAGGAATAAACACCATACCTATTAAAAACCGCAGTGGTTATTTAAGTATCTTGTTAAGAGATGATAAGGCCCTGATTCTCCCTGTGGTTTAGCAAAGCATCCAATGTATCAGCAACATTCCCAGTCAGATCTTCCCAAGGGATGAAAATTTCCAATACCCAAACTCCTTAAATCAGTATCTGAGCTCAGTTTATTGCAGGCCACCACAAATGGTGTTCTGGCTCCTTAAAATAAGGGATGCCTCGCTAACCAGCCCTTAGTAAGCCTCCCAGGGAACTCCCAGAAAACTCTCAAAAGACGCAAGGAGATGCAGCAGATGCAGAACTCTTCCATGGTAGAAACCTGCAATACAAGGACACCGAATGCAAACATTCCTCTGCTCTCAAGACAACATAATGATGTGTCCCATTCCCTTTGGGTTCACGTAACAGTAACTGCTTAACCATGCAAATAGAAAACAACTTTATTAAATATTAAGATGTCAGTCTGTAAATCTGCCACTGAAGATACCCATCTGAACCACTTTCCTTATTGCAGCTCCAGCACCACTGCCCCTCTGTAGGCAGCTATCCTTACCACTGCTCCAGTGGTACATGAGGTATATGGAGGGAAAGATCAGTCCAGACACAGCAACATACAGGATTAATTTTATTTGCTGTGTAAAATCTGGCCTTAAAATTCATTAGTGATGTTGCACTAACATTGTCTCACATAAAATTTATCAGCAGCATTCTTGCAGCAGTCCTGCTTTTTCTGTTACTCCTCATCTCTGAAAATGGAATTCTCTTCAGTGCTTGGATTTAATTCTATCTTTGTTGGTCCAGGGGTAGAACATAACTGAGCCAGACATGTTAACTTGACATCCAATAAACATGAGCTATTAATCATTTAGCAACACCTAGCAGCAGCTGTGTGTTGTTAAGCTTAAGAATGATTTTCCTGAAAACAAGAAAGAGTAAGTGGAAGGCAGAAGAGTGGATACTTGAACTCATAGACTGTAACAAATCCAACAAACTTTATCCTCTTGATGGTAAGACATAAATAAGTTCCTTTGCCTGTAGCTCTCTGTAGGGAACAGAGCACTAGTACAGAGAGATGTTCACGTCACTTTTCTCTTGCTCTCAGCAGAATGCAAGTTTTCCACACGAGCGCTCTTAAGGCAGGGAGTAGGGGCAGAGCAAAGCCACTTTGTTAAAAAACAGTCAACCACTGGCACTGATCAATGCTGCAGTCAGAGCCCTATGGAAGACAGGGAAACTCACACTGTCACAGCCTGACCACCAGCCTTCTTATTATGATGCTTCATGACTCTCTGCAATCAATATTTTTTTTTATTTCTGTCATTCTGATACACCTCTAGTGGCCTAGAGAGCACATCCCAGAAAGTGGAAAAGGTCTAGGTTTTTGGCATTGCTCAGACTTTGAGATTGTAACCAAGAATCAAACTCAGGCTTCCCACTAAAAAAATTTAGGAAAAACAAAGGCATGTGAAATAGATTATTTTAGTCCACGATGCAGGAGTGATAGGATTTCCTTTAAACTCTGTCTGGCATGAGGATCACTATGCTAAAACTCACCAGTTGTACCCACTTACACTCAAGAGGGGCTACTCAGACATGATGTTATAGGTCAAGCACTTATCACCCACGACTTCAAGCAAGTTCTGCCACACTAGAATTGTGACACACCTATAAACCTTTTCAAATGAAAATCACCAAGGAGCAGTCTTCCTTACAAACATATTTGAAGACATTTGCGAAAGGCTGCATATGAAATAAACAATCAAAGCTCTAATATCAGGTGGAAGTCTCAAGAGCACCTAACAGACGTAAAGCCCTTGCTTCCTATTTGGGAAAGAACTGGTCTTTTTATACTCTTCAGTATATGGCTCTTGCTTCACATTAACACCACCCACATACCACTGCTGCACAGGGTCTTGGTGCAGAATGCCCCCCATTTTCACCCAGACTAGCTGATAAAACTCTGAGGAATCACACATTCAGAGTTCAACTCTGTCAGTATATGAAAGGTATAGGAAAAGTCTAGCATCATCTCACATGGAGTCTGCTTAGGTTAAGATAACATTTGACACCAGCACTTCAGCAATCTCATTAGCACTTGACCAGATGGCATCAACTGACTTTCCAGATTGCAGGCATGCACTTGATATGCTTGTCAAGGGACAGAGGGAATTGTCTGACTGTATCACTGACACAAACACACAAGGGAGTCTGTGAATAAAGGTAAGCCAGGACTACAGTGTTTTGCAAAGCATGCAGCCTCATATTTTTATGCCACAAATATCCACCTTTACTCATAGCTTAGTCCATGTAGAAACCATAAAGGGCTTTGACATTGTTATTCTTTCACTCAAAGAATTTGCTTATGGGGCCATCACGGGCCTTTGCATTTCATATAGTTCAAAAGGGCTTGCAACAAGAGCCAAGAAAAATCTATAGCCAGCTGGCAATGCCTGGGAACATGTGCAATCTTTACATTCAGTTTGCAAGATTTCTTCTCCCCCATCTACCCCCTCCCAGTGCTTCAAAACAAACTTGAGATATTTTTATTACGATGAAGACATCAAACCTGAGTTACATTTCACCATGAAACGCTGTCTACTGAAGCCTGCTGTCTGTGGATCACCTCTTCTGCAGAGGTTACAGAGTCCCCGCAGACTCACCAACCTCTAACTAAAGATAGTTAACATCTGGTAAGCCTCCAAATACTCCCCAGACTTTCTTCCAACCCACACCAGCAAAGATCTATTCGCACAGGCTGCCATCTGTGACTGTTGTAGCAGAAAGCTTAGTAATGTGTCTGACTCAAGACTAGAATTATTTCCAAGGGACTGGAGGGGGTGGCATTTCCAATCTGAGTAATACCCATTTTAGCAATGAAAACTTGAATTCAAAAGTTCTGGCACTCCTACTGTAAGATCTTTTACAACTGTTCTCCACACAAGCAGCTAGGATTTAGGGTTCTTCTATACCTCCAACTCCCCTCATCTAATTCTAAGGGAAGCCGATGAATTCACTTCTGCTGAATCATCCAAGATGAACAATAAATAGTCAAGGAATAAAGAAGGAATTAAGTTATACTCCAGAGACAGGAGTTTGAAAAGGAGATAGGAAAAGGCCTTAAGGCAAGCCAACTTCTTCAAAAGATACAGCTTGCTTTTTGTGCAAACATTCCAGTCTTGTCAGCAAGTAGCAGGAAATTAACTACTAATTGCATCAGGGCACGTATTTTCCTTCTCTTTGTGTTCTCTGCACCAAAAGTAACAGCACACGGCTCTGTACCTTCCCTACTGAGTCATGCCATAACTTATGTTAAAATCTTCACTTTCTCCATGCAAAAGCAATGCAGAACTTCTTTTAACCTTTACCTCTCCACAGCTAAACCTTCTTTTAACCTTTTAGCTCTCCACAGCTAAACCTTCTTTTAACCTTTTAGCTCTCCACAGCTAAAGAGGTGTCAAATGGGAAGGAACCACCATGGTAAATAAGAAAACTAAAGGTACAAAGACCCTCTGTATGTGGCACTTGTCCTCCATCTACTCTCAGTAAGGAAAACGCAAGAAGTTATTAAGAGCTCCTGTTACCCAGCTTTTTCCAAAGTTAGCTTTCCACCAAATAGACTGACTCCATAGTTATCTTTTACTGTGTTAACACTTATTCCTAATAGCCTCTTCAGCAGTCATTCATGTAATTTGCTCAGAATTTTACATGCTCAACTCCATGCTCCCCTCTGAGCTTGTGTGAAATGGTTCTAAACACAGATAATGAAGTAAAAAGCGTAGGGTTTCAACTTTTGGATGCCGATACACAGTCCTTCCCCATCTCTCTATGACCAAGCAAGTACTGAACCATGTTAAAACATCATCTAAAAAAAAAAATCCCAACCATTTCTGAAAGCAAGATCAATAGCTAAAAAATGTGTAGTTTATGTCCAGTAAGGTATCCAAGCATTTAGAAGTGAAAATTTCTCCCCCATTTCATTCTGATAAAAGTGAGAAGCTACAGGACCTGCTTTTAGACAAGAACTGGATGACAATTTTGCCAGAGAGCAACTTACGTTCCTTCAAATTCAACCTATACCTCCTTCAACATATTTTCTAAGAATTCAAACCCCTTATTCAGATGTCATTGCTTCCTATTTCAGAAGTCACACATCACCTGCTATGCAGACTTCTTCCTGTGTCAGGAACATGTAGGTCTCCCACTGGTATTCTTGTGTGCAAAACTCAAGAGTTCCACTGCTCTACAGTAACTCTCCACATTCTCCCCAAAAGGTGAGACTCAGAATACTTAGCTTTTTCATTGCTAATTCTTTTTGCAGACCTTGGACTCTTTGGTTTCGAGTTGTGTTGCGACAGTGCCAAGGACAACCTAAGATGGCTACCATTAAAATGCTGGTAACTTAATCCTGTGATAGCAAGTGTCACTCTCCAGACAGCAGAGAACTCCCATGAACCAGTTAATCCCCATTTGTGTTTATGGAATTCAAAATTTAAATTAAATTACTCTGTTATATGAACAGTTGTTTATTCAGCCATTTTTTGCACTTTACAGCTGGAATTCTGGAAATTCAAACACCACATCTTTGCCTGTGAGCTTCTTGTAGACACCAGAAAATGTTTCCACCTGTGAAGACAAATAATCTTGTTTATACATGCTGGGTAAACAAGTAACTCGAAGTTAACATACTTGATACTCTACTATTTGCCACTTTATCTTCACTCTGCCATGAGCTCTGGGGCTAATTACTTTCTACTGGATGAAAGTAGCCGAACATTTACACAGAAGATACGTTTTCTGAAGAGTATTTGGACACACTTTGATTTGCAACCATGGGAGATCCTGAGACCTGAGCAGGCCCAAACACACCTCTCCAGAAAAAACCCAAGGCGAAGTGCAGTCTGTACTGAGCACAACTGTTTACGGTCAGAACTAAGTGCTTCACTTGAAAAACAATAAAACCAAACAAAACAACCCAATTAACCTCTACATATACCAAAAAAAAAAAAAAAAGAACAAAACACTGTTCCTGTAAGAAATCAATATAGCTACTTAACAATCCAGGGCCTTTGGCAAGTTAAACTAGAGCTTTAGTTCAAAAGTGTCTTGCCTCATCTTCAGCACCTTATTCCTGATACAAAAACAAGCATCTCTACTGCCAAAAGCCAGTCTTCTGCTGTATCACTAAGCAGACTCCTAGTGAATGTCAGAATGGTACCCTGACCTGCATGAGAAAGTAAGTTTTTTCATTTACCTTGTGTTCAACATTGTTCTGCTGTGCTTTGTCCAGATGGACTTTTATAAGCCTGCTGCCGTCCAGTTTTACACGGATTCTCTTGCCCACGATTTCACTCGGGAAGACCAGGTCTTCGAGAATAGCATCGTGCACTGCAGTAAGTGTACGGCTGAAACACCACAGTGGTATCATTAAAACACATCCTCTTCAAAACCTTCATTTGTCAAGGCTTAAGCCTCTCACAAGCACGCTTTAGATGAAAATTCAGTGGCATTTTTTTTCTTTAATGCCACAGTGGGACAGTATCACACTATCACAGGTTATGCAAAAAGAAAAGCCAAATTCTACAGCGGGTGCAGAAAGTTAGTCACTGCATAAGGGGAGTAAGTAGCCAGGTTTCTGACCTTCTATCACACACTCTTTTGCAGCAACAGCCCAGAAACATTCTTCTATTTCTACACGTTTATGGAATATTTTATTTAAATCAGAACTGTCCCATCTTCAATTCTGCCAAAGACACTCACTGGAAGAGTTTAAGTGTGCAAATATCTTGAGCTACATCAAGGACAGTCACAGAAAGCCCAGTTTTAAAAACACTGGTTTCTTCATCTGCCATAGTCCAAGCAGCTTGGAACACCAATGTATTACAGGAAAAGACTAGCTGGTAAGTTTAATCCATGCTTAGAAGACTGTTTGATGTCTACATGCATGTTCTTGAACTGTCCAGAAGTGAGTCAAAATGAGAAAAATTAGCTCAGGTTATTTTGCATGAGTCTAGAGGACTAATGTAATTTCTAGCATCTCCATCTGAAGTTTAAAGGCAGTACCACTAGTAACTAAGATCGGTGTCTACAGCAGCGCCTGAACTTGTGAAGATTGGGACAGCTAAGGGTGACCAACATCAATCACATTTCCGTGCTTTGCAATGCACACAGCAGTTTTACACCACCAGCCCGATTTCATCTCAGGCCCGGACAGGGACAGTCCTGAACAAGTGCCTTCCCTTGTGCAGAAACTGGCAGGATGCTAATCTTAGACACAGCTGCCAACTTCTCTAGCCACTGTGCAACATCAGTTTTAACAGAACACAGGCAGAGTCCCCCAAATGCAGTTAGATGAGTACTATTAAACTGTACTTTTAAAATCCATGCCTACAGATTGCAAAACACAGTAACACATAGGACACAGGTATAATACTGGGGCTGGGAAAAGTTAAAGGGCATGCCATATCTCAGAGAGGAGAAACTTGTAAGACAGACTACATAATGATACAGCGAGATACAGAACAATATGGATGAGGCATTGGCATCCACAGAGACACAGCAGTGTTGCACATCTAGCAATCAAGAGACTAAGTAAGAGCAAGGGAGGCCATTTAACACAAATGACTATACTACTGCTATTAAATTCATACCCAGAGAGACTAGTACTCATACCTATACCCCTCCTCAGCCACTCTCTCCCTCATTGCACCCCCTTCCATGTGCCAGCCTTGACTTCTGTACAGTTTAACGTGTTATGTGGAAGTGGCACTTCCTACAACTTAGAAAAAATAATTCTTGTCAGCACACTGTGGTCACAGGGACACCAGGGTGGGGTTACTTAAGCCAGCATTGCTGGCTAAAAACTGACTACAGCTGTAGCTGGAAATACAGATAGCACCAAGAAATGCAACACGATGCCCAAAGATGAGCTTTCTACTGCACTCTTCGGTAGTCAAATAGCAGTAGGAGAAAAGACAAGACCACCCAAACAATCTAATGACCTCTCAAAAACTCAACTAACCATTATGTGACTAAACTACTAGTTACAAAAGAAGGCTGTCATACTGAATCAGTATTATTTACTAACCTCCTGGGACGCTTTTGCTTGTTTTTTGTGCGGCTTTTTCTCGTTGGCTTGGGCAGAATCCTTCTCTGTTAAGTTAAAAACAAAACAAAAAAGGGCATTTCTCAGTATCTAGTGGTTGCAATTTACTCAAGCATCCCAAACACAAGCACCTTCTCCCCACAACTGGAAAATGCACGAAAACCCAAAAACCAATTATGCTCAAAGTTACACCAGCATTAGAACCTCAAGTTACTTGCAGAAGCTGAAGTGCTGTATTGCTTTATTTCCCAATTACTAATCATGTATTCAGTGCACTGAATTAAAAGATTTGTACTTCATCCCCTCTCCCCATGAATACATTCACGATAGTTTACTGTGTTTCATTAGCAACATGAACATGCTTCCCTGCAAACAGAAATCCCACAGGATTCTACAATTTCTGTCAGAGTGAGACTCTGGTGTAACCCAGAGTAGTGAGCTCAGTCCCACAGCCAGCCAGGTGACCTCTGAGATTGAAATGTTAGTTTGAATAGTAAGATGTATTACACAATGCAGATCAAAACCTGGCTTAAATGTAACCTGTTCCAAAAGTAGGATCTAAAGGAATTTGCATAACCTTAGATCAGTAAAACTTATTTTCTACTTCCCTATTCCAAGCATAGATGTTTTAAACCATTGAGTTTTAGATGCAATTGTAGCCACTTGCAGTATTTTCCACCATCACATGACAGTTTCTTCATTACTGTGTTCGTGATGGGGTTACCATAATCCAAACTGGGTCATGTCATACTCAAGAACATGTTCCCTACAGCAGAAGAACTGCACAAGTTCCCTTCTAAAACACAGATTACTGAACTGGCAAGGAATTATAAAGCACATAGGTAAAGTGAGACAGAGGCACTTCATTAAAATAAACCTTCTTGGTCACATGAACGTTCAGGGTAAGGTGTTCTGGTTCTTAAAAAGCTTGTCTAATTATCCAGTCTGCAGACAGATCTCCAGTTTGTCCATCTCTCAGTACTGCCCAAAGAGCCCTCCATCACCTTTTTTAGCCTTAGTTCCCTCATATATTTAGAACTTGAGTTAGTTTCTTTAGATCCTAACTTAAATTTTAAGTACTTAGATTATGCAAGTGTAGTAAAGTACCTATCAATATTTGCTCCCTTTTACTTTCAAGCTTTGCTTCTCCAACTTCTGAAGGAGTCAGAGAGGTCAGAACAAGAAAGTTCTATCCTCCACGAAGAAGTTTCACACCTCACAAAGTTTACACAGCCTCAGCTGCCAGCTGAAATCATTTCACCTAACATCCACGGGACACTCATTATACTTCCTGCTGGGACAAAAATACGCATTGCATCCCTCTTACCCTGAATGGGCAAGACAGAAGGGTAACGGAGCACTGGAACAGGTTATCCAGAACGGCTGTGGAATCTTGGATGCTTTCAAGACTCAGCTACACAAAACTATGGCTGACCTGATCTAATGCTGGTAGCAATTCTGGTTCATGCATGAGGCTGGACTAGATCCCTCCAAATCAACATTTTTATGATTTTAAGTGCTTTACCTGAGCAATGAACACCACATGTTTTCCACTAAATTTCTTCTCCAGCTCACGAACTAGCCGCACCTGAATCTTCTGGAAGGATTTCAGCTGAGGAACTGGTACGAAGATAATGATGGCTTTTCTGCCACCACCCACTTCAATTTCCTGAAACAGAAGCACAAGGTAAATGTTACCTGGGGGTCGAGAAGTAATGTTTGGTTTGATGGTGAATACTTTGAGCACAGGTATTTGATAGTCTTGCTTAGGACTTTGCAGGGCAGGGAGCACATCACACAGCAGTACCTGCTTTAATACATTAAAGACAAAGCACTGAAAAGCGTCTATCAGAGCACTTATTTTGCTGTAAAGGAGTAATTGGGCCATAAATCCCACCACTCCTTCCACAGTCACATCCTCTGAATAGCAAAGCTCATTTTTTTTGCAGGATGAGACTCAGACACTATACTGGTAACTACTACACTGAATGCTTACAGACACATCTGCAGTGATACTCATATACTGATACAAAGTTTCAAAAATTACTTGCCTCTAATGCAGACTCAAGACAAAGTTAACTTCACAAATTTCCTATTTTTGAGCTACTGCTTCATGGAAATCACCCGTCCACCACTTGCCAAGGCCTCCATCACTACTCAGTCAAAACATTTCCTTCCCCTCCAAATGTGGACAGGATTACAACACACCAACTCAGGTTACTTTACCCCTGGCTTATTCTCCAACAATTGATCAAACTTAAGTTTGCACAGGCTTATAAAGCGTTTCTCCCGTGAGCCCGGCTGCAGAGACATCCTCATTGTCCAACACCATGGAAAGATACATTATTTTAAACAAGCTACCTCCTCACATGAGCCAACTCAGATGCCCACTGGAGATTTCTTCCAAATAAAATCAAGCACCTAAGTAAACAATAGAGACACTTCTAAAAGCCTCTCCCTTGAAGGCCTCTGAACCTGTACACCAAGCTGCTTTCTGCACTCAACTCTTAAGCAGTCATGCCCCAGTATCTGTAGTGGTGAGCCAGGGCAAGAACCAAAAGCAGCCCATTTAAGTTTCTGACTGCAGAGACCAGCTTCATTGCTGCCATCCAGTATTCCAGGCTGACAAATCCTAGCACCGATTTTCTTCCTCTTTTCCACTAATTGTCTTTTTTCTTTTCTCCCTTTAGGTTTCAGTTGCCTGTATGAACTAAAACTAAAATAGAGGCAGGATAACCTACATGAGTAAGTCAGTCTACTATCCTAATGCACCTACCATCTACTGCTTGGTGCACAGGAGATTCACAACAAACTGATTTTACAGAGTATAACACTTTATGTTCCTGCATAACAGTTTATGTTTCTGCAATGCCTACATTTCCAGTCAATATCCACATGCAAAAAGCCAGTTTTGGACCCCAAATTCAGTTTGCAGAGACAGCAAGTAGAACAACCATTTTTAAACACTTTTATTTAACACATCCAACTGCTACTTAAGTTTTTACAATGACTTTTTAGACCAGTTCCCAAGAAAAACACTATTATAAAATCCTATGTACTAGCCACAAATGTCAAGTCACAACAGCAGGTAATAAACCCCCACAGGCCCTAAGAAAGGGCTGAAAACTTCATTCACCTACTACATTACCATTTACAAAAATTAAACATACACAGAGCAAGTCACCATGCAGTTCTCCGTGCAGAAGGCCCAGCCTACCTTAGCTGCTGTGATGTTCAACTCCCGCAGCTGAGCCTTTAAGTCGGAGTTCATTTCCAACTCCAGCAGAGCCTAGAAAAGTGAAGGTGCAAAATAATCATTACATTCACTTCAACTCATAAGAACCCTTGAGACCAAAGCTTGTCCACAGTGCCAGGGAGCAGCTATATACTTTTTACCACAGTCAGTATCAAAGATTTAACTTCCTCTAAGTCATGCTAACATGCAACAAGTTCAGTTGTTGGGAATAGAGGCCATCTAGTCCAGTTCTTAAGTACAGCTAAGAAAGAGAACACATTCAGACAGCTCCAGACTCAAAGTTTAGGCTCTGGACAACTGTCACAACACTGTTTCGATAACCTGCAGTGAGTCACCAAACAGCACAAGGAAAGCCACATACCTGGGATATACCAGACTCGAACTCATCTGGCTTCTCGCCATTAGGCTTCACAATCTTGGCGCTAGAGCTGAACATGGCCTTTCTGCAACGCAAAACAACACTTCGGCTGTGACCAGGCACATGTCACCCGCTGCAAACACAGCCAGGACTCTCCAATCCTGCTGAGCAGCCACACACTCCAGAGCGAAGCCAGAAGTGCCCCAGGGGCCGCGCCGGCCCCAGCACGTCGCTGCAGGCAATGCCGACCAGGGCACGGGCACACCGTCCCGGGAGCGCGGGGCCTGCCCAGCGCGGGGCCGCTCCGAGGCCTCGGCAGCGCCGTGGGGGCGG
>JAOXXN010000446.1:99943054-99967033 GCA_026770055.1 Myrmophylax atrothorax | reverse complement strand
GGCCGGGACGTGGCGGGGGCTGGCACGGCTCCTGCTCGGCCTGTCACTGCCATGAATGTGCCCTTGCACGGAAATGTGTCTGTGGCCGCTTGGAGAGCGGTGCTTGTGCTGTGTCCGCCTGAAAGGCCGTTGGATGTCTGTCTCCTCTCCAGTTTGATCTGGGATGAAGAGTGGCTGGTTTATTCTGTGATATTTTTTTCGTAATAGCCCGGGGCGGTGTCAGGTAACAGACTAACATTACTAAGAGATAATAACAACTGTTATCTTTAAAAACAGTCGTTCCAAGTAAAATTGGATCTTTTATATATGTTGAAATTGCTATCTTTTTGGTTTTTGGAAGGGGCACTCTGTCTTTCAGCTGTCACACAAGAAAATGGTAGCCAGAGAGAAGAGCTAAATACGTTGTGTTGCAGTACATGCAAAAGGCCATATGAACAGTCCACAAACGAAGAACAGATTGCAAAGCGAGTAAAACATGATGAATTATTCTCATCATACTCAACACCAACAGTCAGTGAAGATAAATTTTCATATATGGGTGAGGTCTTTGATAAGTCCTTTAATTCTTTTCATTTCTTTGCACTCCTTCATAAGCAACAAGTGTAACTATTAGAAAGCCTTTAGGGAGGTTTGTGTATGGCAGCATCAGGCGCATTGTTTCTGTTTAAAATGGAAATGTGAACCATAATCTATTTGTTCACATTGTCTTTCAGTGTAATTTTAATTGGCTTTAACTGATGTCAACATACAGCTTAGTCATAACATTATAGGTGTGATTTTATTGTGTGTGTGGCTTACAGGCTATATTTAAATATACAGATGTAGCTGGGAAATCTTGAAGTTGGCTGAAGAATCCAGGGACTGTAGCAAGAAGTGTAGGACTTGGGGCAGGAACTCTTCTTAAGGCTGATTGGTTTGACAGCAGTGAGAGTGTAAAGCTGCAGTGGGACTGCTGGTGTTGTGCGTTACTAATTCCCATAGCTATGTCCTTCACTTTTGGAAGGGCTCTCTGGGAAGGGAAGTTTTGGGGATTAATTTATCAGCAGACTTTTTTTTCAGCTTAAAGAGTCTATGTCCTTGAAGGAGTTGCTTGAACTTCTGATTTTGGTAATCTTTTTGTAGGTGACTTTGTAGTTGTTTATACAGATGGCTGTTGTTCAGGTAATGGACGTAACAGGGCACGTGCTGGAATAGGTGTCTACTGGGGACCAGGCCACCCTTTGTAAGTAGCTTGAGAGGTTATTTTTTTTTAGATTAATACATTACTGTTTATTTTTTATGTGATTTACAATACTAGACTCCTTTTAAATATGGAATTCTGTTGTTGAGACTCATAATTACAGTGTTCTGAGACTAGTGAGTTACTGAGGGGAAAAGAGAAATCATCTTCTCTGGGGAAAATCAACTCAAAATAATATTTTGGGGGGCTGAAACTATAATTCAAGTAATGCAGAAAGTTTTAAAGTAGAAGTAGGTGTGCACAGGAGCCTGTAAATGCAATTGCATATTGATGGCAGGTCCAAAATGTGCAGGTTGCTCTGTGCAGGTGGAAGTTAGTCCTAGAATATTTTCATTGTCCTTAATAAAAAGTAGCTCTCCTGTATTAATTTTTTTAATGTTTACTCATTATCCACTCTTCTGAATATTTTGGTTAACTAATCTACTATTCATTCCTTGGAGACAGAAATACCAGTGAAAGACTTCCTGGACGGCAGACTAACCAAAGAGCAGAAATACATGTAAGTGGTAAATGTCCTGAAACGTTTCTCCATGTCAGGTTGCAGTAGCACCCTCATGACTATGTCAGCTCCGGTCCTCAGAAACTATTTGTGGAGCTGTGAGGGAAGTATACAAAATATCTAGAGTTAAGACTTGAAAGAAATAGTTCTCTTCAAGTTTTGTTGGTCTTTATTGGTTTTCAACACCTTGAGAATTCCCAAATGTCATCAAGCATAGCTACTTAAAACAGCCTTACGTTAGGAAAGCCTGGCTCTCCTAAATCTACGTATAGATTTCCTTGCATTTTTAATGTGCATGTTTCAGACCTTGGAGTGAGGGCTGTTGAGTAGCAGTTAAGGGGAGAATCAGCTTCTTATGATGACAGATCAGAGCATCATAATCCTCAGATAAATAAAACAGTTTTTGGCTCCTGAGTAACATCTGTTGGCAAGAGCAGATTCAGTCTTCCCTTCTTACCTCCTCTTAATTACAGTACTGCTACTAATGCACACTGTGTGTTTGGAGATGAACAGAAATGGGGAATTGATCCACTTAAAAACTACAAGAAGTTTATTTTAGTGAGAGATAACTAGAGGTACTGTTGGTGTATGGTCAGACTTGTCACTAAAGAGCTTTTCATCTTTACATCCTCATCCAGCCACATCTCCCTGATATATTTCAGAGCACCAAAAAACCCTCAACCTGTTAAGGGTTCCAGACAGTTAGAACTGATGTGAATCCCTCCTAGTTGTGGAGAAAATGCTTAAAACTTGATGTGCAGTTGATAGAAGTTTTGGTGGTTAGAAAATAGGGCAGAGAGCTACTCCTTCCGCACAGAGTTGAATATCAGAATGTTTTGGAGGTTTTTTTGCCAGTGGAACTTCAGTGGCTGCCTCTTTGCCTGAATCATAAAGGTGTCATCTGCATGCAGAATCTTGGATCCTCTGCTCTATAAAGCATGCTGATAACCATTGGTGGGGACAGTTCAGCAATACTCTTCATAGTTCTGTGTTAGCATCAGTTACTTTGTTGATATTTTAATTGCATGTGATTAAAATCGTATTCTGAACTGTGATTGTATTGAAACATTCTTAAGGCAGCCTGCAAAGCGATAGAGCAAGCCAAGAGTCAAAACATCAAGAAACTAATAATCTACACTGATAGCAAGTTCACTATTAATGGTAAGTTAATGATTCGAGTTTTCCCAATACTTTCATTACATAAGGCCTGCAGAACATACTGAGTCCTGGAAAGAGGGATGTAAGGAAGAGAATGCATAGCTTACTGTGCACAGCTGCTCAGGGAAAACTTCCAAATCCTCAAGCATCGCCTGGTAACTGAAACATGAGTAGAATCAAAGCACTTGTTGCAGTAACGGCTGATGGAAGTAACCACATGATGTTTGTCTTGAGATTTTCAGTATGATACAAAGTCTAGAAAAAATGTCATTCGTGCTGTTAGGGCTGTTCTTAGGAATTTACTTGGAAGTTGGTAATAACCCTGTTGGTATTTTGTTGTTTTGCTTGGATTGGAGAGGCTGCCTTAACACACATGTGTGAAGTACATTCAAGTTCCCTTGCTTTCAAGTTTTTAAGCTACTCTGACGGACTAGCCAGAGGTGATACGTGCTCACATGATATGTTTCAACTTCAGCCAGAGACTTGGAAAATTTAATTTTATTCCCTTCAAATACCATATGAAGCAGCCCAAAAGACTTAATTTCTGTATAAAACTTCTTCCTCTTTCCATGCGATCTTCAGATTTTGCTCCCATGGTAATCTGAACTGCGTATTTATTTTTCCTTTGTACATCACAATTTTACAAAGGGTATTTGTGTTCTGTTTCCAGATCACTTTGGAGGTTTAATTTGTGGAAGTTTTTTTGAAATAACATTAACCAAAAACTTAATGCAACTTTTGATTGAAAATTAAATGTGCTTTTACTGCTTGTTTTTGCTTGCAGTTTGGTCTTGTGTTTGGGGTCACTGAGGTGCAGGTTCCGTTCTTGTTTAAGCAAAATTATTCCATAAATGTGTCTAGCAGTTATTTTTCAAAATGCTACAGAAGGAAGCTTGGGGTTAAATGCAAATGGAAGTGGTTTGGTTTTTAGGAGGTTTGTTTGCAAGATCAGGAAAGATCTTTAAAAAAACCCCAACCTTATTTAAGTAGTTATACGATAAATTTTCTGGCCAGCAAGGAATGGACAGAATGTTAAATCAAGTTCTGTAGAAATCTTTTTACATGGTCCTCCTCTGAAGGATTCTGCAGAAGCCACAAAAACAGGTGGCCATCTGTTTTTGCTCCATACATGTATCTCCTCAATTTCTCTAAAACAAACGAGTCAGTAGATCTGTACCATCAAATCTCACCTCAGCTTCAGTTGATTGAAATTCATGAGAAAGTTTTGGTGTAATGCATATATAAGATTGTAGTCTTTAAGTATCTGTTTGGGAAAACATGTTTGGGTAATTCAAGTAATAATGAAAAAATCCTGAAGACACCAATAGAGAACTAAACAGGAATATCTTCTATCTCCATTGTCTTTGCCTGAGACTCTGTGCACAGTTAATGTCTTGTTAAAAGGCTGTTGGGTCCATCCTGATTCTTTGCTGACTTTTTTAATAGCATTTTCATGGTGATGCCCTCTTTGCATAGGTATTACAAGCTGGGTAGACAACTGGAAGACAAATGGCTGGAGAACAAGTTCAGGAGGAAGTGTAATAAATAAAGAAGATTTTGAAAGACTCGATAAACTATCAAAAGACATAGAAATTCAGTGGGTAAGTTCCTTGTTTCTTCTTTTTAAGGACTTCTTAAACATGCTCCTTGTAAAACCTTGTATGACCATAACTAAGACTTTTGTAGAACATAATATTGTACATCCATAGGTAAAACCATAAATACAGAGGAGCTACTTTTTGTATTTGAAGCAAATTAACAACATAATCTAGACTCTGGGAACCAGTAGTTCATTTATTTAAATGAATGTTTGTTTGTTTTCTGTCTCTTATTACTACTTAGAAAACGTCTGCAATAATTATTTTTAGTTTGTTAGTAGATGAAATTTCTGTACCTGGAAATGTAACCATAAAATGTAACTGTGTCTTTTTCTGATAGCTGAATTTCTGGATTTGTGTTCAGAACTCTCTAAGATGCTACTTCACTGGAGTAACTCAATCACAGTGTCTTTAATGGGGAAAACTGGGAGTTTGTTAACCAAATAAACTCTCTAGTTTTCTTTAGTGTGTTTCTTCTAAGAAAATTGATACAGAAAGCTTGTTAACGTAACTTTTAAGTCATTTTTCTCTCCAGTAATGAAGTAATCCAACTTCTGTACAGGTATTTTTGGTAAAATGTGTTTTTCTCTGAGCTATTAATGTTGTAGGGAATATCTTCCCTCTCCTCCTTTTAAATTTTAGCCTAACTGTGGCAAAAGACCACTGATTCTAGAAATAAATCTATGTACTATTGACTTTGTAGCTGCTAATGGCATATTTACAGGGCTTCTGTCTTCACCCTTTATAAAACAGGATCACGTAGATCTTTAATGTGCACTTTTTCTGTGGAAAGTCTATTGCAGATATTCTATTCATGCTGTTCTGTGTTAGAGTTGGTGACTCCAATTTAAAGGCTGACTAGATTTTATATAACTACTCCCATTACCTATTGAGGAGAAGAAAGTGTAAAAATGTAAAACTAAGACTAATTAAGACCAACTAAGTTCAGTTATTTGTAGAGTATTTTTACATAATTAAAGGATACTGTTTTATGCACACTTCTTAAACCTGCATCACTTAAATTTGGGAAGAGTTTCATTTCAGGAGTAGTATGGCTATACTTAGTTAATGGTAATCCATTTGCTGAGGTGTGGAGTCCTCCATGGGTTACAGGTGGATCTCTCTTCCTCCTTGGGCTGCAGGGGCACAGCTGCCTCACCATGGGCTGCACCATGGGCTGCAGGGGAACCTCTGCTCTGCCACCTGGAGCACTTTCTCCTTCTCTGCTGACCTTGGTGTCTGCAGGGTTGTTCCTTTCAGATATTCTCACTCCTCTCTTTGGCTGTTGTGAAGCATTTTTACTCCTTCTTAAACATGTTATTGCAGAAGAGCCACCAGCTTTGCTGATGGGCTCAGCTGTGTCTCACTGTGGGTCCATTTTGGAGCTGTCTGTATCTGATATGGGGGCAGCCCCTGGTGTCTTTTCACAGAAACCAACCCGTGAAGCCCCCACTTGGCACCAAAACATTGCCATGTACACCTAATACCGTCTCACACACAGTTCATGCTCAGAACTTGTCTCCTCTCAGACCTTGTCAAATGGCAGGCTTGGTTTTCTTCCTCACCTCCTTCCTCCACCCTTACTGCTGACAAGGGTGGGCTTATGGTTGAAAGTTTTTTCAGTTCCTAATGGAAGGATGGACAGTTGAGACATCTGAATATCGGGAGATTCTTTTAATACTCTCTTTCTGTATCCTAAGTGAGTGCTGTAACCACCAAGGCTGTTAATGGAGTAGAGGTCTCTGTCCTTTTGGGGAGAGATTAACTTGGTTCAAGCACTGAATGCTGGTAGGTTTTTCTCTCTTCTCCAAAAGTGAGAATTTTGAGTTGCAGCTGTTGTCTGCATTGCTTAAAAGCCGGGTTACATGGTCCTTATCCATCCAATTCACTACTTCTCATAAAGATGATTTTCACAATTTGGCAAGACTTTCTAGAGGAGGAGAGGTTATGAAAATCCCTGGCAAGAACATCTAAGGGCTAAATGTGAGGTGAGGGCCTCTGAGGAGGTGCTGCTGTACTAAGAATGAAAGGGCATTGTGTGATCTAATTTCATGTATATACTTTATTCCTGCTTTCTTGCATATCTAACATTCCTATACTTTTGTCCTGACAGATGCACGTTCCCGGTCATGCTGGCTTCCAAGGAAATGAAGCAGCTGATAGACTAGCAAGAGAAGGAGCTTGTAAACCAAAGTGCTGACATACTGGGACTAGAGACTGTTGCAGTGGGAGGAAAAGGCCTAACATGACAGCAACAGCTGGAGCTGCTGTAATTTTTTCAGAGTTCAGCTTTGAACTGTACTTCTTTCTGGCCTGAAGCACTAAATATATACCAACTTCTGGACAGAAAACACCCACATTTTCTTCTATTACTTTTGTTTTACAATTGAGACAATATTTAGTTGATAATTGAGTATTTGTTTTTCCTTCATTTTATTGAAAGGGCTATGGGGTCACTGTTTTTAGCTGTCTCATAGACGTATGAACTCACCACGAAGAAAAGACTTCTGAAGAAGGAATATTAAATAGAAGTGCTCTGTATTTTCTGTTTGGTGAAATAAATTATTTTTTGTACAGATGTATATATTGCAGCCCAAAATAGCTGAGGTGGGGGCACTTTGGGGTTGTTTGATTCGGTCACCTAACACAGAGATGTCCACTGATCTGCTTTGGCATTCTGGTATAGTATTAACTGCCCCACAGATGAGCTCATAACGCTGACCTCTTTGTGTTCCTCCCAGTAACATCAGTTACAGCACCTGTACATGTCCCTGTCTTGTTACTGTGCAAAGTAGCTGTCTTGGTTTGAGCTGGCAAAATGCCAACTGTCCAAGACAGAGTAAAAGTGTTCCTCCCCCCCAACTAGCCAAGAGAAAAAGAGGGAGAGAGGAAAAAAAAAACCTTCCAAACTAGGTTTATGCTAAAACTAATTACATATTTATACAGAAAAAAACTAAAAGAAAACTACAATATAACACACACAAGTTATGTATAACAAGAAATAACTTCCCACTTCCCAGTAAGCATAAATTCTACCATTTTAACTACAAATCATTCTAGAGAAGTCAATTTCCCAGAGACAGACTTAAGCAGAGAGAAGAACTAAGATCAAACATTCTACTTCCCTAAGATGCCATGATGGTGAGCCAATGCTGGCCTTGGGGCCTCCTTGTCCCTCCTGGGACAGCACAGTGTGTCTTGCTGGGACCACGGCTGGAAAGCAACTGACCAAGCCACACCCACACAGGGGATCCCATCCCCCTTGAGGTGATGTCACTATGGTATGGAATACAACATCATTGGTTAGAAGAAGTCAGCTGTCAGCTAGCCCAGCCCAGCTCAAGTCACCTGGCAATTTCAGGCCTAGTCCAAATTTCAAAACCTAAATTTAGGTGAACCCACAACAACTCCTAATCCACAATCTTAATTGCAAATAACTTATTTGTTTATAGTTTTCACAGCCTGTAGAAGGAGGGGGGAAAGAAGTAAGTTCTAGGTCACAGACGGATGAAATAGTGGTTAAATTGATTGATGATATTTAAATTGATTGATGATATTTTCTGTAAAAACACATGTGATTTTGCTGTTCTGGCTGCTGGAGTATTCCTGTGCATGAGTTTTACTCAACCTCCCCATTTGCTCTTGATGCTTTTTATACTCCTTAGTCCTGTGCAATCCCATGTAGATTTGCATTCTCTCTTGCTTCCTTAGGCTGTTTAACTCTTGTTAGGGCTTAGACCATCTGTAATTACTTTAGTGGTTGTGTCTTTGTTGCAGTTTTGCAAGGCTATGACATCCTTTTTTAGCCCCTCTAGCTGCTGCTTTCAGAGTTAGCTGTTCACATACTAGATGATTTGCTCTATTAGACAAATGTTCCTGGGAGAAACAAAGTGGTTTTTTAAATTATTTTCTTACCATTTGTGGTTTTGATTAGGAAAAACAAGGGCAGATCTTTTGGAGTTTAATGGGCTAATGCTGCTCTTTGCTTGTGCCTTGGCATAAACCTGGAGACTGGTAAATCTGGTATCTATTGACATTCAACTTTGGTGTAAATTTGTAAAATTCAATGCAAGTCAGTTACTAAAACACTTTGTTATCATTAAATTCTCCCCTGGATCTCTTCCTTGTGAAGAGATTGGTTAAAAATAATTACAAGGTAGAGAAGTGCTGGCCTTTATTGACACAGAGTCAATGAACGTGCAGCAATTGGCAGTTGCCTTTTACTGGTTTCATATGTTCACTTTAAATACATAGTTTCTGTGAGAGAGTGGAAATGTCAAAGCTGTATCTGTAGTGAAGACAAAAATACTTGCCTATAATTACTGTTTTCTGAATTTTTTTCTGAGCGAGGTTTTATCTGCTCTCCTTTCTGCTGTATCTGCGACTTGTATATTCTTGTCTTGATTTGTTTGTTAACCAAGAGGAATTTTTAGCTCCTTCCTGAGATTCTTCCTTCCTCGTTCTGAGATTTATTGTGTGATTGTCTCTAATTTGAAACTTGGCAAACCTTATGAAATATGGAAGTGTGACCCAGTTCTGACCTCATTTACCTGCGCTGCGTTTTGCAACGATGCCCCTGGCACGTTGGATGGCCCTGCAGGTCCTTTTATTTGCAGCCTGTCATCACAGAGTGGCTTTGGCTCCTGGTTCCTGTGCAAAAGGATTAAGGACTCCTGACCCAGCTGAAGTTGGAAGCTCAGTTTAAAGCCCTGCAATATCAGGGGTTGTTACCAGAGCCAGACTGAGTTGTGGGAGGTGTGTGGAGCCCAGTGCCAAACTGGGTGTGTGCACTGGAGGTGTCACCTTTTCGGCTGCACTTTTCTGGCTGGGACAGAGCAGTGTCTGGAGAGTTCAGTTCCCCTGCCTGAGCTGATCTGTGACTGCAGTTTGTGTGTGTGCAGAGCCTGTGCTGGACATCCAGTTCAAATAAAACCTTTCTCTCTGTCTGAAGCAGCAGTTGTTTGATGGTAGCAAGGCTGAGAACGCTTTTGCAAAGCTGCAGGCTGTGGTTAATGTTTTAATTGTCCTGTCCTTTAAATGTGCTCATTTTGGGAGCCTTGTCGATGCTAATGCTGTCTCCCTAATGCAAAGCTGGGATGACTTGTGATTCCAGTCCGATTTGTTAAGTGGATGTATTTTATTTGCAGCTAATGACTTGCTGCTGGTGGATGGTAAGTGTAACTGCTGACTTGTTTTATTGTCTGTTGAAGCTCTCATGAATCTGTGGAAGAGTCTTAAGACACATTTTTGCTGTGGTTTCCTCCTTGTGGTTGGATGTCATTCAAGATTTGTAAGGAATTCAGAGCTATAGGTAGCCTGGACTGTCTGCATCTCTCTCTTTGTGGCATTGCAGGACTTGGGATCCAGTGCAATTCATGTTAACAAAATCTAAATTGGGATACTTCAGGATAAAATATTCCTGGAAATGAACTTTGTTGGTCTTGTTGTCAATTAAATGACTAAGTCTCAGTGTAAATCTTCCCCTTTTGTTCAAGATTCTCACTTGTGTGCTGTTGACATGCTGGAAATGTAGATCAGATGTGCTAAAGGTACTGTTACTATTGCCTGCCCACATATGTCATTTGTTTGCTGCATAAATACACCTACAGGCTTGTTCCATACAGAGGCCCAAGGAGCTACATAGAAACATGTACTGATTTTGTTAATTCACAGAATTTTTCTGTGTTGTGTTCCAGAGAAATATAGATAAATAAGCCAAGACTTCATTAGGGAAAACCATGTTTCTGCCAACCTGCATTACAGTAGGCAAAAAAAAAATTCCTTCCAAAACATTCCATGACACTTCTGAAGGGAATACCTGCGACTTCTAAAGAAACAATCTGTTTCCAGGGAGCAAAAGTTGAAGATTAAAGGATAATTTTGCCTTTTCACCCTGTAACTCCGAGTCTAGGAACTGTACAATGAATAATTCAGACAGAGTTTTAGAAGCACGGAAGGAGAATGTAGGTTTGGGTTGGGGGAGCCAAAGCCTGTGGAGGTGCCTCATTTGGACATCTAAGAACAAAGGAAAATACCAGCTAGAAACATGACTGTGTAAGCAGATAGCATCTTTGATAGCTGAAGTTTCTAACTAGTTCACAGAAGAAAATGTTGCAAAATGTTCCTGCAGAATTGCTGGAACTCCTGGTTCATACTGTGCATATCTGAAGAAATGTGCCTTTATCAGTTTCTGCAACTGCATTGCTGACAAAGGCTCCAGTGGAATTTTCATAAAATAAATGAGTAAGTCTCTGTAACTGCAGAAGCAAATTCTGTCTTCTCCATTTTATCTGGTTGCTTTCCTGAACTCCTTCTCCCACATCAGCTTTCCAGTTCAGTTTGTGCTAATGTGTCCTCCAGCATCTGCCTCATTTTTCTTGGCTTGTGTTGTCCTCCCGAGCTGACAGAGCTCAAGTCTTGCCATTCCTGTTCCCTCCCAGGATTCGTGGGATGATGTGGAAGATCTCATCCCTTCTGGCTCCAGATTGGAATTCCTGAAACAGTCAAATGGGTATCTCTCGTTGAGGGCAGGATGAACTTCTGACTTTCCTCTTCTGGCCAACATTATGTTTATATGCCTGGGAAGATTTTTCTTTTTTTAATCTTTATTTTTAAATACAAACCTTGGAGAACTTGATGCTGGAGAGTGGTATAACTCGAGGTAAAAAGTTTGTTGTAACTTTTAAATTGTCCAACTGCACTGATTTAAGAAGATGGTTGTTTTCATTCTGTTGCTTACCTCTTGTGAATTTATGATGCTGTTTTTCTGAGAACACCAAAATGTTTTTTATCATCTGTGAACGAATCATATCCCTGTGAGAAGCATAATGTGCATATTACATATAGACAGACTGAGAAGAGATCATTACTTTGCCTCAGGCTACAAAATAAGACAGTAATATAGTGGGAAGCTGAGTCTCGCAGTCTCCTGCTTTAACCGGTGAATGACTCATTATCCTGGCTTAAAAAGCACCGGCAATGAATGGTGCCGAGTAAAGCTTGGGAAATGATTGGCCAGAACAGCCTCCTATTCAGGGTTATAATAACCTGTGGCTTTCACACCACTGTTGAAATTAAACTATAAGTATGTGAGTATATTTTGCTTCTGGCAATATCCCTGATAATAAGCAAAGCAAATGTTTTTTACACTGAATTACTTCCAGGATCTTTATTTACACGTCAGTGTGTCAAAGTAGTGCTGTCACTTGTAGTCTGGCTGTTTAGCAGATCTTTGTTACTCCCTTTAGCTGACCCTGGCAGGTGGCATTAGGCTTATGTCCTTGTGAATGTGAACACTTCTAAACATCCTCCTCAGCATCACAGCAACATTTCTGTCCAGAGACCTTCCTGATCCTGAAATTGCAGGAATTCAACCCTAGAAGGAGGTTTTATTTTTATTTGCACATAGAGCATCTCCACCAGTTCAGTATCGGGGATCAAAGAACTTCAGATGGGATGTCAGATCCTCAGTGTGTTCCCGATCCTGCAACCTCCTGCTTTCTTTCCTTTCCTCAGGTGTGGTTTGAGGAGCATTTTCACTGACCTGCCCTAAGTGCTGTTGCAGCCTCTGTGCATTCCCCTTCCCAGCTGTTGCTGCCTTTTGGCTCTCCTGTTTGTGGAGCTGCTGGTAACTCAAATTGAGGAGTTGATCTCTCTGAAAACAGTTTCCTCCTCTCATTGCCAAGTTTTCCTCCAGGTTATTTCCCAATTACTTTGTGCACTTTTACTACCCAATTTGTAGCAGCTTTGCCTCTTGCCAGACCTCCCCTTGCCAGACCTCCCCTTTATCAGGGCAGTGCAGCAGAAGACAAACCCAGAGAGCAATGCTGGTGGTTTTCTTGGTGTTACTGACTAGAATGGCTGTGGGATGATTGCCTTGATTGCTCTGAGAATCGCAGACTCAGATCCTCTATTCCCCAAAAGGGAGAGGAAATAGTTTGCTGAAGACATGGAATCTGCTTCATTCCTATCCCAACCCTTTGTGTGATCCTCATTAAAAGGCTGTTCTATGACAGATGCCCCTCTCTGGCCTTCAGTGCCCCAACCTTCCCACCTCCCACTGTTTGGGACTCGTGATCCAAGGCTGTTCCTGTCCACTGTAGAGTACCCTGTGGTCTGCATTCCTCTCAGGTAGATATTTTGAAATACAGAACTCTTTTGGAACTGACTGCTCAGTTCTAAGCAGAATTTGCAAATTTTCTGGTGGGTTTCGTTCTCCTCCAGAGTTGTATGACTAAATGAGAGAAGGGAAAACAGATTAATCATCAGTGAAAACAAACAAATAATGACTTAATAATCGCAAATCTAACTGAGAAAGCAGTATTAATTATTCATAGAGGGTGATTTATCTTGAAACTTACTGTTACACTGGCAGCTGAAATAAAGGCAGATGTTTCTGCTTTGTCCCAGAGGATTGGAAATACAGATCTGGAGTCAAACTTGATACCCACATAGTAATGTGGGAGGGTGTGGAGGTTTGTACAGTTGTTATTTCTGTATGAAGTTTACTTTGAATGACAGATGGAAACACTTTATGTAGTGTTTATACTTTTTCTAGTTTCTTAGAACCATAGAATAATAAAATAGTTTGAGCTGGACAGGACCTTAAAGCTCATTTCTTCCCAACCCCTCTGCCATGGGCAGGGACACTTCCCACTAGCCCAGGTTGCTCCAAGCCCCATCCAACCTGGCCTTGAACACTTCCAGGGATGGGGCAACCACAGCTTCTCTGGGCAGCCTGTGCCAGGGCCTGCCCACCCTCACAGGGAAGGATTTTTTCCCAATATCTCATCTAAACTTTTTCCTCTGTGTTGTGTAGAGACTGCCCAGTAACATCTTACATTTAGCACTCCTGTTGCATGTTTTGGAACAGACGTTTACAGGGATGAGGACAAATGAAATATGCCATGTATTAAAATTTTAATAGATTAAAATTATGAAATCACTCCTCATAGTTACAGTTCACCTTTGAAGTGCTTCTCAAACACACCAAAATACCACAAACCCATAGTTTCAAAATATAACATTTAGGTTAAAGGCAGAGGCCTCATAGTAAAGAGGAGCAAGAAGGAAGGAATAAATTTATGACAAAACCTTGAAGTTCCACGTCTCAGAACATCTTTTTTTTGTCTTCCACCTTTATTGTAAATTTATTGTGATGTCTTGGATAGGTTGATTATGCTTGTTTTCATTGAAAGGGGTGTCGGGAGCAGTTTTAGAGAAGCTGAAAAGCACCAAACAGTGCCATGCAGGTGCCATTGTGTGTTCAGACCCTGCTCAGAGTAGGGTCAGTCTCTCATCAAAGAGCAAAGCTGAGTCGGGCCCGGTGTGGGTGGTGCCATCACTGTTTGTACCTTCCCAGCACAACCCAGGAGCTGGAGCCAGGTTTGATTCCACGTTTCCACCCCAACTCTTCCACTTAACTTGCTTACAGAGATCTGCAGAGGCCTCTAACGTGCTCTGAAAGTTTTGTAGAGTAGTTGCATTATTTATATTTAGAATTTAAGGTGAGATGAAGGACATAAGGTTATGATGAGGAAAGGGAAAGCAAGTTGTTAACTAGCTGTTTTAGAACGGGAGCTGGGAATCTGTTGCCTTAGTTAAGGTGTTAACGAGGTGCCAGGTTCACCCAGAAAACCTTGTTGGTAGATAACTATTTTCTCCTCATGTCTTTTCATCTGCTGAAGTGTATGGCATCATTTTTGAAGTGTGACAATATGATTTTTATTCTCAAAAAAATCCGAACCACCATATGTTGGTATTCAGGGCTTTTGCTACTGATCAGCGCAGATACGTGAAAATCATCCCGATTTACCTGAGCACCGTGGGGAGATTTGTGGTGTTTACAGTTCCATCTTTGTACTTTTCTCTGTCCCTGAATTTTGGGACAAGCAGAGTTTATTAACACATAGAAATAACTCGTGCAGTGCTTGGAAAGGGAGCGAGCAGTGCCTGCCTTTGCAACAGTCACGTGAGGAGGGACCTGCACCAAAGTTGCCTCTTTGCCTCTGCAGATCCAAATTTGAATCATAGAATAGAATCATAGAATCGATTGGAAAAGACCTCCAAGATCATCAAGTCCAACCCTTGGGCCAACTTCAGTCCCTTTACCAGATCATGGCACTCAGTGCCACGGCCAAGCTCCGTTGAAAAACCTCCAGGGATGGGGAATCCACCCCCTCTCTGGGCAGCCCATTCCAAGGCCTGAGCACTCTCTCTGCAAAGAAGTCTTTTCTGCTCTCCAACTTCAGTTTCCCCTGGCAGAGCTTGAGCCCATGCCCCCTTGTCCTATTGCTGAGTACCTGGGAGAAGAGACCAACCCCCACCTGGCCAGAACTTCCCTTCAGGTCGAAGTAATTGTTTCCCCCTTATTAGAGGCAGAGTCCTGACAAGGAATTGGAGGCAGCCTGAGATGATGGGCTGTTGGTGAGCAGTGCTGCCCTTGAACCACAGTGATTTGTCCGAGGACAGACACCAACTAAATATATCTTATATCAAACCAGGTACCCTCAGAGAGCTGCTCCCAGCACAGACAGTGTCTGACCAGCTCAGACATGAAGGGACAGAGCACATCTTGGAGTGCCTTACCCAGAAAGGAAGCAGCAAAGACAGACTCTGGAATTCATTACTCCTCGTGGGAGGAAAGGTCACTCCAGAGATCAAGCAAGGAAGGTCCTGGAGAGCAAACACTGCAGGTTCTTTCCTCTCAGAGGAAGGAAAGCTCTGTACCAGATAGCTGGAATGAAATCTCTAGTGGAGTCTTTATACAAACACCAGCTCCATCCCACGGAATGGAAATGATCAAAGCCTTCAGTTTTTCATTTATTTAACAAGAGAGCAGTGTTGAAATGACCTTGGTTATGAAGCAAAGGGGAGTTCAGAATTTCCTTGGAGGCATTACTATTTTAAGTGGTTTAACACAGAGTGCATTATGGAGTAATTGCACACCAGATGGTTTCTGTGTTTCGGTGTGAAGAGGCTGCCAGATGGGCTCTGCCACTTCTAAACTCAAGTGTCTGAATGGAAAAGATTAGAAGAAGGAAAAAGTGCCAGGATCACACTCAACAATTCAGTTCCTCATTTTGTAAAGGACATGGCAAATGCAGAGCTGGCAAGTTCTTTGCCAGATGACAAAGATATTAATGAAGTAGAAGTTGAACAGGATGCTCACAAAACTGAGGCACCACCATCCAATGTGAGCTCTGATAAGCCATAAATAGAGTAAATTTGCCACCTAAAGTAGGGGTTGGCTCTTCACTCTCATCCTTCTGCCATTATGCACAGGGAGATGACTTGGGAACAATTCTCTTGCTTAGCTTACAGACTGATGTAGGGAAAAGGGACAGAGAGGATGACACCCAAACCCAAAGGCACCTCCCAGCATCCAGAAAATTCAGTCAAAAAGCTCATTTAAAGCTTGCAACTATTCCAACCTTTGCAGCAGTGTTACCTTCCAGCTCACTGAACAAGCAGGAGTGGGAAGGTGAATATTTGGGTAGACCTTGTACAAAATATCTCAGCACTATGGGACACAGATTTTGCAGTTAGAAGTTTCTGTGTTATGACTCAAATTGTTCAGTACTTCACACTTGGAGACCCCATATAGGGTATCTAATCAAGGTATGTTATAACAGAGCTCTCCTGGCTTCTTGTAAGAGTTAACCCTCAGGTTCTGGTCAAATTCTACCTGAAAGAAGTTTAAAAATGAGCTTTAAACAGAAACAAACCCATTGACTTTTAGTGAGACTTTCATACCTATGTCATTCAGTTACTTGCACTCTGAAAAATCCTGTTTCTCCTTTCTGATTCCTGTTGCCTTTTTGCTGAGATGGATTGATCTGGTGGTGCCTTCCCAAACTGCTGCCCTGTACAGACAGGACAAGCCTATTTCATTTGACCAAGGCTGGTTCCCACTATCAGAAATGAAGGACAGTTCACTGCCAGTTTGAAGATACTTTCCCTGCCATACTACCAGCTGTGTTTTTATAATAGAGTATTTCTTCCATGCCTCAATACCTCCATGTCAGGCAATAATTAGGACATCTTGCCCATCACATAAACAAGCACCCTGTTATACACAGTGAGCTACAGGAGGACTAAACCCTGACCTACTGACCTGGCCACTTTAGTTTTACCAAAGAAAGCACCACAAGGCCAGTTCCAATGTCTGTGGCAAAGCTCCCAAGGACCAGCACTCCTGTGCCTGCAATTCCAGCAACACCCCAGCTGCTGATATCCTGGATGGGAGCAACTGTTTGTACAGAGGGGGCACTGAAAGCCAACAAAAGAGCTGACAATCTGCTTTCTACTCAACTTCCTCTGCTTAGGACAGGCTAAAAACTTGCCTTGTAGCACTGCACCCTCCAGAGGCTCTCACTGTGCAATTCTTTTTGTGACACAACCAAATTTATAAAAGCCTCTCTCCCAGAGGATAAACCCCTTGGGAGTCCTTCCAGCAGGGAAGAAAAATGCAGTCAGTGTCTATACAGCATCAACAGCTCATTTGAAGTGAAGGAGGAGTCATTTAAAATAACTAAATATTATTTGTTTCTGTTTTAAAAGTCAGGTGAGCGATTAGAGCTCTCAAAGCAAGTGCCCAACTGAGTCCATTCCTTTCAGTCTGTTTACAACAGGCTCCACTCACACCCTGCAGAGGTTCAAGAGGATTATGAGTTTCAGGCACTGTGAACAGCCACTGCCAAAGAGGGAAAATGCCCTTTGAGTCTTCTTGTAACTGTGAGGGAAATCTATTTTCTGTATGTTCAGCCTCATTAGAAACTGCAGAGGGAGGGTGGAAGGTTGATAGACACAATATTTAGATAACTGAAATGTTTAGATAACATCTCAAAGATCCTGGTGGATATAAACATGGGTGAACAAAGAAAGAAAACACAAACAGCTTCCATTCCTAAACTCAAGGAGAGAGTGTAACCCCAAGAGATGATCTGCACGAGTTGGGGATCACAGATTGACAATAAAACTCAGAATAACATTCTTTCCCATACCTCTGTACTAGGGTTTTATTTACTTATTGCTTTTTTTGCCTTTTAGGAATTCCTGAGTTTTTCCTTAGGGACATTCATCAAAATAAAATTAAAACAAACCAACATTGAGTTGGTTTGGTTGGTTTTTTTTTTTTACAACTTCCCCCACAGGAAACACTTTAGGAACTCTTTGTGCTGGGACCAAGTGCAACCATTCTGAACCCAACATACTGACAAGAATCTGTTTGGGAAATCCATTGGGAAACACAAGCCCACTTTGGGAAATCCTCATCCATGTGGGTGAAGGAAAAGATGTTTGGCTGAGCATTGAAATAATGGCAGAAAACACATCAATCCCCACCAGATTCTCACACTGTACATGGGGATCAGTTTTTCAACACTGCCCTGAGTTTCCACATCTGTTCAAAGGCCTTTCTGTACTTACTTGGTCAGCTTGTGGCCTTTCATTGCAATGAGGAAATCCCTCACAATCTCTGGGCTCTGGTATCTGCAGGGGGTTTTGGAAATGTACTTCAGTGTCTGCAAAGGGCAGAAGGAAAGAATATTTTATTTCCCAGGCACTCTTCACTTTCCCAGCTGTGTTTGAAAACTCTCAGTGCTACTCAGACAAACTGGCAAAGTCAGCTCAGCTTTTGGGGTTTGGCTCTGTAGCTTTTTAATTTAGATTTTTTGTAAGCCCCCATTTTGTTGAACACAAGGCTTAGGAATTACAACTCTGTACCTTTTCAAACAAAGCCAGAACTAAAACAAAACCAGAGCCTAGGCCAAATCTTACTCACATGAGTAGTTCCACTGCTGCACAGGATTACTCATGCAAGTAAGGCAAAGTGCTTTCAACTCACTGCCAGTCATGGTGCTGCTCATGCAGTTCCCCAGCACAAGCACAAAGGGCCACACTGCAAGGCTGTACCAAGTTATTGAGATATTTCAAATGGTAATATTTGCATTATATGATTTTAGGAGTCCTTCCTAGCAAGAGATGAAAAATTTATTACCAATCTGGCATCTGTACATGTGATTTTGCTTTTCTTTTCACCAAAAAAATATAATTAAGATAATTTCTTTTAGTTGGAAATTATTAGTTTAATTCTGCTAATAAAAAAATTCCATGTGTGATCTCTCTGATCAGTTTTGAAATCATGATTACGTGGTATCATCAATTCCTCAGATGACAGCAAGCTCTGCTCTGTGTATTAAAAAGACAGAATATCTGGACTTTCAAAAATCCCAAGAGTTAAAAAGCAGGCTGTTTAAAAACTCTTTCTGTGACAGGTTTGAATGACAACATCTGGATGCTCTGCCCTGCCAGTGTAGTTTAGTTCCCTGCACCCTGAGCAAACTGAGCATGGAAAACTGGCAAATAAAAACTTTTCCTGTGTTCCTTAAGAGGGGAAATTTGATACTAAATTATTAATATGCCTAAGGATGTGAATTCCTGCAGCTTGGGTTAGTTTGCAAAGGGCTGACAGTGCTACTCACCTCATACATGATGGTGTTGAGGTTCTGCTGGCCAGAGCTCTGCTTGTTTCTGCCACTCTCTTTGCGCTGCTGCTTCAGATCAGTGAGTAACTGGAACACCTGGGGGGGGGGAAATAAAGGGTTTTAGACCATTTGAGAGTATTTGAACTGAAAATATGATGACAGAAAAACATAAATGAACAATAAAAAATCCTATCAACCAAACAGCAAAAAAAGTGTGGCTGTTTTGGTGGGTGCAACCAGCAACTGAAATGGAAAATGAGCTGGCCCCAGAGTGATGAATAGGTCTGTAAATTGGTTTCTAATAACTGTGACTCTTTGAAACAGATTTTTTAGCACTTGTTAAATGTTATCCAAGAGCCTCAAAGCAGAAGTTGGCAGGATGAATCTGCCTTGTTTATCTCCTGTGCTGGACAGAGCTGGGTCATGCCCTGCTGTGCTGGCACCGAGTGACAGTCAAAGCAACATCCCACAGCAGGTCATGGTCCTGCTGCATTTGTTATGCCAAAGGTACCCACACCATTAATGGACATCTATCCTGTCTCACAGAGATGCATTTTTACATTGTAGCTCTGGTTTTAACACAACTGTGCCCAGATAAGTTTCGGGTTCTCAGATGATACTGCACAGCACAAGGTTAAAGTTAAATATGAAACACTGACTCCAGCTGGTGAAAAGAGTTTAAACTTCCTGCCAGAATTCTGGGGCCAAACAAATCCTAACACAGTACTCATTAATAGCAAAAACATTCCCATATCTTGGTTTAAAAGGTTTTTTTCTAAAAACAGATCAAAGGCAGAGGGTGTAAATCACCTACAGGTCCTTTTTCAGCTTCCAAATACTATACAAGGGACTGGTGAGAGGTTTAAAGTGCAGCCTTAAAACCAGGATCAGGTAAACTTACCTCAAAGTTACTCAGCAATGCAGCATTTGCATCTTTTCTAAAAGGAAGAACAAAAACAATTCATTATGTTCCAAAAGAAACTGTTTCAAGTTTTAGTTTGCTGAGTCCCACAGACTCTAAAAGAAAGGACACTCTTTTCATAAAGGTTTTTAATGAAAAGAAAACCCCAAGAAATCTCTTTTTGATGATTCTACATTACCAAGCTGTTGCCACCTCTGGAAAATACTTTTTCCCACTGTTAGTAGAATTATGACATAAATATAGAGTGTATTTTGCACAATTTGCCTCATAAATCATGATGCACTTGTACAACACGCTCCTTTTACTCAGTCAGCCACCCCATTTTATTCACCCACCCAATTTCACACTGAAACCAAATTGCTTTGCTTCTCTCTTACAAAAAAAAGCCTCTAGTTTTATTTGAATAAAGACTGATGGGAAAAATAATTCAGATTACACACAATTTCTTTGAAAGTCAAGAGCATGGAGAAAGAAAACACAATGACTGTGTGTGTGTACAGACACAGACATGGCATTAATTTACATGAGTAAATTAAATTTACCTTTATCAGTCAATTTTTTTACTGATTAAAAATTTATTGCACTTCCTCTTTTTTTTTTTCATTTTTATGTGCCTATTTCCTTATCCTTTTTCCACCAACCAAACACTAATTGTGCCCCAATAAAGCAAGAATTCTTATCCACCACTCCAGGGTGACTGCAGAGCCAAGCACACATTTAGACTAATCACACCTCTATTGCTACTGGGTACTGTCATTTTACATTTTTAAACTAAAAAAGGGAGGAAAACCTGACACAGAACATCCTGTATTCCCTGAACAACACGTTCTGCTGAGCAGTCAGCAGCCACAAACAACAGAAAGTTTCCACACAAAAGTTAAAAAAAGGCCTTTCTCAGGTCTGTGCAGCAGAAAAAACCAACAACAAAAAAAAAAAGGTACAATGTGTTGTTAAGCACCATCAACTGTTTGAATAGAACTGTCACGTTCATCACTTTCCAACGAGTGAAATGCATCCACAAACTTCCACAGGTTCTATCATTGTTTTTAAATGAAAAGGACCTCCCTAAAATACGCTGAGATGAAACTTCAACTTCCATTTGCTGACTGGAGTGAAACTCCAGCGAGTGAGCTCAGGCAAGCATTAGTTTTCATTCATGTTTTAGCTTTTGTTGGGAGGTAAATGCAAGTCTTCAGAAATGTTTGCATTCAGGCTGGGGCTGCAGAAATCCCTCCGGATCAAAGACATTCTCTGCTAGAAATAATAATGCTGTAGGAGAGTTACATATGGAATTGTTCAGTTAAGTAAGAGAAAGGGGCATATAGAGTCAATGAGCCTGTGGAATCAATCCAAAGTTAAATTATTTAAGACAGCTGCTTCCCTTTTCATTCAAACCCACTCTGCCATTCAGAAAAACACTTATTTTTTTCCTCTAACAATGGGCAGTCTCAGATCTTCGACGATTTCTGTTGTGTTGAAATAGCAAATTTTAAACTGTTAAAACTTCTGCAGAACTTAGAAAGTAGAAACAAAATTTCCTTCAGTCCTGCCTCTCATGAAACAACTATCAATTCAGGAAACAAGAAATTCTAAATAATGAAATCGATGATCCTTGTGGGTCCCTTCCAACTCAGAACAGTCTGTGATTCTGTGAATGTGTATTTCTGACTGTGTATTTGTCAACTAAACAGTTGAAAGAGATTAAGACTTAAGCAGAAAGGAATTTTCATGTTAGTGCCAGAAGTATAAACACTTTACAGAATCTTTAAGTAGGTAATATTTGCCCACCTTTTAGTCCAAACCAAAATGTTCTCGGGGCCTTCTGCAGATACCAAAAAATATCTTAGAATATGACATCACACCTCTACAAACTATCACTGACACTTCCCATTCTCAAGTCTAATGCCTCAAATATGTTGCATATTTAAAAAGCAGTACTTTCTGGAGAGGTCTTTTCTCTAATAACAGTTCTGGCAGGGTAAAACTTGGGAGCAGTTGCAAAACTTCCCTCTATGAAGGCCATCAAGCAGGAGGTTAAAGATAAGGAAGGTTAAATTCCTACAGTAATTTAATGGACTAATTTAATGGACTAAATTGTTCCATTCCAAGTCAAGGAACACTCACCAACAGCTCAGGACTTGAGGTCTTCTATCCCTGAGGAACCTCCTAAAAGAGGCAGCACCACTAAAAAAAATGTATTGGGCTCCTCAGGGCAATAAAACCAAGTGGATGTAAAGAAGCATCAGAGATTTACTATGAATGGTACCAAAAGCACCTTTCTCAGTGTGCAACAGCCACATCAGCTCATTTCCCCACAGGCTGCTACTCGTGTTAAGACTTACATCATACAAACCTCTGTTTCAACAGATGTTTCTTATCTGCTTTTCAATGTCATGTCTTGAAGACCTCACAATAATAGCACAAAGATGTAATGATAATAAAGCATCCATGGACTACACCAAGTGCAGCAGCTCAGCTGGGCTGGGGGTGCTGATACCCCCCAGGGGATTCGCACCCTCCATACCCCCATTCATTAGACCAGCACCACCTTTTCACCTACATCAACACGAAATTTAAGGAGCTCCACACAACTCGTGAGTTTCTAAGCTTCAATATGGGTCAAATTCTATTATTTTATGCTCAGCTTACACTAAGGAAACCAAAACACGCAGCAGGGCGAAACACACTGCACAGAAACACCAGCCCAAATTCTCTGTGTTTGTTCACAGTTGGTGCTGCCTGCTCAGGTTTCCTCCTTCTCCAGCACATCCAGCACATCCAGCAGAGAAGAACAGCTCTCCCAAACGCCGCCCGAGATTCCCTTCTCCCCTCTCCCGGGGCTCGGAGGGAACGGGCAGGCAGGCAGATGATGGGGGAGATGGGGATGCCTTTATCCCCCCAAACAGCTGCCGCAGCTGGGCTGGCAGGGCAAGGAAACACCCTCTGTTTGTGCCTAGAACCCACTGCTGGGGGGTACAGGCACAATATACCCCTCCCAGGCTTGTTGTAGCCGCCCACAGGCCCACGTGGGTGTACCCCCCACACACACACACACTCCCCCTCCACACACAGACGTGTCCCCGGCCCCGCAGCCCCCGCCGTGTCCCGTGTCCTTCCCCGTCCCGGTCCTTACACCTCCATTTTGTGCGGCCGCCCCGGGGCTCCTCCCGCTGCTCTCCCGGACACGAACGGGACACGGCGGGGCAGCAGCGGAGCGATTTGGAGGCCGCGACGGAAGCGGAAAAGGAAGAAGAAATAAGGAAGAAGGGGAAAAAAAAAAAAAGAAGCAGGGGCAGGCAGCAAAAGGAAAACGTCATTTGCATTGGCCGGGAATCGAACCCGGGCCTCCCGCGTGGCAGGCGAGAATTCTACCACTGAACCACCAATGCCGACATGTTTACCTGCTTCCTGTGCCTTAATTTGTACGGCTTGTGGATAAAAACTTGTATAAAGTTTGTCCTGAAAGCACACTTAGCTCGACATTTAGTCACTATTAAATATTACAAACCCAAGACAGTGTCACAGAGGTTTTTCCAAATCCAGTCTCCAGTCATGTACAGGGCATTTTAAATAAAAATCCTGTTGTCTTTTAAAGCACACGCAGCTCTGGAGCTCCCCACCACCCTGTGTGTTTGCCAGCCATGACTGTGATGCTTTTCCATTTAATCTTTGTGCTGTTAAATTCTTCATTCTCAGCAAAACTGAAGGCGCCTCACTGAATGCAAATAGTTGAAAATCCCATTGGCAATAGCAAGGGAAGTTACCTGCCCAAGGAAACATTAATTTCTTAATTTTGACATTATCTCTCAGGCAAAAGTTTACGTGCAAATACAACACCAGGAACTCCCTAAGGAGTCACATACAGATGCATCTGTGCTTCTTTGCAGCAGGGATTTAAGGACCATTTAGGGATCCCAAGGGTCAGCAATAGGACAAGGGGGCACGGGCTCAAGCTCTGCCAGGGGAAACTGAAGTTGGAGAGCAGAAAAGACTTCTTTGCAGGGAGAGTGCTCAGGCCTTGGAATGGGCTGCCCAGAGAGGGGGTGGATTCCCCATCCCTGGAGGTTTTTCAACTG
>JAOXXN010000446.1:99922920-99942954 GCA_026770055.1 Myrmophylax atrothorax | reverse complement strand
GGGCAGAGTCCGGCGGGGATCGGGCTGGGCCCGGCGAGGGTCGGGGCAGTGTCCGGCGGGGGTCGGGCTGGGCCCGGCGAGGGTCGGGGCAGAGTCCGGCGGGGATCGGGCTGGGCCCGGCCGTGCTCAGACGTGCCGCCCGGGCGAGGGGCTGTCCCGGGTGCCGGTGCCCAGTGTCCCTATGGCAGCTCCCCGCTGGAGCGAGCGGCGCTCATGGTACCTCGGGATCCCCGCCAGTGCCCTGAACCGCGTTTTAAGTAATGGCGTCCGAATGTTTGGTTTTGTTTTGTTTTTTTTCCCCTCCCGCCTGTTTTTCAGTTGGATGCTGATAACTATGAGACTGATCCATGCCTGAAAGAGATTCGGAGAGCAGAAAATTATTCGTGGATGGACATAGTGACCATACACAAAGACAAGCTTCCGAACTACGAGGAGAAGGTACGCGGTGCCGCCCGCAGTGCGGGACCCGCGCCGGTGCTGCCTCCGGACGCCCCACACCCCGCGAGCGCTGCTCCCACACTGCAGGTCTAAAGTACAGCCAGTACTCATGTCCTTCACATTAACAAAGCACTTTTGATATTATGTAAAGACTTCAAAGGCCTTTTGCTTCTGTAGATTGCCCTCAAAGATTTTAAGGATCGTTTCCATCACTGTCATCTCAAAACTAAGATTCCTACTAGGAGAGCCCTCCACAACGCTGACCTGTCCTCAGAAAGCCTTTCAGGGATGAAAGCAAGTGGTTGCCAGCTGGGCATGGGGTCTGAAGGCTGAAACATCCTAATGGCTGCTTGCATAATACGTCTTTTTGAAGTGAATGCTGTGGAATTGGAGGGATACATTCCCTGTACAAGCAGATCTTTTACTTTGGGAAGCTGCTACCTTGACTGTTTCATATTAGCTGAATGCAAGTGGTGGCAGCCTCTCAGGTGAGCCTCTTAGAAGGAGCTTCTTCATCTCAGCCTCCAAGTGCTGCCTTGCTGCTCTGACCTGAGGGCAGCAACCCAGTGATGCTTCCATATTTTTACTAAATTTCTATTTACCATTTTGTTTTGAGGCCATTGTGTACTACTGGTTTTTAATTGATGAGAAGGTGCATTAGGTAGGAAATCAGATTGGCTGGGGAGGTGTTTACCTGACACAGAGATGGGCTGTTATTTACAGGACATAGGAACTTCTGCACATCTTGCCATGCTGCATCAGTTCTGGCTCAAGTGGACAAGTGTGGCTAAATATCATGCAGACCTGAGCAGGGAGTGGTGGTACCTGGCATTGCACTGCTCTCTGCACTAACCCACTCAGGTCTATGTTAACTGAACCTTTAAAACATGTTTTATATTCTGCCTATGTGCAAAGAATTCACCATTCCAGAAAAAATGAGAATGTTGCTGCTGCTCCCTGGGAGGAGAGTTCCTGGAGATGGAGCTCACTTTGTGGGCAGCTGTGACATGCTGTTTACATCAGATTGCTGTAGGTGGGCCATGTTTGGCAATAACTGCATTTTCACACCTGTAGTACCCTATGCAGCTAAGTCAGCCCTACACAAGTGTAAAAGAGGGAGGATAATTTGTAGCTTTGTTTAGATTTTGCACGTTGGGAAAAAAAGGCGCAAAATGAGCAAACTGAACAAGTGCAAGGACCAAATCCTGCAGGGGACGTTTTACCCATCTCTCTCTGAAATGGTATAAGCATTACTGTTATTCAGAGAATGATTATGTGCAGCTACAGCTGCTGTCAGAGAAATTCCTGTCTTCCAAAGGAAATGTAGCAGTCTACTTAAAATTTTGTGTCCTGAGACAGGGTCTGGCTGGCTGGCTTGGCCGTGTTAGTCATGCTGGTCTCCTCTGTTAGTTAAAACACAGTTACCCTTTGAAAGCCTTTCTCTGCTCTGTCACATGTTTCTATCAGACTCCTTTGCGGTTTTCCTGCTTTCAGTAGTTCACTTGCTGTTCCTAGATAAAAACATTTTATGAAGAACATTTACACCTAGACGATGAAATTCGCTACATCTTAGATGGATCTGGCTATTTTGATGTTCGAGACAAGGATGACAAATGGATCCGGATTTCCATGGAAAAAGGAGACATGATAACCCTCCCTGCCGGCATATATCACCGATTTACACTGGATGAGAACGTATGTTGTTGTAGATTACCGTAAATTTTGATGACAAATGCACGTGAGTATATATCCCATTAGTAACTACTTGCCCTGAGACTTGCAGTTCATTAGCAAAACATATTAAATATGAAGTAGGAGTATGAAAAATACTAAATAATTCACAGCACTGAACCTTTCATCTCCAGGTCACAAATCTAGCTTCTTCTTGTCAGCTGTAATGCAAGTCATTGCCATGTTATATCTGTAGCCTCTGGCTTGACAGTGGCCAAGCCCTGTGGCTGTCCCTTCCACAATTGCCGCTGCTCTCTCTTGAGGTGAAGGTGGTGTAGATGGGTCCTTCTGTGTTTTCTTGTTGTGTGTTTTTGTGGGGATAGAAGAGCATGTCTGTGTCCAACAGCAGCATTTTTCTTAAGTGTTAAATTCACCTTCATGGAAAGGATTTAGGGGTCCAGAGCCACAACTTGCATCTATTGTGTGCTAAAGTGGATGCTGACTTCACAGGAGGTGACCTGTTTTGGGAAGGTATTTTTGGCAGTGAGAGCCTGAGATTGGCACACATAGTCCTGATCTGTGTTTTTGTTCTTGTGGGCTTCTATAAACATGTTTGTAACCTCAGAATTACCCCTGCAAAATGGGGAAATGTGTGCTGTCTCCTGTGTGGCAAAATCCCATCTCTGGTGAAGTCTTGAGAATGATACAGTTTTGAATCAGCTGTCCAGAAAGCACTTATCGTACATGTTGGAAAGGGGGATGCTGCTTTGGTGAAAAACCTGACTTCTTCCATCTGCATCTTGAGATCCACAGTGAATCAGCTACATTTACTATTTTAAGCCTTTTTCTTTACATAGACAAAATGTCAGGGGTTATGCTTCAATCCGCAAGAAGTCTTAAATGTTTGTTCACTTCAGAAGCTTTGGTCCAGAAGTGCCGTCTTAAAAATAAATTCTTTTAAGTGCTCTAGCCCTTTGCATTTTGCAGCTAAGTTCTTTCAGTACCTGACTTTATTCTTGCCATTGCTGAGCACCGGGGTGTAAAGTAGGCATTTATCTGTCTTTTACAAAATAGGTAGCGTCTAAATCAGTAGCATAGAGGACAGAAGAGGAGGGTTCCCCATAAGTCTATGGTTGGAGCACTTCTGCAGGATGTCAAATCCCCTTTTCTGCTGCCACAACTGTACCTCATAGCAGGCATACTTTGGTTAGCTGGTGGCAGAGGCTGTTGCTTTTCCTGTTGGAATCTGGAGACCTTTCACTTCCTGTAAGCATTGTTTTTTGGCTAGCTTATGCTCTCCCCATTCAGTTTTTACGGCTCTGACTTCAAAGCTTTGGTATTCCCCAAAAGCATGTGTAGCCATCTTGGGTATTGCTGCTGTTTAACTAAGCAAGTAGGATTTAGATGCTGCATTGCTCAGTGTTGTGGAACCACTGCAAAAGCTTTGCATAAGACAGTTGTTTGGTTTCTTTGGAACAAGGAGAAGTACTGTCTCTACCTGACTGTAGGCGCTAGTGTTGACACAGTGTGTCACTGCCTGTGTGCCAAAGCCTCGCACTGTGGTAGCTGGGAGCACGAACAGCACTGTAGTGGGATCATTTCCTAGATTTTGTGAAGCTTTCAGTCCATCATGAAATGGTTTCAAAAATATCTGCAGAAGTGCAAATGGAACCTTAACTTTGGAATGAAGGTCTCCTGGAAAGATCTCTTAAATTACTTGTCACTTCTTGTTCCTTGACAGAATTATGTGAAGGCAATGAGGCTGTTTGTTGGAGAACCCGTCTGGACAGCGTACAACAGGCCGGCTGATGATTTTCCTGCTCGGAAACAGTATATGAAGTTTTTGGCTAATGAAGCACAATAATGGTGTCTGAGACCTGACAGGAGGAACAGGCTGAAGCCCTGTCAGAATAAATGTACCTGGTGGCTTTTCACTGATTAAACTTCTGTTTACATAGGCAATTGGAATCACAGAATCATAGAAAAATTTAGACTGAAGGATCATTTGGAGGCCATTTAGTCCAATCCTGTGAAGTACTATGCCAGTTTTGAGCTAGACCAAGTTGCTCGAGACCCTGAAGTTTGGAAACCTCTGGTGATGAAGGTTCCACAGCTGTCTAGGTGGTCATTCCAGCACTTAGCTGCTCCAATAGCCAAGCATTTGTTCTTCATGGCCAGCTCCCTGGTGGCAGTTTGCAGTTGTGATCTCTTGCCCTTTCATTTTATGCCTGAGAAGAGTCTAGCTCTTGTCTGCTCTGCAGTCTCTGCTCTAGTGGGGAAGTAGTTAGGTCTTCTGTAAGACTTCCCATCTCCAGGCTGGACAAACCAGTGCCCTTGGCTGGGCTCACTTCTATTAAGTAAGATGTTCAGAACATTTTGCCCTAGTTCTGATTGCTGAGAAGTGTCAATTGTAAGCACCTGACAGTTAAGCTTACAGTTCTGACTGTTTTCAGCCCAGTGGCCCAGAGGTTTTTCACCCACCTTGTTTGTATCAGTCCAGCTCTAAGGCTGCCGTGGGAGGTACTAGTGAAAGCCTTACTGGAATCAAGATGAAATGGCACTTGCTGCCTCCTCTCTGCCACAGAGCCAGTCATTGTCTCCTGGATGGCAGTCAGGGGGTCAGGCAAAATGCTGCATTGGTGAATTGGTGCTGACTGGTTGCTCTGCATCGCCTGGTATTTCTTGTACCTGGAACATCTTCCATAACAGCTTATTCTGTAACATTTTGGGGACTGAAGCGAGGCTGAGCAGCCTGCAGTTCCACAGATCTTTGTGCCTTTTTGAAGGTGGCAGATTATTTGCCTTTTTCTGCTTGAGAAGGTTTTCCTGATCTCTGCGACCTTTCAAAGATGCCAGCAGCCTTGCAGTGACATTACCTAGTTGCATTTACAGTTGCTCAGGAAGCCGTTTTCTAACCTTTTTTTTTCCTTGATATTTCTGACAGGTAGAGTTGGGAGAGGTGGGCTACATTAATATTCATTTTGCTCTGAATCCATGCTAATGAAGTATGTGGGATTCTGGTTTTAATTAAAGAAAATAAACTCTGCTTCATTCTTGTCTAAAAATGTTCTAAGACCAATTTGCATAATCGGCATTTTAGTATGCAGCTTCCCAAGTTCTGCCCTGGTACATAAAGCTGTGTTTTTTTCTGTAAAATATAGTAATTTGCTCTTTGTGAGTTACTAATAAAATGACTTTGACCTCGTTGTGTCGGTTTTGTGTTGTTTTTTTTTTTCTTCCTTGTGCTGACATTAAGGACACATTGAACAACAGTGTTACTGTAATTGTTAATCAGCTTTTATTCCTTGTGGTGACACCTGACTTGTTCTGTAACACTGGATAGATCACTGACTGTGTGCCTTAGTTTCTTGAGCTGTGAGAGGGAGAAGAGTAGACTTAGGTGTGGGGGGATGCCAGAGTGTGTATCCCTGAAGGAAAGCAGTTTAGTGTTGTCCCTTAAAGAGAAGAGAGCTACCTGTGGTATGTGTGGTGTCTTGTAGCCAGTGAGATGCTTCTGTGAATGTGAGGTGAATGGGCTAGCCAATAATGTCATGACATGTTGGCTAGCCCCTTCCACTCACATTCACCAAAGCATCTCACCCCCCCGTAGCTCTCTTCTCTTAAAGGTGCATTCCAAACAGCTTTCCTTCAGTGATACATACTCACAGTCACCCCTACACTTGGGCACAGTGGGCCAGTTTTCAGCAAATGCCTTGCAGTTACAGAGAACATGCAGCTCCTCAGCAATGGTCACATAAGTGGTTTTGGATGAATTTGCTCTTCACAGCAACAAATTACGGCAGCTAGGCAGAGGTACTGCTTGCTCCAAGTCTCAGTGGATGATGAGCTGACTGCAGCTTCTGTGCTGAATTCAGACAGATACAATACAAGCTCCTGCCTTGCAGTCTCCTGAATAAACTTGTCTCTAGAAATAGGTTGAAACTTGCGGCCTACCTGGATTTTCCTAATGCAGCAGATGATGGATAATTGAACTTTCCCACTGTTCTCCCCTGTGTATACACAGCTGTTCTGCAGTAGGCAGCAGTGTTTTCCTAACTTTGCAGCAGCATTACTGTTAACCATTTCTAGGTGTTCTATTTCTTTTAACTGTTTCTGAAAGCAAAGTTGCAATTTTGAACTGAAATTATACTAAGCTTATCTTAAAAGTTGGAAAGGATGAATAAAAAAAAAGTTTCCTGCTTTAGCATCTTGGCTTGCAAGCTAGATGAGATGTGGGGACACGGCTGACCTTTAGTCTGCCAGTGGGGGCTGCGTTTGTGGGAGGGGATGGAGGTGCAACCCACACTTGAAAAATGCAAGCCCACCCAGTGCTCCGTTCAGCCCGTACTGGCTTTTGTGCAGTGGTCCAAAATCCTGGCTAAAAAATCCGTGTTACTAGCAAATAGGCAGTTTAGCTGTAGTCAGACGTATCAGGTAGGCTCTCACAGGATGCTGTGCTTTGACATGTGCCCCACTGGCTCAGGGATTTGTGTACCACCTGTATAGAGGGAGCACTTGAGTGTCCTATTGTACAGCATGCTGGGCCTTTGTGGTCCCAGAACAAACTTTGGTGATCTTTCAAGGTACAGCTACAGGAATAAATGACAGCTATTGCCTGCAGCAGGTTTTATTCCTTTGATTTATATGCCACAGAAAATTGTGTTTCTGAATGTAAATTAAAATGACTGCCTTCTCCTGGTGCTGGCATCAGTCCCTGGTAGCCAATCTAATTCATCCTTCTTCTGCTTTTGTTTCCTTTTTTTAACAGATGCCAATGTGAGACTGTTCTTTCCTGTGTTCCTTTCCATTTTGATGTTTCTCTGCAAAGGGAGAAATGGAGGCAGCAGGATAGACTCTCAGTAACCACCCCTACAGCACAACCACCCCCTAACATACTGGGGGAGTGACCAGGAAGAGATAGCAGGTAATGCATTCTTCCTCGGAGATTTACAGTTTGGAGGCAGTGATGAGGGACAGACAATAAAGTGGCTGCCCCCAGCAATCGCTTTCAACAGCTTGCTGATGCAGGATGTGACCTGGGAAGCAGGACTGAACCACCTTGTTTTGTTGCCTCTCTGGAGGAATATATACACCTGGTACAGCTTCCATCTCCTGGCTGTCAAAATAACACACGATCACCCTACTGAAGATCGTTTATCATTTTCATAGCACAATGCATTCTACTGCTGAGAGGTGGTGGGGGCTGTGGGGTCTTATTGTCAACACTTTTGTGTCCATGCCCTTTAGTGCTATAGGTGTCTTTGAAAGGGTGAAAGCTTTGCACTCTGAAAGTGGTTTTTGTCAGCCGGGGTAAAAAGCAATTTGGTGCTGGTATAAAGATTTCACACCTGCAAAGAGATTACATGGGAGATTACAATGGGAGGAAACAGCTGGGCAGAAGAAACAGCAATAGAAAACACTCCGGAAAGTGGAGAGATAGGAGGGAGAGGCTGCCATTTCTTTAGATGAAAAATGCAGTTTATTTTCATGGCGATTTTTGTGTTTGGTTTTTTTTTTCTTTTTCCTTCTTGTTTCCCACATACCTAAAAGTGAAATGGATTTTTGTTCCAAAAACATCAGCCTGATTATCACACATTGTGGAAAATCCTGGTATATTGATGTAGTATGAAAATTTATGTAAGTAGTTCCAGCAACATCACGTTGGCAGCATTAACTCAGGCAAGGGGAGTATTTAAATTCCTCCAGGATCAGAGTTAAAAAAAAAAAAGTAGGAGAAATGGTACTGAATTGAGACATTTGAAGATAGCATTTTTGATACCTAGGTATTATTTTCTGATTTAATCCAATCTTTCCCAAAGTGGCACATACCCCATTTTCTCATGAACATCTAAAGAGAGCTTTTCTGGAGTGGATTCAATGCAAATTGTGGATGGACAGTAAGATTTTTAGTAATTAAGGTGGGCAAACAGTTGGCTGCAAAATCTGTGAAGCTGCTTTCCCTTGTTATATGTCCTGGGGCAAGTTTCTTGGGCAGGATTTTTTAATGAAAAGACATTTCACAGCCCGTAACATCTACATCAGGCACTTAGGGGTGCCTGAAACCAGGTGAAGGAAAGTGCTGCTTGTGATGGGTGTCTTGCACTGGGCTGCTGGGAGCAGGAGATGTGCTGCTTCCTGCATCTGCGGGAGCTGGTATCTGCCTGCCCTGGTTGCTGAAGTTGACAAGTATAAATCTTCATGCACTCAGAGCATCGGGTCCTACTTGCAGGACAGGCACTTCTGCCTGATTCTGGCTCCAGGATTTAGCTTGAACTAGAACTTACGAGAAAGGACAGTTGCCTGACAAAGACAGTCATTTAATATCAACTGGCAGACAGCAATGCACATAAGGACTGAGGTGCAAGCTGAGCACTGTTTTAAAGAATATCTCTTCGTAGCCAAATGATGGATTTAGATATTTTGCCAGGCAGAGGCTGTAGACCTGACCTGTGCTATGCGTGAAAATGACATCATCTGTTTGGGACTCTTCCCTGTGAAAATGAGAGAAATTCTCAGATTCCCTCCCTTCTCCCCAAAATAGGGTCACTGCCAGTTGTCTTCTATTTCCTGAAGCTAAATAAACATATCAACTCATTAGGGAATGAATTAGTGTTACCAATTCCTGGCTCAAAGATCCCGATTTGATGCGATTTGCTGCATGCATTGTGATTTTACTGCTTGATTCCCAAAACATTTTGTGTGTTTGCAAAAAAGGTACTACTCTGCTATACATGCAATTTGAAAAACCTTTTTTTTATGTGACTGAGTCACTAGCTCTCATTATTAACTGTATAAATACCTAGGTAAGGCAAAGAAGCAAAATTTCACAAACCAAAATGCTTGGGGAAAGACTCAGCAGGTAAAGGATTGTGAATCTCTTTCAATTCTATCTTCACCTGCTGCAATTCTCTCTGGGATACCTGCACTAATTTTGTTTCATTGTCTATGCTGCTTCTCAGGGTGCCAATTAATAACGGCTGTGCCTGTCAATGAGCCGTATTGGCTGGTAGAAAATTGGGCTGGGTATGCTCTGGGATTGCCTTTGGTCATGGACACAGCCCAGAGCAGCCAAGCTGAGCTCTGGGCTCTGGTTTCCCTTGTGATCACAGATATTTGAGCCGTGAAAATCTGATTTGGGTCCACCCTCAGGCTTGTTTTCTTCCCAGATGATTCAGGCAACTTAAAGTTGACTTGATCTTCATGGGAAAGAGGCAAGCTGTCCTTGGTGATGCTGTAACAAGGGGACACAGTCATGGTTGGGTTATGCACAGGCTGCTACCACAGCCCTGGGCTGGGTGGGGGCTCAGTCCTGCTGCCTGTCCTTGGAGGAGTGTGTCCCAGAATCTGAAGTACTTTCTCACACCTTGCATTGCAAACAGTGTTGGTTTTTTGGACTTTTTACTTCAGTATTTTCAACTTAGCACTGGCAGTTTTGACATTTTTTCACAGTCAAAGAGGAACCTTCTCCCTCCTTCCTTTCCTGCCTCAAACAAGTAACATCCAATTTTTTCCCTCTTTGAGGGAAAATTGTATTGCTGGCTTTCAGGTGGATTCATTTTAATGACTCTCATACATAATAAACATCTGCAGATGACTGCCCAAATGTAGGACAGGATCAGGTGTTGATCCAGAACAGCTTGGAAAGGTGGCACCTAGGTCCTTCTTGCACCCACACTTTTCTCTTCCTTCCTAACACCAGGGTTGTGATGATCTTTCACACCTCTTGAAGATGAGAATCCTTAAATTTGTTATTCTCAAACTCACTGGGAGGACTAAGTGGGAAGGCAGCTTTCTGCTGTCATTGCCTGAAAGTCAGTGCTGGAGCTTGTTTACATTCAGCACTACAGAATTGATGTTTCAATGCCAGCAACTCTGCAGATTCCTACTGTGTAAGGTACCTCCACCAGTAAGGTTTTTCCCCCTGTGTTTTATGAAGTAGGTAGAAAGCAGGGTGGAAGGGGTGGATGGCATCCTTCTTTGAACTCATAGGTCTGAGCTAATGGATAAAACTCACCTTGTCCTAACATCTTTACTTTCCCTAGCTTCTGCTCAGGAGGGCAGCAATATAGGGTGCTGAGCAACCTCAGAGAGGTTGACCCTGGCTGCTGTGGTTCAGTCTATTTGAAATACATTTAAATCTGTATTTGATGCTTCAGTCCTGTTTTGACACATTTCTCAGCTGCACGTTGAAGCAGAGAGGGAATAGAAGTTTCTCACTACAGCCAGATACAACTGGTGACAGCAGTACCACCCATCCTGCAATCAGCTTTTGGACAGTAACAAGGCATGTGGTCCATGAAGCACATCAGCTGGCGAACAAAGACATAGCCTAGCTGTGCACACAGTTTATACCCCACCTATCCCCCTCTCCAGTTACGATTTGCAGAACACCTGCAGCAAAGGCTTCAGAACAGGGCTGTCTACTTATTAGGCCTGTAGTGCAGAAAACCCAGCAGCCTACCCAGGCAGGGTGGCAATTCCGAGCACATCTTTGTGTTGAAAGCCTGAGGATGAAGATGAATCTGAAGAGGGTGTTTGCTGGCTTGGTGAGTTTTTCCACCAGCTCAGTGAGCTCATCCAGCTTGCGCCCAAGTGCTCTTGCTGACATGAAGGATGGGATGGCTCGAGGAATCATCATCCTTTCCAGTACACTGGCTGAAGTCCATTGTAGAGTCTCAGGCACGTCGGCACATGCCTTTTGGGGAACATTCAGTGGGTCCAGTCCGAAAACTGAGGCACCAGGAAAATGCAAATGACCAGCTGGTTAGGGGATGCCATTACCACCTGAACTGCAGTTAAGTATTAGAAATGGCAGATAGATGCTCAAATCCTTTTGAGGATCGGGATCTCTGTCCATAATGTAATTTTCTGAATGTCTGAAGTACAGCTTCTTTGCTCCTCTTTTAATAAAAGTGGAAATTTAAATGCAAAACTTCTGTTAAGGCACATTAAGCTTTAAGACTTGAATACAACAATCAGCTCATTCAGGCTCTGCTTTCCACAGCTTTTCTCACTTAGCGAGATGACACATGCATGCTGTGTTTTAGAACTGAGATCTGCCCTCATTTACACCAGGAACCCTCATTAAATTCAGCTGAATTCATTGCATTTAACAGGATTGCCTGATGTAATTAATGTTTTGAGGACAAATTTTGTCCTTAGCTTTAATGTTTTAACATCATATAGAGCATTCAGATGTGTAACTGGCAGAATATAGGGAATTCAAACACTTAACTTGTATATATGTTAAATCCAAGGCATGAAGGGACACTGACAGTCTTTTCTGCATTTCATAAACAGTTAACAATTTGCATACATCCAGCAGTGATAATATGCTTTTGCATTTAAATTTTAATTATTCTGCAAGTCTACCAGGATGTCACTTGTTTAATGGCTCACTGAGCTTAGAGGTCACCCAGTCCAAGTCTCCTCTAATGACATTTTTATCTGACTAAAAGCTTCTAACTAATAAAAACACAGCAAACATACTGAAGTGAGACCTATGTAGTAGTACATGTGAATTAGAACTTGGAGAACAGGGGATTATGTTTTCAGTGTGTTTCTTTTTTAATGGTTATTTGACTCTGACTAGGATAATCAATTTTTATTCTTTGCCAATCAGAACACAGGCTGTCATTTACATGTGCAGTATCAGGCACTACTGAATCAAAAAAGGAAGCAGTTTACTCCTTGACTGTACAGAGACAAGTGGCTTCAGCATGCTGGATGGTGATGGATCATGCTACTTTCACTTAGTATTGGAACAGACCAATGAAACTTCCTGAAAGTGTAGAAGATAGTACAACAATGTAACATGACACTTCAGTTAAATGCCTGTGAATCTCTGTTGTATTACTTTACATGTCACTGTAAAAAATTTTAACTGGAATCACAGGATAGTTTGGGTTGGAAAGGACCTTTGAAGATGATCTAGTGAACTGCCTCCCATGGGCTGGGAACCTTCCACTAGAGCAGATTGCTCAAAGCCCCATTCAGCCTGGTCTTGAACACCTCCAGGGATGCCTCTCTGGGCAAACTGTTCTAGTGCCGCACCAACCTTATCATGGAGAATGATTCCCTTATGTCCAATATAAACCTTCTCTTTTAGTTTAAAACTATTGTCCTATCACTACATGCCCTAGTAAATTGTTCAGGGCTCTCAGAGTTTTGAGAACAATGGTGGTCACATACCAGGATTTCTTTGTATCTCCTAAGAAACCTATGCCCAAGAAAAGTGATCTGTGATGCAGAAAACATACTACTAAAATAATTTGAGTACAGTGAGTAACATACCCTACCAAATTAACAGCTGTAACAAATGACAACTACAGTGATTTCAACTCAGTTATAACAACATAAACTTTTTCCAATTACTGTTAAACCTTGTCTAAAATCATAGCAGCATTTAAAACAAATGTAAAACCTCATAAACAATAATGCAAATGTAACTACTTTTAATTTCCTATTTTAATACTCACTGAAATTATGTAAATGGTGTTTCAGCCCAGCTGAAGCAGGTGGTCCTGAGTATTTAAGTTTAGTAGTGGTACCTAGGACAAATCTACCCAGGTGCTGCACAAGTTTAACTCAGATCCAGCTGTGGAACCCAGGCCAAGCCAGAAACAGATACACCAACTCATTTTTTTTCAGCTGACTGGTATATAACTAGCTGTTGTCTCAGTGTACAAATATGACCTGTAAAACATAAATATTCTGTAAAAATGGAGTAAATTCTGTCTCAGTATTAGCTGTAGGCTTTTATAATTTTAGGCAGCTACTGATTTGGAAGCACTGTTATTTCTCTGCATGTCTAGATTGCAGAAGTTTTCAAACAACCTGATTTTTTGAGGACAACTGTTTGGCTCCTGTACAGTATCTCCAGATGGACAAGCATAAAAATGAGTTATTGATTACTTAAAAATACAGGTGGGGGTATTTAAAGAGAGTGAGAATTAACTGATGGATGTGGTATTAAAAAACACACCTACAAAATTGTCCCATGGCAGTGATTTATGACAAGAAGCTACTCCAATTGCTAAACATTAAATCTCAAAACAATAAATCCCCAAATGAACAGATGTACATATTGTATTCATGTACAAGGAGTGGGAGTATCTGGATTGAATCTTTACAATAGAGATGAAGGGGGAAATGTGAGCAGAGATATGAAATATCCTGATGCCACAGTGGCACTGGGATTTTAAAGATCTGTGATCCAAGGATGCCAAAATGAGTGTGTATGCAGACACTGTTGCATCTGCGATAACTGTCTTGTGTCCTGCACCCCATTTGCTTCCACTCTGTGTGGTCTAACCCTTAGGTTCTGCATCATTTTCCCTGGGAAATACTTTGTGCAGTGTTGTTGTTTGATAGTGGGAAAGGAGAAGGACTGAGCTGAAATGGGTTGCATTTCTGCTATACCTGGCAGTGCTCCTTTCTCTACCCAGCAGAATGCCAGAGTGGAGCAGCTTTCCAGAATCCAAATGTTTTAACCTGAAAGACTTAATTGCAACACAAACCCATGGAAGTATCGGGAGACCATTTTGTATAGTCCCTCATACTGTGGGAAACTGATACTGTGTGGAGCTGTATGACTCCCTCACATGTCTGGACATGGTCCTGGGCAACCCTGCTACTGGGGGCTTGGACCAGATGACCTTCAGCAGTTCATTCCAACCTCAGCCACGCTGTGACTCCAGATGGTGGTTATTGAGCAATGTCCTCTGCGAGCCGTGGACACACAGAGGTGCAATACTCAGGAGTCTGATGGGGACAAAGAGAGACACACACAGTAGAAGTAACCGAAAAGAACTGCATTCATAATTTCCTTTCTGTAATACACATACTGATATTCTGTCAGTAACTCTTAGCTGATGAAATTAGCTCATGTGATTTGCTAACTACTGAAAAATCATCAAGACAATATAAGGTCAAATTCAGTTTTTCTTACAAAAGAATCTGAGTAACTGACTGTATATATATATCTATATATATGTATCGTGCACTGTAGCGAAAAATAACTGAACAGTAATAGACTTGTAGGGATGCAGCTGGCTCTAGGTCAGCATGAAGGCTTCACAATGACAGGCCTGTTAGAGACAACAGATTCTGTAGTAATGCCACCCGATATTCGTAATTGAATAGATTTTATTTCACATTTACACATTAGCAAGAATATATACAATTTAAAAAATCAGCTTATCTGGAAAATATCAGTTGGAAATTATCTACCCTAACTTGAGACACTGAGTATTAAAGCTATCACCCTCTTTGATAGCTACAGCCTCTAGAAGTGCCTGCTTCTTCTGCATACTGCGAGAGGACTCCAGTTCATACATAGTAGTCAAGTTGAAGAGAACACTCTCGTGTAGATAGTGTTTAGGGTCTTGCTGAACCATTCCTTCCAGTTGCCGTAGGGAATCCTTCAGTTTTCCCAGGTAAAGAAGACAAACAGCAGCATTGTTGTTAGCCTAGAAAAAATGTAAAGAAATAGTATGTATATACATATAGGTATGTATGTATTTTCAAGCAATGAGAGAAGGGAAAAAAGTCTAGCATCTGCATTTACAACACACTTACTGTATGCTAAGAATTACTATTCTGTGTGTGTGTGCACAAAACTAAAATACATTATCAATAATACTATGTAATCCTGTTCTTCTTGTTGTTCTCAAGATTTACTGTGTCAGTAGGACTTGCTGACTTGTAAGAGCTGAAACTCTAAAAGAGTCTAAAATGAAATATAAATACTATAGGACATTAGTTAATTTTGAAAGCCAAGTAAAACAGATTTCAGAAACTACATGAGCCTCTGCATGCTGTCATTTTCATAGGGGTTTTTTTGATGACTTCACTATATCTTCAGAAGTGTTTTTCTTGCTGGCTTACACATGGAAGATCCACATAAGCAACAGGAATATACTGTTTTATCACAAAGGCATCTACAACTGACTTCAAGTAAATCCAGCAAATAGGGCAGTGTAAATACATCACAAATGATCAAGTCAGGTTCCATTTTCCTTACCACACAAAACAGGTTTTATGAGCTACTGAAAGATTCCAACAGTATAAAGTCATATAACATGTTTAGCAGCAGAAACTTTCACACTTTCTGAAAGCTGCAGATAAAGGAACAACACGGCCTTTTAAAAAATATTTTTCTTTCCCTTCAGGAAACTTTACAGATCCTGTGTGATTTATAATACTCACTATTTTACAGCCTGCAAAATAATGCAATTCGTGTGCTTCTTAGACTCAGTCCCCTCATCAGTCTTTAAATGGCCTTGGATCAGACTTACTGGGGGTAAGCTGCCTTACTTCTTAGGAATATCCTTATATGGCCATGCACTTAAAACTGCCAGGCGTGGAAACCCCAAAGGTAAATAAACAGCTCTTCTTTGATCAGCACTTGTGACGGGAACCCAAGGCTCTGATATGTAATGGGTTAAAAATGTCATGTTTAAAATTACACTATCCCTTCAATGTTGTGTGAAATGAAGTTATTAATCTTATACACGGATTTCTTTTACTGACATGCATCTCTACACTAAAAACAGTGACTGCAAAAAAACAAAGGCTTTTGCAAAGATGCTGTAAAACAGTATCTCAGAATTTCTATGTGCATGCCTAAGTATTCATACCCTTCATATAGACTGGTTCTTAATTTCCCATTCCATTTTCCATCTTCTCCTTATGTATACTGAAAATCTTTTGGCACACATGCCACATCCAATTTTTCTATAAAGCTCTGAGCATACTCTGGGTACTAATTAAATTGACGCATGAAGTATTACGAGAATAATTTAGGTGTTCATTATAAATGTAGCAATTTGAAGATTTACCACAGCATTTGATGAGTCGATCCTTAAAATTTCTGTGAAAAATCGATGAGCTTCTGCGAAATTATTCTGACCAAGGTGGAGAAATGCTCTAGAAAGTAAGTGACATATAAATGAGTTCTCCTCAAAAACCCAAGGTAGTAATACATTTAAAAAATAATGGACACAATTTTTTATTTTTCCTGTTCTAGATGTGAGAGCTTCTGACATTTGTTCTTCACGGTGTGAAGGAGACACTGATTTACAGACAAATGGAATGACAACTTGGATCACTTGGCTATTATGTATTCTGCCTACCAAAGAAACAGTCTTCATTGTGTTTTTATTAATTTAAATGCAGATACTCTCTTCATGAAATTAGCCATATCATTTTCAGAGCACTTCTGAATAGCATCTCCTACATATATTAAGCCAATGTGCTAACCATTGCAAACTGAGTCCCCTATCACACAGCTCCATTTACTACAATGTATTCAAGCATGCTTTGAAGCTACCAGGCAGTAACTTTCCTGGCAGATCTGACTGTAGGATACTGGCCCAAAATAGCTTCTCCTCTCCTAAGAGTTACTTATGCAAATGTATATTGGAAAAGCAGAGTGAAAATATGCAATGCCTGGAAGAATGAGAAAAGGCTTTGTAAAATCAACTGAAGTATCACAATTTCAATGCAGGATAATACGACTGTACCAAGTAATACAGATCTCCTGGGTCTGTATGCCATTCAGTCTCACTTATGACAGATGTAGTCACATAAAAGAGAGAAAGAGAACTGGATTGTCTCAAGGGTAGTTTAATGCTCACCTTGCACACTTTGCAAAACTGTATTTTAAAACGTTTTATTTAGCTATTAAATTATCTACCTGTTCATTAAAACCATAATTTGGCTCTGCAGTCCATCCAATTTGTGAGTCACTTTCTCAACATCTTGAAAATATTTTTCTGCAGTTTTTATGTCTCCAATCTAGACAGAAAAATCGCAAGTTACCACAGTAAGAAGAAAAGAGATACATCCTGATTATACCTTTCACAAAGAAAGATGTAAGACACAAAAACATCAAAAAAATCAAAGTCCATTATCAATTGTTTGGCACCAAGATGACTGGGTAACATCTGTTATCAGTGTATTTGAAGAGCCACATTAAGGTTATGAAAAGCACCCCAAAATCATGTGCACTTTGCCTAAGGCCTCAGCTGAGGTTTGTGGAACACTCGTGGACTGTAGGGCAGGGAGACCTCACAATCCTCATTTGGCTCTTTTGTTGTGACCAACCCCAGAGTTCCTAAAGTAACTGAAAATGAGAAAAGGTCAGTGACTGCCAGTGAGACTGGACGTTACTCCACAGGAAGGGAAGATGGACACAGGCAGCAGCTGTCGATAAGGCCAGAGAACTGGCACACAGTAGCCTTGTAGTCAGCACAGGACCCAGACCTGGTTAACCCACAGTCTCTGGGTCACAGCCAGGGGCCGCAGGATGACCTCAGAGCATCACACCACAGCATCTCAGAAAACAACACCCATGAAATGGGCCACTGAAGATACTGGGGAGACAGTCCATCTGCAGATTGAAAAATCACCGTTGAGTGAGTCGTGCAGGCTGAAGGAATGAGAGATTTGAAAGCTGGTATAAAGAAGTACAGATTTTCTTGGAGGAGGAGATGGGGAAGGGTTTCTAGAAAGGAAGGGGTGTTTCACCTAAGAGGATGTCACATACATTGCTATTTGAAATGAAAAAAAAGTATTTGAAGAAGGCCCCTTTGGAAAACAAATTAGCAGAGTACTTTTCAGGCTGGAGAGGTAGATGAAAAAAGACAAAAACTTGGTATTGGATAGAATAAATCTAGCAGAATCTATGAAAAGGAGTAACACCCATAGAAACCAGGCAGCCCTCAAGGGGGGAGATTCCAGGAGACCTCGAGAGAGCACCGATTTGTTAAAAACCAGGACAACACTACGAAAAATGTTTGTAACAAATGTGTTGAAGTCTCCTTAAAGCTCTCAGATGGCAAGTATTACCCACCTGAGTCTTAATACGAGACTTATCCAGAATTCTTAAATTGCCTTAGTATCAGAAAACACATTCTATCTTACTGTACTTTTTACCTCAAGTTTTTGTCTTATCCATAGCAGTCAGGGAGAATGGTACAAGTCCTCTTTTTTAACAGCCTTTTACATACTGGACAATTTTTACTTTCTCCTTCTAGAATAAGAATCAATTTTCAAGCAAATCAGTGTTCACTCCTTTCTCATAGATAATGCTTTTTGGATTCTCTGATCATTCTTGCTGTTCTTCTCTGAACTCTGTCCTGTTACTTCACATCCTCCCCCAAGTGTCCACCTAAGAGGTCACAACACTCCAACTGATCTCCCTCCAGCAGTGACAATGGAAGAATCGTAATATATTTCATCATAATATGAAGTTTGCTTTTATGTCAGGTATTTTGGAAGTCCGACTGTGTAGTTTTCTTACCCTTAATCTAATTCCTTTCTATAGAACGGTGCAACAGCAACACCTTGTTGGTGCTTCTCATTTTCTATATTACGTCCAGTCTTTGGTAGCATTTTGCCTTTGCTCTTTCAATCATCCAATTTAACATTTCAGTTTCTCAACTTGTCAAGATTATTTTGCATTCTGATCATGCCCTTCTTAGTGTCTGTACCACTCCCAGCTTGGCATCATCTGTACTTTTTACAAACATGCTTCTCATTTCATCATTCAAGTACCTAACCAAAAAATACAAGCACTATAAACCCCACAGAGATCCTTGTAGAAAAAGATCATCTAGCAAGTCCTTGTAGTCATCAGTGAATGACTTTCCAACTACACTTTTCAGAGACAGCAAACATCCTTCTGAAGGCTTCATCTAGATTTCTTCACAATTTGCTTTAGAGATTGTCATAGTGGCAGTATCCAAAGCCCTACCAACACCACTAATATTAAACAGATACTGCTTTTCCTCTAACCACAAAGATTCTCCCTTGTCAACATGAAGAAATTCTTCTTCTTTACATTTAGGAGATGATCCAAGTGAAAACTGCAGTTAAAGATGCAACTGTCCATCTACCAAGCATTTCTGGAACACCCATTAATAGTCTTACCTAATGAAACAGATGCACTTCTCCCAGGTGTAATGTAATTGGACTTGAACAAAACAAACACTCATTCTAAACTTACCCATTCAGTTATAATGACAAAAGATACAATTTCTCTTTACAAACAACACTAAAGATATAAATCACCAAGAAAATAATATATTTAACTAGAGGATAATGCTGGCACAAGTGTAAATGAATCCATCCTTGAGTCTTTTGACCCTGGAAATTTGAAGGAATTCCTTAACCATGAGAGCAATCGATTTCTAAAGAAAGCTACCAGTGCTCTCCACTGGGAGCTTGATGAGTCCAAATCTAATATGTTTTGAGACCAATCACACATTATTTGTGATCATGAAGAGTTCCCATTTCTTAGCAGCATCATGTGATTTCTCAGCAAACATGCAAAACTCCTTATTCTCATTTTTTCCCACAGAAGTGAAACAGTTTACTTCTTTGGGGGGGAAGAACAGTTAAAAAAATAATTAGTTTCAATTAGTCATTAAAATGTTACAGTGATCTTCATCACTTAATTTTAATAATCTTAGATCAGAAAGTGTGATTTCAGTATATAGTAATAATTAGCACATCAAATAAAAATGAAAATTCCACTGTTAACCTCAAATAATCATATCCTTTAACAAGGAGCTTCCAATATATTATGTGCTTAAGTTTGTTGTTTGTCTGGAAATTTAGATTATTTTTCTTAAGTACTGCTAGGGTTTATTTATGGCTTTTGACTCTGTTTTGCAGCAACCTGTTGCAGAGGGTAAGGTCAGGCAGTTTTCTACTTCCTAAATTCTTGGATGTAGTTGTTTAAATAGCAAATTTGGATAGGTCAGCCAGCTAGCAAGAGTCTATGAGCAACACACAATATAATCCTAGAGACTAAAATGTATTCACTGTTACCCCATGTGTTGTGGGCCTAAATTTAGGTTTTGGGGGCCAGACTAGGCCTGGAATTGTCGGGTGACTTGAGCTGGGCTGGGCTAGCTG
>JAOXXN010000446.1:99898143-99914370 GCA_026770055.1 Myrmophylax atrothorax | reverse complement strand
TGAAATAAACCTAATTAGACTTGAGGATGATTAAAGTAGATTTAAACAATTATAGGGCCAACATCTAACCAAAATATTTTTTTTTTAATTTTCAAGCATCAGTCCTGACATGATTATTCTTATTATTACTGCAGGTTTTTTGGCCAAAGAGGTTAGCAAAAGTAAGATAATAAGTTTTTATTTTTTTCACACACGTCACACAGTTTTACTTTAATATATTATTATTATTATTAATCTACTACTACCACAAGGTATTCCAACACCAAACAGTACCTGGAGATCAATCATAACTCTGTTGCAATATCGTAAATGGTCTCTAGATGGCAATAGATGGCACTGAGAATGAAACTGGTTTTTTTTCTTAAATTACATACACTTGAAATACTTGAATAAAAACAAATGCAATTTTAAAAGTATATTACACAACATAAAAAAAAAAGGTGGAACTCTCTTCAATTAATATAATTGTTCATGGGAGAACTTACAAAAGTGTGTTCAAAAATTATTTGAAAAAATAGTTTCATGCTGAATACTGTGGAAGGTGGAGAAGATGATTACTGCACTGATGCACGTTAGAATGGTCTAGAGAGAATTCTGAAAAGTGAAAGACTCACAACTACTCTATAGCCAAGGCAACATGCAGTTGTGGGTAATCTAGAAGATACTGTGGAACCATAAATTTCTAACTTGACAGCTGTGAGTCCCTAAATACAACTGGTCTTAAGCAGTATCTGTGCTGAAGTATTTCTGAAGTATCATTTCCCAAAACATGGTAACGAGTATTCACAAATGGATTTCTATTACTTGAAGAAAATAGCACTAACAAGACCGAACCAAAGGAAGGTGAGAACTGTGTATGCATGTGGATTTGTGTGTCCATGAGAAGAAAAAATACTGAGTTAAAAACAACTCACAGCAAAAAGTGAACTTCTTGAATTGATTTATACCAGCATTTTCTTATTTACATATTCTACTTTGTTTGGGATGGCAAGTGATGCTTTTCTTCACCTGTTTTTTGAAAAAGAAAGTTCTTTAAAAAATGAGCCTATTTCATGTTTCAAAACACAAATATTTACTAATTCTCAAAAATACCTCATGGTTTAATGGACAGTTATTTCTATTCAAGACAGAAATGTTGTTATTGCAATAAAATTATGAAAACAAATGTATGTTTTCCCTAATTCTCATAAGAAGGATATTCCATTTCATGTAAAGCTAGATAAATGGCTCTTATTTATTAAAAAAAAATTTTTTTGGATGTATTGTAATATTAAGAATGGAGCCCTGTTTGGGAAGTGGCTTAGCAAAACATCAAAGGATTGGGTCCGGCATGACCTTGGGCAAGTGAAGAGCAGCGAGCCAGGAGTGCAAATCCGGGGCTGTGAAGATTATACTGCTGACAGCCCTGCTCTGAGGCCGTTTCTGCTAATTGATTTGTGAAGTACAGTTAAGCTCAGGATAACAGCAGTGTGCTGCAAGAACGGCCACAGCCTCGCTTCCCTGACCAAGAGGTGATGGGCAGAAGTTTTATTTGTACTTCCTGAATACTGGGAGTAGAATTGGTTAAAAAAGTAAGGAGGAATCAAGGGAAAAAACCTCAACAGTGGAAGCTAGTAACTTTTGCCTTTATTCCTTTCTCTTCCACCTCTACCTACTAGGTGAGGATTTAAACTTGAAAGAAGATATATTTATTACAACTGAGACTGGTTGACAAGGAAGGATGTATTTAGATGTTCTGGATCTTCATCAGATACAAAGGCTACAGAGCTATTAATCCTCACAAAAAGAGCCACATTCCTAGTATATAGTTTGAAAAAGACAAAGCACGTAATTGCTTTTAATTAGAGCATTTAGTTAAGTGTCTGAAAAATTCAATTTAAAAATGCAAATTCTGTATCGTTATTGCATGTTCTGTAGGATGATTTGGGGAGAAATAAGTACAGATATATTCCCAAAGAACATTCCTGCAAATAGCTATCTATTAAATAAGACATTAGTAAGTCTAATTAATTCTTCACTAAGCAAAACCTTCATGTACTGTCAGGTAAGTCTTCCCTTATCTCTGCACCAGTAGTTCACTTTTACTTTCTCTGACGTTCTATTCTGGAATATACGGTACCTCTGCAGTTCTGCCACCCACGTACCTTCATCATTAGCAGACAGTTTGCCATGGAGTACATCACCCGGCCCAGACGTGACCTCCACAGCTGAACAGAGGCTGCAAAATAAGAGCAGCTTGTGAATTTGCACAAATAAATTAGAGGTTCTTTCTTGCCATCAATTATTGGTCCTACGAATTATGATTTTGAAAGGTCCCCCTCGTTAACACCACTGGGTTTTAGCCTAGAATTTTTAATTCTCAGTCATGCTGCAGCATCAGAGAATTCTGCATTTGTCTGAGAGAATTGCTCCAGCGACTCTGGGTACCAAACACGATGCAACAATGCAGGGCAATAGACAGACCCTCAGCTTTCAGCTCAGGCCAAATATTAAACACCAAAATAAGCTACACATTTTCCAACATCAGAACAAAAGGTGCATAAAAGGATCCAAGTGATAATAAGCATCAGTTTAAAAACACATAATCAACAGAATTAAATGTGATAAATTAAAAAAATAAACACAGCTAGAATATCAGAGCCAAAACATGCAGCGTGAGAAATGTTTGAGTCTGGGACTGTTTGTGCTTGCCTCTGGCTTAGAGATATGCTGGAAAAAATCTGCCAAACCTGTCTGCTTTCCCTATGCTCCTGGAGCTTGCAGCCATTAAAAGCTGCAGCAGCAGATTTTCCCCTCTCACTTTGCAGACAGACTCCTGATGATACAAGAGAATGGCTCACACAGATCCTTATTTTCTTTTGTGTTGCAGTACCCTAGATCAATGCTAGAAATATTCCTCTAATCCTCAAAAATAAACATTAGGACTATTAATTTAGTACACAAGAAAAATGTGTCTCAGTCAATCCGCTGTCAAGGTCACTGTAATGATTTAAAGGGGGTGGAGGGAAGGAAGAAGAGGCTATTTCAATTGAATTGTGAGAACTGAGACCACTCATTTGTATCATTAATGTAGTCTCTGATGAAAGCCTGGCAGGTTACAAAGATAATTCTTTCAGCACACAAAAATGTCACTACAAATAAGAAGAGCTTGGTGATGTGTCTACTCCCCTTCTTAAAAAAGAAAACTCCTTCAATCCACTCCAACAATAAAACAAAAAACCCTGACCTATGAATATTCTCAAATTATCTTTGTCAAAAGAAGGTATAATGTGAGGTCCAACACTGAACACAGTATTTCATCCACTGTGCCTTAATATCATTCCTTACTCCTAGCTTTTGCTTTAGAAATTCCCCCTTGACCATACATCGCTAGTGCTACTAATGGAGAGGATGCTCTAAACCAGGAGCAAATACTTTATGACACATTTTTTTTTTCTTATAGGTGTGTGTAAAACCTGGACATAATGAAATAACTCCCCTTTAATATTCCACTTTAAACATCTCCTTTTTTTGCACATCCTCATAGTTTGGTAACCACATTCAGCTTTTTAGGACTTAGGTGGCAATAAATAGATATTGATTCCTACAGTGGAGACACCAAGGTTTCCTGTTAACAATCAGACACCACTAGCTACAGTTATCAAAAAAGGACTGCAAAGCAGGCAGGCCAGATGTCTTCAGTCTGTGATATAAACGGAACAGAACCTAGACTAGAAATTCTGTAGCCCTGTGGGATGAGGCTTCTTAGCACTGGCAGAAAGGGGTTAAAGAAAACCTGCAAAGCATTGAACAAAACCAAAAACCCAACAGCAGATCACTGTATGTTACTGAGATGCCTGAAACCCTCTCTGCAGGTCCATACAGTCATGCTTCCACTCTAAGCACTTGCTTTTCCTTGTTATTCATCAAGGACTCTGTACTCCATTCACTTCAGTAGGCAGCCTGTGCACTGTGAAGTTGCAAAATTGGCATCTTACAGAACACTTTACCAGGTAAGTGGTGCAATGTTAAATCTCTCTGCCTGTTGGAAAACTGGAAAATGAGGTGCTCTGTTCCAGACTAGAGGAGATGTATGTGCTAAGTTGATTGGTGTTGCACCTTCTTCTACCAGCAGCATGGAAATTACAGGCTAAGCATAATTCCCATAATGAATTAGGGCTGTCTTCATATAAAGTTAATAAGGTTTGCTTCAGCTAGTCTCAGATGAAAGAAAGCAAACCCATTATCAGCCTCCTGGAGCTACAAATGCACTGAGGAAGCAGAGAGGGAGCAGATCTGGCTGACCTCTGCAGACAGCAGCAGTCTACAGCCTCTGCAAAGGTCCCATGGGCTTTTTGGCAGTCTTAAGCTTACAGGCAGCTGCAGAGTAGACATGCAAAGATCCCTCCAAATTTTCTGCAGCCACCTCCTGTGGTAACTAGTAGCTGCTGCTCTTCTAACTATGCCTCCTCCTGAGGCCATCTGAGCTCTGAAGCAGCAGCAGCAGCAGAGAAGAAAAGCAAGGAGGCAGAAACTCATGAGTGAGGCAGACTGGAGGACACAGGATTACAACACAGCTAGGAAAAATCCTTGTACTCTAAAGGCGGATCAACATCTTGGTTTTAAAGTTGTAGAAAGAAAAATGTGTGGGGGATAAGGATGGAAAATCTGGTAGAAAGGGCTGACAGGGAAAAGTAAGTATGAGAACACAGGCAAAAAGAATAGTAGATACAAGAGAGAAGAACATGAACTCCTGAAGTTCTGTGGATAAATCTTCAATGTCAGATTCTTTCCCTTTTTCCTAACCCTTTTGAGAAGAGCAGTAAATGTATTCACTTGACTGTATGTGTAAATATCTTAATGATAGACGCTGCTCATGTGTTCATGTTTTTAGGACATATACAGAATGTATATTAAGTCAAGTACAGTAACTTATTAAAGCTGCTTTTACATCCAGTCAAAATGAAGTCCAGGCAGAAGAACAGTTCAGACAGGTCTGCATCCTTCCATATAGACACTGTTTTAAGGAATTATTTATAACTCTTTTACTCTGGTACTAACTCTACTTGGCCTCTTCCTATCACAGAGCCAGACTTTTACTTCCCACAGGCTCTAGGTGAATGCTGTCCTACAAAGAAGTTGGTAACACTCCTTAGACTGTTAGCCAAAGCTGAAAGGTTTTTGCTGTTACGGTTTTATGTTTTGAACTTGCCATGAGGGGTCCACACCATTCATAGCAATGCCTAAAATGTCACCACCTCTTCTCCAATTGTCAAGTATACTCTAATGACTTCATAAGTATAAATTGTATTGTTAAAAACTGCTTGGACAACTAATCTGTCCTGATCATCCTTTTTTATGCAGTAATGTATCCTATACAATTGAAGCTACACAACTAAGACAGAAGGAAAATGAGAAAATATAATTGGATACAAAATCAGGAAAATGATGATGTAGCTCAATATAATCTAAATATTCTTCTAAAGAGTGCCTTAGATATTTCAGGAGTCTAAGTACCATGTAGCTACAGTGAGACTCAGCCACTTATGCAGCAGAATCCTAGGCCAGTGTAGCCATTGTATGGTGGCAGTTCAATCTGAAAAGACTGAGTGGATGCCAGACATGAGGATTGAGAGGAGTTGGTCAGCCAAGGCTAAAGATGACACATCCATCTAGCTGCAACAGCAATACACTTATATATTCATCATTAAAGGATGGCAGACACATTCTTTGTTTCTTCTAAGTAGGAAAAAGAATTGATTTAATGCATCAGTTCGATCAAGGGCAAAACTGTGAAATTAATTCCAGCAAATAAAAGTACAAGGTGTATCATTTCAGGGGCCAAGTAGACTATGAGATTACAAAAATACTGTTTTAACCAGTCTGAGGCAGTCTTGTGAAAACTTTTAGCATACTTAGGCAAGCAATAAAAACACACTGCCTGTGAAAAATGTTTAAAGAATACCTACCTTGTCTGTTCTCCTGTGTAATATTAGTCATACTTCCATCTTCAGCTAAGCCTTGTTCCAAATTTTCTAATATCTGCAGTAAATTTTTTTTAAAGTAACCAACATGAGTTTAAACAGCATTATATATTTAATGCACATTATCTACAATTGACAAACTATATGTAAAACAATTCATGCAGGAATGTTTCACCTAGGTACAGTCCAAAATTACTGGCTATTACCATAGCAAGATCACTTGCACAAAGTAAGAAAGCAATTGTACAGTGGAGGGATGTTAAGAGTTTGAGTTTATGATACTTACAGAACATTAAGTGTCAGCACACTCTTGGGACATACACATTTTGTTAGGTAAAACATAAAATACGCTTCACCAGAGAATGAACGTTAATGACCACAATGCAAGTCAAACTGATTTTCTCACAGAAAGCCACTGCCTCCTGACTTGCCCACACTAAGTATGTGCTCTAGTTTCATGTTTTTTTCTTTAAAGAAGTATTCCTCTTAGTTCTTACTGCAATTTCCTTCTCAGACTTTGGGGTTTATTGCTTCTTTACCATAGATTTTAAATCATGTAAATTGTTGAGTGAATGAAACATTTGTTGTTTCACTGGAAGAATGAATACATATATTTAATGAAGCTTGTGTCGTAACCACTTTTCAAATATGCATACAAGTCTCCATTTGAAATGCAAGTCACCTTTGCTTTTCCTAATGCCATTACACTTTCTCCAAATTCATTTTCCAATTCCCACATATCACCTCACTTTTCCTGTTACAGATTTATAACTTTGATTGCAATACAATACTTGAGATTTCCCTCAAAAAACTATTAAGGCCACTTGCTCTTTAAGCAGCTGCTGTGGTTTGCTGATGAGGGAATAACAGGGCACTGCCTCTTCTGGGGACTGACTGTGCTTCTGGAGAGCTTTCAGCTTCTGTCAGTATACGAAGCACTTGTCTTTGTCTACACTAACAAGGCATTCCAATTGTGCTCAGTGCTTCATGAGGGAACACTTAAAATCAATGCAGGAAATCCTCCAAAATGAAGCCAGGTAGAATGAATCTTGCCTTGGAGAGTGTGTTGGTGCCTTCTACAGCCAATGAAGATGACCAGTACCCCCAGAATGACAGCTCATGCCCCCAATTTTTGACATCTTAAGCTGGAATAAACTGCCCTACGAGATACCAAGCTCTTTTCACAGATTAGAGTGAAATCTTGAAGTTAGGTGCCATAAACGTAGCTACAAGGAACTTCAGAGCAAGGAGAGACATACAATGAAAGCAGAGCAGTTACCACCTGGCAGCTGAGCCAGGCTGGTAAGAATTGTTAGCCCATGACAAACACAAGGGAATATGACTTATTGTAAACTTCATTCACAGAGGGCTGGACTGAGCTGCCTTACCTCAGATTTTGAGGGGCTATGAGCACACACCATTAGATACTGCAGCTTAGCTGACAGGTGGCAATTTATGAGATGGCAGTGGCATGCCTGCAAGACTAACTCTCAGTCCCACTTTCAAAAGCAGTGTAGCCACCTAGAAATCACTTAGAAACCAAAGTGCCACATTTCAATGTTAAATGCCTGGTGTATAATAAGGCATCTAGTCAGAAAAAAAATTTCTTCTCTCTCAGAAATACAAATCACTTTATAATCTGTTTTCTGCAGTCTAAAACTCGTATTTCTCCTTCCCTACAAAATATCTAGTGATTGCTTCTCAGTCTCAATAAGGCTCAAAGTTCCTACATTGAAATGGTATAAACAAAGGGCCTTCATCAAGCAGACATGCTGTCTTGTTTAAAAAGACAATGAGTTTCTCTGAAAACGTGCTCACTCCCATAATCAGAAAGAAAAGAATTAGATATCAGCATACAGTTAGAGCCTTACATTACCCATTCTGTGACATTACTTGGGGATATCTAGCCCTCACCTCAAGCTCAACGTAATTAAAGCAGAGCTTGGTGATGATTTGAGGCTAATTGTTTTATTCCCTAGGTTTATCTCTTTTGCCCTTCTTAAGAACATCATTTGCAGCATTCCAGTATTTGGGCATTTCCCCACTTTTCCAAGAATCGTTTAATAGCAACATTAATGATTCCAGTAGTTCCACAGTATAAGCTATTTGGGTTAGTGGCTATGAAATATTTAGCTGATGAACTGTTTATTCTAGCAATATCATATGAGATAGCCCTAACCATCTGTGTTCCTATTATAAAGAAAAATATGATTGAACACTTCTATCATTTACTTAATCAGTTTTACACATGACCTATGCTTCTTGTTTTGATTATTTATAAATCATTAGCTTCACTGGCTAGTATTACTGCATTGAGTCTTCTGCTTCATTCCCTATACATTGCCTGTATGCTGGAATTACTGGTCTATTCATACCACCATTTGTGTCCCTAGTTTGCTATCCTTATGTTTCTCTTGTTAATACTTTATTCCTTCTTTGGCAAGTTTTCATCAGCATTAGCTTTTTAATTAAAACAGCGTTTTTTGGTGCTTCTGGAATTACGGCTTTTTGGATACTCAGATTGGTACAAGGATCATCATAGTTTTTACAAACTTACCAAACTAGGTGTCAAGACAAATACCCTCTAGAATGAAGTAACATATGACAAACAGAATACTTATGTCACCTTGGAAACTGAGCCAGAACTGGAAGCTGAATGAAAATAAAATCCCCAAATAATCAGCAGCTAAGAGACTGAAAAGTTCACCAGTTTGGAAGTAAAACACAAGATTAGGAGGTATGATGAGTGCATGGAAGGGCCAGGGAGGAACACAACTACTCATGAATGAGAGTGGTGGAACTGCAGAGGGAGCGGCTGATGGACAAATGGCACAAAGTATTTTTGACAAGTTTTGTAGAGGTAACAATTGGCAGAGGCTTTTTTAGGAAGCAGGACTGTTAAACCACTTGTCACTCCTCCACCCACCTGGCAGAAGAGGCCAATACAGCTCTGGGACTCGAAGGATTACATTTTAAAAGTGAAATACATTATACTATGAGATGTGTGCATTTCCATGAGCTCTCCCTCAAACATTGAGGAAGCACAGGCACAAACAAGGGAAGAGTTTAGATTATGTCCACCTGTTTCTCTTTTAAAACTTTGGGCTCCAGGTAAGCATTTTTTAGAATGTTCTGAGAATTATTAGCACTAAAGAGATCCTGCCTGTTTTTAAATAAACACTTGAGAAGAACAAACCCTGTTGTTACTGTTACTGCCTGGCTGTTCAGATACCATTTACTTCAAGGTAGACTTACATGGGCAACAAGTTAGGAAGCCCAGCAATAACACAGAGACAGTAAATTCCTCCCCTATGGTTTCCTCCCACAAGCTACACCCAGTTAGCACTACAGACAATATTTCTTTCCCAAATGTCGTACCTACAGACAAAAATGTAAAATATTTAACCAGATCTTGATTAGAAATTTGCAGGAATACTGGAAAAGATAAAAAACATTATTGCAGGGAAAAAAATATGTGTATGTGAAAAGATATATACAGAGAAAATGAAAAATTTGCAGCGAACCTCCAATCCTGCTTTCAGGTACCAGAAATATGTAAGTAGATGGGGGCTAAAATGATCAAGTAACCAAAATAAATGTGGTTACATCTTTAACTGGAATGGCTAATCTAAAGGTGACAAATGTCTATAGAATTTATACAATGAAAAGCAAAAAGGAATTCAGCAGATTAAAAGCAAGTACTGGATAGGAAAAACCCCCACCGTTACATTAGGGAAGAGAAACAAAATAAAAAGATAAATTTTCTTATGATCAAAATGCATTAGCATTACCCTGGAACAGCCTCCCAGGGGATGTGGCCTTAGCTCCATAGGCTGGCTCATTAAAAACTAGAAAACAACCTTGCATTGCAGAGACAGACTAGGTGAGCTAATAGGTCTTTTCTTTCTTCTAGCTTTTATGACTCCAAGATCATCTAATTTACATAATGACTCTTCGTATGCCCTTCTGTAAATACGGATGACCAAAGATTATTTTTCTACTTTTTAAAATAGGGAAGTAAAACACTAGAGGTTTTTGGTTGAAAGCTCCCCAATTAATTCTCTTATAACACAAATGGTTCCCAAGTGTCACATAGAAATACTAAGACTAATGAGTGTACATCCTTTATGTTATTTTCTTGGTTATGCTATGGGTTTTTATCAGTATTATAAATGTTATTCTTGAATGGTTCAATTGAGACTGAGACTGTTGGACAAATAGCGTTCCATCCAAAAATCAAAACATATATATAAGCAATGTTTTTTGTTAGCCAACCCTGACTTCAAATGGTTAAATTAGCACCAATTTACAACTGTCCTTTAAAAACATAGTTATGTTTACAAGCTGTCCTTATTCACACTCTTGTTTCTACGGCTGTCTTTGAATTGCTCCAAAAGACAAGGTATGTAATTAAATGCAAACAAATGAAGTAATCTGCAATGAGGTGTCTAGAATAACAGATCAGAAGGACAGCATGTTATATTCTTTTGTAGTTGTGTACTGTACTTTAAAAAGGAGCACCCATCAGCAGAGGCAATGACTTGCCCTGGCTGCTATATCCTATCTCTAGTGGAAGGTGTCAGAACCAAAGGTAGATCGTTCTCTTTCTTGCTGCAATTGAATGCACCAACCCAGGAGAAACCTCGCAAACTCAGCCATAGGAAGGCAGAGTCAAAGAGGTGACAATCTGCAAACTGAAACCAAGTGCAGAGAACAGGAGGGCTCGTGGAACACGCATAGCCAGGCTCAAAGAAGCTTCCCCCAAGGACACAAAACACAGAATTTATAGTGACCCAGGTAACTAGCAGGTTGCTAGTAGGTATGGAGTGAGAACATGAGTCAACAGACCCATTCTCAAGAACTCAGTGGGCAGGGAAATATGTACATATTAATTTGTAACTCTTCTTTATTTCTATTTCATCTTTTCCACCATATCTAATTTCCTTTACTTAAACAAATAATCAGCCTAGTTCATGTTAAAACAAAATCTTTAATTTTAGTTTAAAGTTTCTTTGGTACACTGGGTATGTCCTAAGGATATGCACTTAAAGGAAAAGCACAGAGGCAGAGACACCTCAAGATTGTAGGTGACTTAAAGGTCTTATAAAGGACGGTGTGTGTGAAGGAAGGGAGTTAATTTGCTTTCCTTTCATTCCTCTGTTTACCAGCAACCTCTCACCTGTGAAGGCTGATCACAGTGTAACTAAGATATGGCCATTTCAATAAAGTTAAACCAGATGGCTGGTGAATGCCCGGCCCAGCAGTCGCTCCTTTGTTCACATTCATAGTTTTCTCTTCCCATTACAAAATTAAGGAACTTAGAAACAAATTCAGTTCTGGAATCTAGTGGCACCTTCATGCCTGAGGGCACATAGTGCAGCACTTAACACCTGACCACATAAAACAAAGCTATGAAACAGCTGATCTGCTGCAGACCAGGGTAGGCAAATGTTAGTAGAAGCACCATGGAATCCCACAACAGAGGCATACGGCATTTCCCGGAAGGACAGAATTACTTCAGCTGAGGACTGTTTATAAAGAAAAAGACTGGAGAGAACAGCCTGCCAGTAACATTATTAGATGAGATGGGCATCAACAGGTTACAGCATTAGTCAAGTGTCAAGAAGTAGCACTTCTTGGCCACATTAGATAGATCTCTCAGCTGTTTCCAAATCAATTCCTTCCAACTTTGTAACAAATGCCACACTCACTTTGTATTACCTAAACCATTCATTTTCCCTTCATAATACAACGAACTGGACTTCTTACTGTAAACATTTGGTTATCCCACCTATTACTGTGCTAGAAGCAAGTCGATTTCATACATGTAAGGCCATATAGCTATACCATTGGCAGTTATAATTTCCCTTCTCTTATTCAAGTTATTTTAAGAGTAAATATAAGAAACTTCCATGGAATACTGAAAATAAAAAGTAATCGCATGTATTTATCTTATATAAATTTTTGAACTTTCAAGTGTCACAGAGAAAGCAATAATGTTGTATTTCTTCTAGAGTTTATCACATGGTAACAGTTCATAATCACTGGTCCATTAGACTGCTTGGGAAAGACTTCTCTAAAAAACATTTAAGGACAAATGCTTACTGTCAGCGTGTTGCCTTTTGTGGCAAAAGTTAGTGCTCACAACCCCATGACTCCAATTCCAGCACCAACAAATCCCGTGTTATAATTCAAGCCATAATTTTGTATTACAGCACTTGACAAAACAAAACAAAAACCCCAAAGCAAACTCAGCAGGTTGTATTTATATTCCCCAAACCAGCTATTTGGATTGTTTCTGAAAAATCAAGACTATTTCCGAAGGATCAAGGTCATTAACAAATGTTTGCAGCCGGACACAGCTGAGCGAAGGTAGGAAATCTCTCCTACTCGCCCTTAAGCACATCTGCTCACTGTCCTCCACACCCTGTCTAGCAAAAGCACGAAAGTTGTCCCCTCTTCTACTCATCTGAGTCAGAGCTACCAGAGGAGAGAGGAAGGAGGCACTTCATGACTTTTACTAGTGAGTTCCGTATTTGAGTGAAGGCGGAGTAAAACATGTCATCATTGAAACTTAACATTCTTTATAAGGACAATAAAGTCTATTTCTTAAACATTAAGAAATGTTAGTGGATAGAGACTGTTACCTTGGAGCAGATTATCTTCATACTATGCAGTCTGTCAAGTGATTCCTGAGGATTCCCGAGGTACTGAGGAAGTTCAGCATGTAAAATCCGCATGGAGAAGGGAACCATGGAACCTAGAAACACAATGCATTTTGTGAAGTGTGTTTGCTACAATGATCAGTTTGTGATTTGCCTACATTAAACACGTATTTCTCACTAGTGCATATGTCATAAAGTCCATTTTGCCTATCTTCTTTTTCTCCTGATGAAAGATATCAAAGACGAGAAAATAGGAAACTTTTCCTCATATCATGTGACATGTTGTAAAGTGTTTTAAATAGGCAAACATATGTAACCATGATCAAGAAAGAAAGAAGGTGCACCTACTTCAGATTTTCAAAAACAAGTTGCCCATGGAAGTACAATGTTTCATTACAAATTGTTATAAACTAATTAAAAGGAAGGATTAAAAAAATGAAGTTTACTCAAGTTGCAGCTACATTACTAATAATATTCAATAGTTATGTATATTTCACAATCAATGCAGAAGAAATAAGATGAAATAACTAGCCTTAAAAGTATGCTTGTGAAAGTTATATAATCAGGGGATACAAAACTCCTTGGCATTTTACTGTGTATTTTCTGGTTCGTTCAAAACATCAAAGAATAGGGAAAGAATTTTAAGCAATATTTGGTGAGAAAGATGACTTCTTTTTCCCATTAGTTTACTTTTATCTTTATTATTATTACAACATTCACCAAATTTTCTGAGTTTATGAGCATCCTGTCTGACTTCAAGGGCAGTTTCAGAAACTTAACAGCACTCTAGTGTATGCGACACCTTGTTTTCAGATAACTGCATAATCCTGATATACAGACAACAATACTGAACATAAACTAAATTACTGAAAACAAATCAGACCTGGCAAAAAGGAGAAACAGGCCTTGCAAAATACTGTGTTACACTTCTTTCAATATGTACATTTGCTTACTTTAGACATATTCCAAAGGGATTTCCCTCTGAAGTCACCCCTTGCCTCACATTTTGTGAAAAAACAGGACTCAGGTGCTTTCTAAAAAGATTTTTGCACCTGTTCTTAACAGGCTTGTATGTCAAAGAGGTAAATGCTATATAGAACGAGTCACTGTCTCTAGACATTTTTTTAAAGGTTGGCAAAATTTTAATCACAAGACTCGCTCATTCTGACCTTCAGAGTAAGCCACTTCCATCTACATAAATTGCCTTTTACCAACGCTAACTATTCCCCATGGCTTCTGTGACTGCTGTGCTCCTGCATTGGATGCACACACCAGTTTCATGTATCACCATGCATGGAACAGACATTAGGAAAAGAAAACTGCCTTTGAAATTCTACTGAGAAAAGTGTAAAGGTTTATTCCATCAGTAACAAAATAAGTGAAATATTTTATGTATGTATCCAGACTAGTAGGTAGCACGACTCAAGTGAAGACACACAGTCAGTGCAGGGGGTAAACAACAATGCAAAGAAAGGACTGCACTGGAAAACCACAGAAAAATTGCTTTGTAGACACATTATGAGCCGTACTGGAAACCTACAGAATGTGAACTCCAGCTGGTTCTACTTCTACCACCCCTATGGTGACCAAGTTGTAACTCTACCACCCAACAGTAATGCTGCCAAAAAGAAGCAGTGGCTAAAGCCAGCTAGCTTGGCACTGTTCTTTTGGAGAAAGTAGTCTTAATTTACTGCTGATGAACCTTCTGCTGCAGTCAATGGGATTACTGAGGCAAAGGTAAAAAAAAGAAAAAATTTTATAGAACAAAAGGAATCTACAGTTTTAGCAACAATTTGGTTCATGCCTGAATTGCAGCATTGTTGATTCTGAAAAAGTTTGTACATCCTCTTGTAAAATGCAGTAAAAGGTCAACTCAATGTGACAGGTATTTAATGGAGCACAGATAAAACATCTCACATATCAATTTTTATAAAATTTATATAATGTTTTGTAAAACATTTTTTGGGATTGCATATTTTGTAAAGCATTGATCTTATGTATTGCTGAATGAAGCCACGGTACTATGATCCATGCTGGGGGGAAAGAAAAACCAATTACCAATCTATATCATCAGAAGTGGTGTCAGAGCATGTTGGAATGATGAATGCAACTTCAGTTCAACTCGGACTTGATAAGAATCTGATTTATTTCCTATCACAACTAAGACCTCAGTTGTAACAGGCATTCAGAACTATATTACTTCAAAATATACTGTATTGATGTATTATTTCTCAACCATTTAGTATTTCCTTAATAGTTTTTGACCAAAAAGCATTCCAGTGTGATCCTGTGTTATATCAAGTCTGATGACAGATCTCTCAGACAAAACCAGACAGAAGTGGAAAGACATGTCAAACCAGAATTTGTATTAAAATCTTACGCAGGAGGTTCTAAAACTCTGTCATCTGTTCCTTCTATTACTTTTTGAAACTCAAGACATAAATAGAAGAAAATTTACTGTGAACATCCAGTAAATCCATCCAGTGGATTTCTGTTACTGCTTATTAAAGAGGCTGCTAACTTTATCTAAAATATCACAAATACTAACTCTTTCTGCCCTCTTCCTCAGTTTTCTTGGATGCCTTCTGAAAAGGAGATTTTTTTTTCTGGAATAAAGCACAGAACTATATACATGCTGTCATCCAAATGTGGCAACTGGGGGAAGCAGAAGAGAAAAGAAATGACCTTTGACCACTGGTAAGGCTTTCTCACCAGTCCATGTAAACAGCATTGTGTAACTTCAGGTCAAAGCAGATGAGCAAATTGCTCACTAAAAACCTGCAGCACTTATTCAAGCTGCTCATCCAAATACAGACCTTAAGTACTGTGCTTATCAAAAATAAAACTTGAGATTTTTGGTTAAGTGCATTTTCCCAGATCTGTTCCTGCCTCCAAGTAAATTCCTCTTTAGTTAAATGGTATGAGGTATGGATAATATATCTAAATAATTTCCTTCAACCGACTTCCTGGTGAAAAAAGGGCCAGATATATATGTAGATTTGGTGAAGTTTTCAATGAGTGCTACTTATACAAAGTGCTAATACATTTTACATACACTTTTCAAAAAGAAATACATGGCAGTAATAGAAAATGCATGTGAAGAGGTCTGTTCACCAAAACAAGTCTATAACTCCTGATTAACAGCTGTGTAAAGATTAACAAGTGTTGAGCCTTAAAAAAGGTGTGTCTGAGGCTTTAGAAAACACTGTAATTTTCATCTAGCTTAACGAGAAAACAACTGAGAGGAGGTAAATGACATCTGTTGATGACTCCACTACATCAATAATAGTGTTAGGAAGGTCTGAAAGGCAGGTTGTAGAATTTGGAGTACAAAATTTAACGAAGAAAACAGATTAGCAGGGAAAAAACCTATACTTCCCCAGATAAACAGTTACACTGGGGGGAAAAAAGTCAGGGTCAAAATTCAACTTCTAGCAGTAAGAAACCTGACAAAATTAAGCAGTAAGCCACGGTCAACACAGGCTGAGACAAAATCCCATCACTAAACACAACAAGACCTGCTGATGTTCAACCATGCTGATAGCTGCCTCCGGCTTCAAGATAGAGATGGATTTTAAGATGAATGTTATCAATTCATG
>JAOXXN010000446.1:99878976-99898043 GCA_026770055.1 Myrmophylax atrothorax | reverse complement strand
CATATGCTGCCCTAAAGCCCTTAAATTGTGATCAAGTGTTCAATAAAGGATTCCAGTTTTGTCCCCATAGCTGGGATTGTTGTAGCTTTTATTTGACTTTTCACAGAAAAAAACCCCGAAAAAGTTAAGTTTGACTACATTAACACTCAGCTGGAACAGAAATACATGAGTTTGTTAAGATTAAATTACATTATAATCTCTGAAAGGTTTCACCTATTCACTTTGTTAGGCCACATACATAAAGTACACAGGATAAGACACGTTTCTCTGTAACAGGTTCCCATAGAGGAAGCCATATATATTTTCCTGTGGTATCCCACTGGGGCTAAGAAAATTTTATACAAACACTGAATTTATCATGTGATGTCTTTTGCAAAACTGTTTGGAATGAAATCCACATACTCTACTGTATTTCACTCAGTACTGAATTTAACAGGGCAACATGTCAAGGAAATACTTAAATAACACATCCTGTAATTAAAGTATTTACTTAGGAGCACAGAAGAATGTATCTTGATCTCTTCTTCATGCTTCAGATTTCTACAGTAATGCCCTTACACAGTAAAACCATGTCAGCTACACTCAGATAATTTCAACAAAAGGCAATGCCCTACAATTACTGCTATATATTGAAAATTAATTTTTAAGTTAAATAGGTCGTCTTCTAGCTCGATGTTTTACAGTTGACCTCTGTTGCTCCTCTTCAGGGGCTTCATAATAATATATAAAAAATTTATAATGGAAAATGGTTTAATTTAAGACAATTTTATTAGTTATCACATTTCAATACACTGGAGAATTTTTTTTTCAAAGAGTATGATTTCTGGTTGTCATTTTTGCATGAATTAATCTCGTTGGTATATGTGTATGTATTATGAGCATAAAGGCAAAACTAAGAAGTAAAAAAAGGTCTGCTGAAAGGAAAAGGGACACTCCCAAAGCATGGGAACAGATGGAATAAACAGTAAGATCAGGTTAATTTTCTAAGACCACAGATTTCAGTTTCTATTTCTTTATGAACAGCTGCACATTTTCATAACTGTCAAAACACAAACATCACCTCATGTCAATCAAATTTGAACTCCAGCTCTCATCTGCACCCTTTTCGAGCAGCAAAGAGAGAATCCCAGTGGCCAGCCATTGTGTCTGTGTTTTCTTGTTGCGAAACCAGTAACCAGAAAAGCTTTCTGATCTGACTTCTACAGCTTTTTCAACAAATCTTAAATACCAAAGAGCAGCAGATGGGCAGATTACCAGTTACTAAAAGTATAAAGCGGGACCTTATCACAGCAAAAAAAAAAAAAAAAAGGCAAACTAAAAAAGAAATATCCTTCCTTCACTGGGTAAAAGGGAAAAACAGAAAATCTAATTTCAGAAAAATATTCTGCTTTATACATACATATACATACAGAGATGTATATCCTTTATGTGCACATACATAGTTACCAACAGCGTATTTCTATAGCTGGTAAGATTTTTAAGAGGGATGATGTAGTAACTTTGAATCCCAGCCTCACTGACTATCAATTAGAAATAGTACACTGAAAAAGTCACGTTTAACAGACTAGTTTCCAAGTTTTTGTTTATAACTTTCAATCCAGAGACTGAAGAAGAGATAGGAGCCTAAATGTTTGTAATCATTTAAAGAAAATGTTTTGAAAATTTTATGTGAAATTGCATGCTTGCATGCTCCTTACAGTTTAACTGCACGTGACCTAAGAACAGAGATGCTTTGAATCGAGATCTGGTTTTGAAAGGACTCAAAAATTCTTTGTCAGTAATTTGGAGTTACTTGCAGTGAAACAAGATAAATGTAAGAGAAAGAATGCAGGAAAACCCTACAATGACTGCCCTACCACAAAGAGATCACTCTATATCTTACCTACTGGTAACTGTAGTAAGGCAGAATTTAGAAATTAATTACTGGCTCATAGTATTAAGAAATCCAATATAAAACTGGTACTGTCTACAACGAGAAGTAGCCTCAGGAAAAAAAGCACAGTTAAGTATTTCAGTAGCATTCCACTCCCTTCAAACTATACATACATTCCTTAACTAAAATATCTGTTATTTCAGAAAAATTTATATTGACATGTCTGAGTAGTCTGAATAACCAACTGGAACCACAACGCTGGAGTGGTGTTTATCCAGGTCATATTAGTTGATTTCACAGGTAGCTCTGAAGCAAAACAATGAAGAGGGTATTTAAAGATACCACAGAGAGATGCACAATAATGTAAAGAAAATAATGGGCAAACCAGTTTCAGGAGAGACTTTAATACGCTTTTTTACTGCCAACACGAGCCTGAATGAAGAACTCTCCCAAGCAACTGCCAAGACTGAATCAGTCTGACATGGCAGTGTTCACTTCAGGCACCGTTTCTGGTAACACATGAGAAAACCAGTGCCACATGTAACAATGATTGGAGTATTTTTTTTAATTCTGCTTTCCTGCAAAACTTATTAATGGACAACAGTACTCCATATGCCATAGTTTCTTTAGTCTGTGCAATTCTCCTCTCATCTTTGTTTTTACATTGATTACTCACTTTTGTCTCTCCACCTACCACAATTATTATTCTTTTTTCCCCACATTCTGCTACAGTTCTCCCACCAACCAAAATTTGACGAGTGGAGGAAAAAAAGGGTATTTCATTTACAGCATCACCAAACCCCATGAATTAAAAGAAAAAGAAAGCTTCAGCCAGCCTGTCTCCTACCAGCATAGAACATGGAGGAGAGAAGAAGAAAGGAAGACCGTAAACTCAAGATGGCCAAACATCACTCACTGCAGAGGCCTCACATACAGGAGATAATTTCCCCAATCCAAGTTAGTCCTTACTTATGGCATAGGCTGCCATTCAGGAACAGGAGCAGGCTGCTGAGAGCAGGTGGACCTTGGAGCTGTACACAGTCCTCTGCACTATACACAGTGCAGGTGTCTGTAAAATGTCTTTTGTGGGTATTAGAGAAATATTCGGGGTGTTTTCCTTGTTAACACAGTATCTCTGCATTAGACATAAAACAAGTTTTCTCATTATATATTTTGCTATTTTATAAGCTTACTAAATGTAGTAACAATAATAATTTATTACAGTTCACCTTAGCCCTCAACACTAAAAACTTGTTTACAACATGGGATTGAAGGACAGTTTTAGGCCACATATGATATGATTCCTTTAGGAGGATCTAAACTTCAAAACTGAATAAAAGAAACAAATTAAGAGCACTACTTCAGTAAATAAGGACACATAAAAATGAAATCTCAGACAATTATTTTTTCCATTAAATTTTTCCATGTATTTCTGGTAAAACTTTTAGCTACAGTGGGAACTAGTAAAAGTCATAGAAGTAATATAGACCTAGTAAAATATGCTAAAGCAGTAGCTGTAATGCCTAGAGTCACACTAGTTTGAGAGAAATATATACATATTTTATACATTATACAATGTTTTTTAAACCATCACTATGCATCCGAAAGTGCATTGCAGCACACACTACTGTAACCCCAGAGTTACAACACAGCCACACTTCAAAAAAACTTATGCTTGAATTAGTAGCAGAGTTCATAGGAAGGTGTACAGTATGAAATCAGTTTCTAGAGCACAAACAACTAGATATTTAATGACATGTTCCTCATTTAGGCACTTCCCACCAGAGAACAAAGACTGTTTTTACTCAGAGGAATACAGATAATGCTCTATCTTCATAAGGAGAATGAAAAGGGGAAAGGAAAGGAAAATAATATGCCATGTTATATAAACCTCTAGTCAGGGAAATAGAAGTCCAGTTTTTACTTATACACAGTTTCTTGTCTTTGTATACAAAATAAATTGTTCTCACCTTTTGTAGCTTTGGAACACTGACTTTGGTAGCATTAACTCTTCTGTAACTTACTGGTCTACTAAACAGAAACAAGACCAAACTATCTCATAAAAGCATGAAATAGTACTTGAATGTTCCATTTTAATTGCTGACTCTCACTCCTTCAGAAACACACAGGCATGACCAGTGGAAAGGCTGTCTTAGGTTGGGAAATCTATCACATGAGAGTTCATTAAATATCATGACGAACAAAGAAACAAATGTTATGAATATAAATGGGCCAGACTGTGTAAATACAAAGTCAAAACCCTAAAAAAACCCCCTGAAATCCACTAGTCATGGGAATGATGACAAAACTTCAGCTTTATATACCCCACAGACTACAATGAGACGTGCAGGAAGCAACCTGGAACAGACTTCCAGACCTAAAGACCTACCTTATTTAAAAAAAAAAAAATCAGACTTTTTAGCTTTACACAGATGAACTTAAAAGAAATAAAGCTATAACTGAGATTATTTAAAGATTTTACTAGAAAATGAGAACAGTTTGCTCTCTGGCCTGTATCAAACAGGAATGGTCCAAGAGTAACTTAACTTACTTCACTGTCTGAACAAGGATCCCAGCAGATCACACCCCTCAAGGCTGCACACCTACAGGCAATGGAGATGACTGAAGGAAGAGCCCACAGAAACCAGGAAAGGAAGATTTCAGGAAGACTGGGTTTTACAGCCATGATGAAGACAACAGTAATGGGATCCATGCACAGCATGGCTGCAAATGCCATACAAAATATGAGGATGAACTGGAGACCAGTAGCACAGCCAAAACAGAAAGAGCTTTAAGAGAGCTTCAGAGGGAAATTAAGAGGACCATGTTAAATTACTAGAAAAAACATCTTCCACTCCTCAAAGAGTTACTTGTAACTTAAATCCTTTGAGGTGTATTTCTCAGAGATTAATGGATGAGGGACTATTGTCACTACTGTAAGAAGTTCCAAATTTTCCTTACTTCAAGCATAAAACCCAGGGAACTTTCCAATTTATTAATTTTTTAATAAGACTATTTTGAATACAAAGAAATTATGTAAAATGTTGTATATATTACAATTAATGTGTACATTATTTATTTCTATACTCTCATTTCTCAAATTGACTTTTACGTGCTTACTCCATTTATATACCATGAATCAAAACTAAAATGTTGAAACAAAACCCTTTCTTTTATGGTTGTTACACCACAAAATTATATGCAAAAGTACCAAACAGCAGTGGATTGTGTATTCATACCAAAAATTTCAAACAAAATGTATTAATAATTTATCTCTATTTTATTACTTAAATTAGGCAGTTAATGATGCATCTGTACTACACTTCTTTAACCATAATCTAGCATAGTGTAGTTTAATGCCAGCCAGAAAAGACTTGCTTGTTTTCTCCTATGTCCCCACAAACAGCATTTCTCTGTCTCCTCAAAACTACCTAAGGAAGGTTTGATTGCTGTCCCCACACCTTTATCATGTTGTATTTATGTAAGGTATTCACAACAAGCAGGTCAGCTCCATCCAACCTTGATCCTATTTTCCTTACAAATGATCAGATCACAGTCCTGGGTGGTATGTTAACTGTTAAAAATGAACCGAAACATGTACTAATGAAATAGAATATTTTCCTTATGTTCACCTTTCTGTCCCATCAATACCCTCATAATCTGTATTAAAGAGCTGCAGTGGCTGAGTGGTTGCTGCAGGAACAGCTGGATCCAGGGCTCAGTCCCAGGATAGGTGCCTGCAGCCACTGGCCAGACTGTCCTGAACTGTTCCTACTCGTATGATCTGTGGCACGAGGACTCAAGTGCCTCAAATACTGACATGACCTGCAAGGATTTTTCTTCAACAAAAAGAACTTACTTTTAATATTCAAAAAGATGTGGAAACATACATACAGCCTGGGGAAGACTAATCCGGTGCAGCACTGCATCAAGTGCAGAGCTGCCCAAAGATAACCAGACCCAAGGAGCTGTCCAACCTGATGACCAAAACCTCTCTCACTCCTAAAAGTTACACAGTTCTTTCTCAGTGGATTGCCTGTGATTGCCTGAAAGACAATGAGTAAGGTCAGAGAGACTTATTCTAGGCAGTTCACATTTGCCTTGCTGGGCTACAGCTGATCCTCTGCATCACTCAACAGTTGAAAGAGTCTTCTGCAAAAAATCCTGAACTTTCCGACACCAACTTCCCTTCCTCAATAAACTCCAAATCTCAGTATTTCTGGGTTACCTCATCAAGACTGCCAACCTCTCATGTAAAATGGACTATAATTTTTCAGAGTGTCACTGCCTGTAACAGCTGTTTCTCACAAACATTTTATTATACACTGTGGTTCAAATACGAAAGCCAAAGAAAATATATTAAGAACACTCAACAGTGTACTTGCATCAGAGAGTTATTTTTTTCTAAATAACAGATTTAGAAAAAATAAAATTTCAAAATAGCCTGAACAGGAGCAAAATTGCTCTTAAACCCAGCAATTTTTCAAGCCTAGACTTCTGGAGACACCCTGAGTAGAGGAACTCTGTGATTAACCTATGGGCTATTTGGAGCAGTGGGAAGTAGTGCATCTGTAACTGGAGATAAACTGCTTATAAAGAATTGAAGCTGGTGGTGTTTTTTTCCTCTTCAACAATGAGATACATAGCAAACTTCTGATTTTTATTTACTTTCAATTAGTAAACAAATAATATTATATTCAACCATTTTTCAAATTAAGGAGAATTATTAAATTAGCTCTAAATTTAATTTTTCCCTTTTAATCCTAGAAACCAGTAAATACCACCTGCATTAGCACCTGCCTGCATGGGCACCAAGTATTAAAAACAGCATGCCTATAGTACCTGGCTGAGTTAAAGAGAAAAAGCTCGTAGATTCTGTTTCTATGAACTCTCCCATCACCTTTCACAGTCTGTTTCTGGCTAAAATGAGCTATTTAACTTCAGTGGGCTTTAATTTCAATACCATAGATCAAAACTATTTTATTTACTTGTGAAAACCATTCTTCTGTAGCAGCATCATGAAATACACTGCCTACCTATATTGTTTTACTCCTTGTTACTCCTTATAGGAACCTCCATAATGCAAACAATACTATAATGTAGTGATCAGCCATATTATAGGAAAAAAAACCCAAATCAAACCCAACATAATCCAAAGTTCACCAATGCTTTAGGCTTAAAAACCCCTGAATTCAACTAGCATTTTATAATGACCAGTAAAAATGGCAAAAATAAAAACCATTTTAGAAATGAAGTATTTTACCTTTTCGTCCAGGGTAGACGTGAGGATAATATTCATAATAAAGATCAGGCTGGTCTAAATTTCCAAATTGTTCAAATTCCATTTCTGCATTTTGGAATAGATTCAGTTTTACCAGTAGTGCTAGTCTCACAAACCACAGCTAAAAATTAATACATACAAAAAAAATAAAAGGGGAAGGTCTGTTACTAGGTTCAATCACAAGCCACATCCAAATACAATTCTAACTTTCTAAGTTTTTCTGATAAAAGCTGAGTAAAGAGTTTCACTGTTACTCACTGCCAAGAATGAGGATTTATATTTACATGCTGGTTCACAAAATACTTTTCATCAGATCATTAAAACAAAACAGAGAACTCATGGCTTTATTGTTTGTAAACGTAGTGAGATTTTGCAGATGAAGTTCAAAAACTAGCCTGCTTCAAAATTAGAACCCCTCTTTAACCTGAGTTAGCATGTACAAACTATCAATCTGATATTTCACTTGTTTCTCCAATTTTATGCTATTTTTAAAATCCCTTAGGATTTTGGAGAAATCTCATGAGCTTTATAGTTACTAGGGCCAATGCAGGTACACAAAAACCAAGAATGAGCAATTCTGATCTATATAAAACCCTGTGAGACTCCGCTATCAGCCAGAAGCAGCGAGGAGCTCAGCTGCTGCTGGCTGGTAGGGAGGAGGTTACTCTGCAGGAATTCACACAGTAGTTTCTCACAGGACTCTGCAGGTGCTTGAGAACATCCAGGATGAGATAATGTAAACACTGGACTTGTGAGATATGGATTATAACCAATTAAAGTTTGTGGCTTGATGTTGTGAGGTTTAACTTAGCCAATGGTGTGCAGCTTTAACCCTGCATAAACCGTGTGCAGTGTGTAATGAACGGCATTCACTCGATCACACTGATCTCTGTGTGTGTCCAGTTCCTCCGCCACATATTTATTTATTTCTTTAGGCCAAACCCATGAGTTCTCATCTGGGTTACATCTGAAATACTCGTAATATTGTACTAATTTGGGTTCTTACTTTCTTAACAACATGAAACACACTTCTAGACTTGAAATCTTACTACAAAGTTCACAGTCTAGATAGTTCTCACAGAGAGTATTTCAAGACAACAAAACACAATTCACTTTGCTAATGTGATTACCTTTAAAAGCATACAATAAATTGAATTTTATTAAAAAAAAGGTTCCTTTTAAATGAAGACCTACTTTACATAGGAAGACAGAAAAAGTGTCTTACTACAACGTTTAAATAAGCTCAATTTTTAGGTTACAATTAGGAAAAGAAGTTTGATCATGTTAAAAAACATGCCACAGTGAATATTGTTGGAAAACAGTGACAAGGGTGTGTCTTTAGACATACCTGTAAGGAATCTGTTGTATGGTTGGCAGGTTGGCCACTTTTTTTATAGCCTTGACCATGGGCAGTCAGAAGCCGCCCACACAAGTCAACTGCTGCCCTCCAGTTTTTACTGCTCTGCGAAGAAGAAAAGAGTAAGTAGCAAAATCATAAAGTCCTTAAAATACACAACTGCTTATTTTGCCTGAAGCAGCAACATGTACCCATCTGTAATAATGACAAGGGCAGCAGAGCTGGCCAGCAAGAAGCAGAATGACATTTGTCAAAGCTGCAGGCCTAATTAGGCAAAAAGTGAAATCAAGCATTAATATTAACAGATCACCAAACCAAAAGGATATACAAAACCATATGGAATTCTAAACTTAATGCTGTATCCTGTTTGTTAATATAAATTAATACTGTAATATTCACGATTTTGTTTTGTCCTCAAAAGGAGAAAAATATTGCCAGCTATACATTATCCATAACCACATCTAAATTACTCTACTACTGTAAAGTATTCAATGCTGATTCTTATCTTACTGACTTCAGTACCCTATTGCAGTTCATTTAATGAAAATCAACTTTCCTAACCTTGCCCAGAACATTCCCAGCAATCAAGAAAAAAGGACAAGAAACAATACAATGCAGAAAATGATAAATTCAGAACAATAACAATTGTTTCACATATACAATGTAAACATCTGAATTTCCATTGCATGACTAATTTCAAAATGTTCTTAAATTTATTTTTTTATTTATAGAACAAAAACATTCCTAGTTAGACAAATGCATTGTCATCTTACACTGTATTCCTATTAATGTTTCTGCCTTGTATTGCCTGATGCAGCAAACCAAGACCTTAAAACATACAGTAATGCTTCACAGGTTTTGAGCTATCACACTTTTCTATCATACAGAAGAGTTTTTCAAGAGACATGTATCCAGTAGGTCATTCTAAAATAAATATATCTTATTCCTGAAAGTAATACTTTTCCAAATAGTTTCTTAAATATATTGAAAAAAATGTAATAGAAATTCTCATGCTATCTGATGAAATGGTAAGGAATAAAATATATTTTTATTGGCACTTGCAAAATTCAGATACAACCTTGAATTGGTACTCTTATTAAATTGTCTGCAATGCTATAGAAAACATGTTGATAACACAAACAGTTACATCAGAAAACTAGTAGTAACAGCTGAAGAGTTTTTATACTTTCTGGCCCCCATTTTGCAGCCCTACAGTTCCAAGGTCCACTGACAAAGACATTGCCAAGTGCCAACCACCTCATCTCTCTCCCTTGCATCATCAAATGCCAGATAGAAAGTTGAGTTCCACTGGAAATGCAAAAGCAAGGCAGCAAAACCACGGACCAGCATGGCAGAATCCCAGATGTCTACACTCTTATGGAAGAGCAGGAATTCATAATGCATTAATAACACCCTTCAACATCTACCTGTATCAGCTTAGAAAAGCAGAAAGATACTGACATGGGTTACCTGAAATTCACTCCTTTCCTGGCAAGACAAATTGAATTTGTATTATCCTTAGAACAGAAGCAAACACAGACTCAAAACAGCTCAACTTTTCTTCCCAAGTGAGAGTTAGGATCCAAAAATAATAACGGATCGTTTATGACAAACTTAGCTGCTACAACTTTTTAAATTCTATTTCAGGCACGGACAAAAAATTCTCTTTCTTTATAGAACAAGACAGCCAGGAAAAGCAAGTCTGACAGTTATTGTGAAAACAGTCTTTGCTGGAAAATGAAACATAATATTCATCATGATTTCAAGATCAGAGCTGCCTGCTCGTCATGAAGCATAATTCCGTGTGGAAGCTTAATAGGAGGCTGCTGGCAGCACAACTTAATTGGAATCAAGCTGGACACATCACTGTGTCTGGCAAATTTTACCAAACAGAGTTGCCAGTCTACCAGAAATCTTCACCCAGTTATTTCAAAACCTTGCAGGTCAGTTACTTTCACACTTCCCATGGTCTACAACCACACAGTCCAAACAACCCGGGTCCCTGTTCCTGAATGTTGTTTGTAAATCGAAGTAGAGGCCCAAAGCAAATAGGGACACTACAGCTTCAGATATGGCATCAAAAATAGTGAAGATTATCCTCAAAGACAAAAATAATTATTTTATGATGATAAGATCATCTATCTGCTATTGTGTGAAAACATTAATTTCTCCAAGAAGAAAGTACTGTCAACCAAATATTACTGCCAAATAGTTCACCAGCACAGCAGCAGCTGGCAGCAGAGAACTTCTCTCCACACATGACATCGGCATTATTTCCCCTGTCCTCCCCCACAGAAGTATTAAGTTTTTCTTTTAATGAAAGCCAATAGTTTGTATGATTCCTGTACTTTTTGAGGACTAGTCCAGATGTTTATTTAGTGAAAGGATTTTCATAAGCAAATATGTTAAAAACATAATTGTTTTTAACTTACATGGTTTTTACTGAACTTTTGCAAGGATGTGAAAAGTTAATACTCTAGGATGCACATTGGAATCAATCAAATTTCAGATATTGTTTAGTCACCCTGGTGCAAAGAGCTGGTATCTGCATTTGTGGAAGTAATCTAGGAAGTACTGTCAATATATGTAAGGACCACATCACCAAGGGATATGCATATCCACAAATTAAAAAAAGGAAAACCAAAACATTTCAGTACTGACTGCTGTACACACATCAAAGGTAGACCAAGCAGAGCAGCCACTCAGCAGACAATGCATTATCCCCTTTAGAACTTCTCTGTTCTTCAAAAACACAGAAGTCCTGGGGGAGGTTTACATACAGACAGGGAAACTGCATAGTAAAACAGGTTTCAAATGTAATTCTTCTGTCTAGCAAAGGGAGTCATGAAGACTGATGTCTACAGAAAACATGAAACATGTTCAGTGATAAAAGGGAGCTGCGCTGATACACAAAGACAATTTATAACATTGTTAATTCTCTCAGGAAAGCCACTGAAATTTTATCCAATAAATTGATGCTTCTTACTGTGGGAATGCAACCTTTTCCCACAAGCACCCAGCTACTGTTTGTGCTACTTGTATCTTCCCTCAAATCAGCTATGAAAATGTGAGAAATTGCTCACTGATTTATACACAAAAGAACAATCACCTACCCTATTTTTAAGGACAATTTGTAAGTTATTAAAGTGAGTATGTATGCCATACCACTGCATCCAGATTTATTATATTGTAAAATATATGCAAAAGCACAACATTAGTCATGTGCAAAAGTAGCAGTATATGACTTTTTTTAAATACACTCAAAGGGAGTCATTAACTCTACATGTAACACCATTAAAGTGATTAAAATGTCCTCCTCCACTAGCTATGACATGCCTCTCCTCTGTAAATTACTTTGGTAGAGCACTTTCACATCAGTTAAGAAAATGTAGTTAGTAACCCTTTCCTGGTCCAGCAGCCTGAAGAAATGATTGCAGACTTAGGCAAACACTGTGTATTTACAGTGGCAAGACCAGCAGTCTTTTTTTAGGTATAATAACTATCCAAGACAGAATTGTCCTGTGGCTTACAGCTCAAAATATCAGAAAGGTCTCTATTAAAAAAGATTGTGCTATTCCTTCAAAGGAGGGTAATCTGAAATATGGAATAGCAGGAACTAACATAATTGCACCTTGTATTTGATGCTATAAAACACGGCAACACCGTGAAGCTCCTTCCTTACATTTATTTGCTCTAGATGTAAATGTATGTTCCTATGCCTGATGGATAAAACTTTTTAGAAACTGAAAACTCGAATATTCTGCCTTCAGTTGAAAAATATAAAAACTTTCCTGTATAGATGTATAACTATTCACAAGTTATTGCAGAATTATTTTGCTTAATTGCTCCAGCACTCCTGTATCTTTTATAAACCCCAAAGTTGTAAAACTAATTCAACTACACCAATTCACACCGTGTCTCTACCATTAAAACACTTCCAATTCATTGTTACCCATTTGATAGCAGAAAATTAAAATGTGAAAGTGCAGTTGTGCAATAAACTATCTTAGGGTTACTGCTACAAATCTCGCTCAAACAACTAGAAGACCAAAACTATTTTGCTAGCCAAGTGTAACAACCTGAGTTGATTTCCTCCTGAACAACTATTTGTCTTAGACATGATGCTGCTCTTGGTGGTCTCATCAGAAAAGAAGCACCTCTGGAAGCTCAGCTTACGAACTTCTTGGTAACTTTTGTTTTCTGACAACTAATTGTACCTCGGGAACCTTTTGCAGACCGTTTACACTGTGATTCCCCCAAAAGGACATCAGTCTCCATCCAACATTCTCTGCTGCACACACTAATTTCATCTCACCCACAGAATTGTTTTTAACTTCAGTATTTTTTACTGGAACTTTTGTAAGAATCTGAGAAGTTATTACTTTAGCATGCACACTGCAATCAATCAAATTTAGAATATTGGTTTGTGACCCCGGTGCAAAGAGCTGTTATCTGCATTTGTAGAGTTAATCTAGGAAGTACTGTCAATATATGTAAAACCACATCACTAAACAGGGATCAGATGATCTGCAGTATCAGAATAAGAGAATAGGCAAAACAGAATCTTTAACATGCAGAGTCATGTAAGTTACAATGTAACATGTGGAGTTCTGGGCAGTGATAACACAAAGATATCAGCTTCCATGGGAGGAGATTCTGAGAAGAGCTCCTAAGATGACTGTGAAGGCATTCATGATGAGATGACTAGAGAAGGGTTATTTTTGCCTTTAAAAATAAAATCTGAGAAGTGGAATTGCCACAGCTGCCTACCCATACAAAGTACCAGGGGAGAGGAAGCAAATAGTGAGAAAAGAATTTGGCTTAAAAAGCAACATGAGACCAAAACACTTATATTGTTGTAAACAACTTTAGCTTTGATTAAAAAAGAAGATTTTGAGGGAGGACTGATTAGAATTCCTTTGATGAACAAGCAAAGGAATGAAGTTCTGGAGTAGCCTTTGAAAGCAGCAGCAGCAGTGTATCTATTTGTTAAAACAGACAAACAAACAGAAGCAACTGCACTGCAGACTAGAGAAGCTTCAGAATTGCATCTGAAGACCCGTGGTATGAAGATTTGGGGTACCAGTGAGCCATTTAGTATGTTTTTCCATCCACACAGGATTAAAACAGTAACCAGATGCTAATGAAGCAGCTTCCTCTGAAGCAGACAAGACTGAAATACTTCTCTTTTGTTTCTGATCTTTTTTCCATTCCAAAATACAGTGGAGCTCACCCAAGTTCATTCAAACCTAATGAATTTTTCAGAACAGAACCCAACATTCACTGCTGGTTTCAGCTACCACTGGTGTCTTCCTACAACATGTGGCGATTCTTGAGACTTTTAAATGGGATCCCATCTAAATTTAGATGGGACCAGTGACCGGATTATTGGACCTCTGAAGGCTTAAGAGTTCACATGTGAACACCTAAGGAACAGGTGTCAGCCTGAAGCTGAAGTCTATCCTAATTCCAAGCATTTCTCTTCTGTACTGGGGGCCCATCCGAAATAAAATCTTTGAAGTTGTTGCAAAGGATTGATCTGAGTGACAATCTTACTAATTCTCATGTTCATGTGTAGTTCACAAAGATACCAAATAACTCCTAAGAAAAAAAATTGTAACTTTATGGAAACTGCATAGCAATATTCCCAATGTTCACCACTTTTTAACAAGATCTTAATGAAAATATTTCCTGTAAGTGGCCCTTTGCATCAAAGATTTATCCATTGCACATATTTTGTCAGGAATTCACTCATAAACAAAGTAAAATTGGTGATTGGCAATAGAATACTTATTAAATGTTATTCTTGCTTATTATGCATGTAAAAAGCATACATCTTCTTAATCCATATCATCTAGCATAGGATTTTGATGTTTCTAAGTCTGAAATCTCTTGTTACTTTAAAGACTGTTGTCAAACAGAACTAAATTCTCCACATCTAAAATTTCAGAAAAACCCAGCAATGTTTGCAAGGGAAAAAAAAAGATCAACTACTTCTTGTAATAAGAAAACTCCAGAGCTCTGCAAACACAACTGAGAAATAGTTATATTGCACCCTAAAAAACCAACCAACAGCTAATGATTGAAAGCCTTGAAAACTGAAGCCATTCTAGCTGAATGGCTGCAATTCTACAAAAAACCCACACCCTTCTAATAAGACAAGTTTTCGAAAAAAAAGTGTGCTACAGGTGGCAAAAGCTCCTAGAGCTGCAGACTGCCTGCCAGCTTTGCTGCCTTGAACCTCCAAGCCCTAACACAGCACGTCTGGAACTCAGGAGGACGCTCAAAGCAAAACCAGGCTCGGCAGCAGCCACTGCACCTCAGCTCCAAGGGGGTCTGCAGCACAGAGGAACATCCTGCACAGACACAACTACCAGGCTAAAGGGAAAAATGTTTGCCATATGTCAAAACTCCCTTTCTGGAAGAGGGAAAGGAAGTGCAGAAAAAATGCTTAGACACTGATGGGTACAAGATCCTTCCATAAGATTTTGTTTTCCCCTCCAAACTCTCAAGTTAAGCAAAACATTGAGACAAATAGAAAAATATCTGTCTCTAGGATGAAGATTACAATCTGGTTTTTTAGGCTTAGTTTCCAAAATTACTGCTGAATTCCTTTAACAAGGCTTGCACAGACCTCCCAGAGTATTTTAACACGACAAAAAGCTGTGTGTTTGGGAGCTTTACAAGTAAAGTCACACAGTTAAATTAAAGGATGTTAAAATTTAAATACAGACTGTCCTAACACTCATAATTCCTCACTGCTTTTCCTCAGTAATTTTTCATCAATTTTTTTTCAAAAATAAGTCAAAAATACCCCATCAAGTAAGGCTCAATTATGTAATAGTAATGAGTTTCATGCAGGAACACAGTGGTTGAAGGAACAAGGCAAGGTTCAAAAGGCTGCTAGATGCAACTATTTTCAGGGTGGAAATATTTACATTAATGAAAGGATTAAATTAAGCTTTCCTTTGAAAGCAATTAACTTTAGTTTTCCTGCACTGAAGTCAAAAATAAACAGTTGAAATTATCATATCAGCTTGGCTTACCATTTACAACTTGTATGTCTTTTTGTAGAACACTCAGGTGAAAAATAATTCATACACAGGTAAACAAAAGCAATGAAAAACTGTTTTGCAACCTTTTACATTACATAAAAATTTACAGGCACTTAAGAGAAACTTTTTACTAACTTTTGCATATAAAAAAATGTTTACTGTGCATGATTTAAATCAAATATTTAAACCCCAGTGTCATCCCCATTAAAAACTGCAATCTGGTGAGCACTATTGCAGGTTCATCAAGAGACTGATGTGCAGATTTTTCTTCCCAGTTTCTCCTCACAGTCAGTAACTCCCAATTATCTTGAGGAAAGCACAGTATTTAATACATATAAAATTACAAAGATTGTTACTTACAATCAGCTGTTTCAAGCCCACAAATGACTGCTCTACAGAACTGGTGTTCAAAACTTGTCTCTTCACTGCAGCTTGCTCCCCCAAGAAGCGAAGCATTAAGTCTTTTACTGCATCTCCCTTGGTGTTCATGCAACAGAAGAAGAAGACACATAACAAGACTAATTTAAACATTATTTTTGCCAAATAAAGTGTAGAATTAAAGCTGAGCAATGTAGTTCTTTCCTCTAGAGAAAGACTTATTTTCCAGCACTTTGTGAAATAAATATAACTGCACATGTATTTACAGCATTGTAAGGAAAACTTCTGTATTTACTCTACATAACTTGCTATGTTTTTTTTTCCACGCACAAGTTTCAGTCAGCATTGACATTTTCAGGTTTATTTGCTTCTCATACTATCAGCGTTAGCAGACCTTACAAAATATTCCTCAAAGCTCTGATGAAACAGTAAATTTTATGGGTTTTCACAATGTATATTAACTTGAAAGGTGCAATCTGCTGATCAAAAATAAACTTGTGTGCGATAAGGTAGCCTTAAATATCCACAAAAAATAAATTTGAGACATCATAAAACAAAGTAAACAGCAACCCCTCAACAAGTGCTCTTAATTTCAAAAGAACTAACAGGGAGTCAGGCAGAGAAACTGGGCTGAGCTCAACAGCTTTTTGCTTAAAAAAAAAAGACGAAATGCATAAAATACAGCATAGGTTAGTTCTGACAATTGATATTAAATGTTTGCACTTTCCTCACGGACAACAATGGGAAACATACTTGTGTTTAAGAAATGAGACTGCCACGACTCTTTCATTCCATGGAAATTTTTTACCTCTACTTCTGTCACTCATCCAATGAATAAACAAGATGTCCATCTTTCAGACAGAAGCGTCCAAAGGATTAAACAAAGACATGAATATGAAAGAATTTTTAATCTCCCCCAAAAGTACTTTGGACCCAACAGTACTTTAGAGAAGGAAACAGTAAAGATGAATGAATGTAATGAAACAAAGGACAATGACAGCAGACAGCAACTCATGGAAAGAAACATAAGGGAAACAGCATAAAAAGCTGCACTCAGGCTCGTTCTGACAGTTGGAAAACACGGATACAGACAATCCATACCATTCACAATCCAATAGTTCAAAAATAATGTTTCTTAAATGATCATGAAAAAGTAGCACACAGCTGAAATAAAAAAATTTGGTATTTTTCTTGGTATGTTTTATCTTCATATAACTTAACAAATTTTCAGACAACACATTTGTTACACAAACTCTTTTTAAGCAAGCAGGGAAAGAAATAAAGGATCAAGCTCTTCAATACATGTCATGCAAAATTCCAGTCCTTCCCTGAAACACACTTGCAGTTCACTCACTGCAAATGCACTTTGCAACCAACTCCTCTGTCCCCTGCACGCAGCCTGCTTTAACACCTTAGATTAACATTTAGCATTAGCAAACCATTCCTACCAAAGGCATAATGACTGTTGTTGGAGGCTGCTTTAACATTGAAAACATGCCTCCCACGATGTTTCAGTTGACATTTCAAGTACTCTACAATTATAGTTTCAATTAAATACACAGTTTGCAGTACTAGAAGGGAAAGGAACAATTATACCGAACCAGGGGATGTCAAGTCAGTCAAAGCATGCACTCAGGCCACTGAAAACCAGCAACTGAAAGTGAGGAAAGATGCCTAAACATAAAGCCCTCCAAAACTTGTCCCTGTTGACATATCTGTGAGACTGCTTATAAATTATAATCAATGAAGAAAGCAGCAGGAATGCCCCTTAATTCCACTGATGATTTTACATCAGGTCTTATGGTAGAAATACATCACCCAGGCATTGCCCAAAGTGTTCTTTTCCATTATGTACTACATGGCAGGTCTGCATATGTGCACATGGCCAGATTTAGGGAATCATCAGCACAAACCCGCCTTTAACCCATGGCTGGACTGATGAAAGTGAGCAAGAACTAATGTGAAGCCTGCAGAAGGGATCATCCCTTCTGTTCATCCCATTAGCTGTCAGGAGAGAAATTGCACACACTCTGGAATAACTCATCAAGGTCTAAGAGATATTTTGAGGAAGGTGGGAAGGACTGGAGAAGTAGCAGCTTCCCATTACAGTGTTTTCTTTCATGCTGATTATCAGTCCACAAACAAATGTTTTAAGACAAAGCTAACCAAAGAAGCAGCAGCATGGCATGTATCTAAACCTGCTATCACTTACCGATTGCGACAGAAACCCAACCTATGTCAGATAACTCATCTACAAATCTGGACCTGATTCACTCCAGAAACTTTTCTGACAGCTCCTGCAGATTGGGAAGTTACTGCAGACTCTTCTCTGCTTGTATTTGACTATTGACTGATAATCTTTGTTATGCACAATTAAGGACTAAAGTATCCAAACTCTCAACACCATTTATCTAAACACAATTCCATTATGCAGAGACATAGATACCAGAGAGCAGAACTAGCCTATTGCAAGAAAAAAACCCCAAAATTACGACACCTAGCCTAGGCTGAGCAGCCAGGATAAAACTGCTTCATTAGAAATCCTGAATAGATCTGAATGAAACTTCTCAAATTCTGAAAAAAAATGCTTTATGCCTTCTCACCAGTTGGAAACTCTGACAGAAGAGGGAAAAATGAGTTTCTACTACAGTGTTTTTCATTATCTCATTTGGAGTGTTCCCTTTCATTTTGGGGTTATCCATTCCCAGTAGCTTGCTGCAGCACTCAATCTCTCTTACAGGTTATACCTTTCCACTGCTTAGGGAAGGCAGAAATGATGGAATTTCAGTCAGTGTTAACATTATAGAGAACACTGTGAATGTGAGCAAAAACACGTTATTTCCCACTTAGTTGGAACAGTGAATTCCAAAACCAAACAAAGCTGACTGCTTTCAGACTGCAGTGCAGCAGAGATTCTGCAGATATTCCAAACGTGAGCATTATCTCACTTACTAGGAGGACAAGAAACCAAGTACTTACAAATACAATCAGCTTTGGATTCTATGGAAATTGTCAACACTGGCTACCAATGTACCCAACAAACGTCCCTATGAATAAATTAGATCTGGTTTTAACCCTTTTATGTACGAGTAGGTAGTGACACCAAAACTTCTTGTTAGGTTT
>JAOXXN010000446.1:99845979-99871507 GCA_026770055.1 Myrmophylax atrothorax | reverse complement strand
CGCTGTGCCTCACCTAAAACATCCACTGCTCAGGCTGGAAGGGCACAGCCACGTGGGGAGAGCCCTGCCCAAATCTTCATTCACAAAGTATGGCCATACATACATATACATATTACGCAAGTATAAATGCAGGTATAGGCTACTAGCCTATACCTCCTAAATTTATTCCATTTTTGAACTTTTAATACTCCATCTTATGCCAAATATTACATTGTCTAGATCACATATTACAGATGCCAGAAAAGAAGTATCTGTTCTGTAGCAGTCCACAGATGACTCTGAAAAATAAGTTGTTTCTTGCTGTTACTTCCAGATAATGAGTTGGATGGCTTTGCTTTATTTAAGAAAAGTCAAAATAACTTCAAGTTGCCATTCTATAATTAAATAGCTCTAAATTTAGGTATTGTAATATGAAGTGTTCCAGATATTTCCTTCCAAGTTTGTAGGCATCTTTCTCACATTATTTTAAAAAGTTCCAAATAGGACTATATTGAAGTATTTCTGAATCCACAATGTAACTACCTGTGTGACAGGATGGAAGTAAGAAGGGCCGTTCAACAGTTTACCTGAATCCTTATGAAATATCTGCTTGCAATACAGGCTTTAGTGTCTGAAGAGATCTGAAGTATTTTATGCCAAATAGGATGTCAATTGTGCATGGTAGTTTTTATGTTTGAATAAAAAAAATTCATGTTGAACAGTATCGTTAGGGTATCTCTTGCATGGAGAAGTAGTGGATGTTCCTCATAATTAACTTCTGGTTGCTAAAAGTGCTTTTGAGTGTTAGTTTACCTCCCATTAACTCAATTAGCCAAGCGAGTCTCTGCAGATGACTAGTACCAACTAGCAATTGTGGTTTTAGTTCAATATATACTTTAGTTCTCAGTGTCTCCCGTGGCCCATAACTGCTTTGTTTTGCTTCTTCCAAGATTACAGTTGGTGCAAGTTGAAGATGCAAGGCAGAGAGTCTTGTATTCTCATTATTAGTATAACAATAAGATTGTGACAACATTTTGATGGGTAGAAAATTATTTATGCAGAGAATTCTTATCTGTGATGGTCTGGAGTGGAAAAGAAGGGAGATGGATTTTTTTCATTTTCTTATAAATTTGGTGGTTAATGATGAGGAAAGATATATTTTTTTTATGCAGGCATACCTGAATAGTATGAGAACTTCTGCAAGAACAACTGGGTTTTTTTTTTATATTGTGGATAGCATATTTAAGAATTGTCCACTGTTCTATGGAGTTTTTTCAGTTGATAAAGGAGAATTAGTTCAAAAGAATAGCTGTGTTGAATATTCTCACTGTTATAATGAAGGCTAGGTAATATATTTAGCATCTCACAAATGTGAGAAATTACATAAAAAATGTATTAAGCAAAATGGATGTAATGGGCAGGAAAGTCTGTAGTTTCTAAGAATGTAAATGCTTAAAATGGTAGTTGATATATAAGCTTCAATATTTTTTGGTGAAAATACTGGATTGTATTAATTGTACTTTTCTAATGGTTTTCTTTTTCCCTAGGCACGAGCTTTAACACCTCAAACAGCAGAAACAGATGCAATAAGATTTTTGGTTGGAACACAGTCTCTTAGATATGATAATCAGGTAATTTTTCTGTCAAATGTCAGTCATAATTTTTCCCTCTTTTTTAAATGTTGTTCCAATATAATTCCTCTTCCTTTCTACCCCTGTTGAATGTGAACATTAAGTGATAGTCGAGTTGAAGACTTCTGTGAGTAAAATGTAAAGATATTGGTAAGGTTACGTAGTTGAATGAAAGCTGTGTGTAGTATCTGAAAATTAAATTGCAATTCCAAATTGTACGACTAAATCAGCTTGGTTCAGTAAAGAAACTGCCACATTTTTGTTGCTTTGAATCTATAGATTCTCTGGAGCTGTCTTTAAACCACAGAAGACACGAAAATGAAAACAAAAGTCTTTAAGTCTTAATTGCCTCTAATGAGACTCCTGGTACATGCACAGTTAAGTGTATGTGAAGCTTCATAAATGGAATTTTTCCTCATTAATTATTGACAATCATCTGTCTCCTTTCTGATCATAAGTTTAACAATGCAAAATAAAATTGGAGTGACTTTCATGACTCAGGTTCTATTGGGGTGTTTCTTCTTTTAGTTAGGACTACAAGACTTCTAATTGTACAGCAATTTTAATTTTTGTGACTAAGTTTCAATAGCATTTGTACTGAAACAAGTTATTGAGGTTAGAAGAGTTAGAAAGCTGTATTGAATGCAGGTGGCAAGGCTTGGATAGCAGGGGAGCTGCAGTGGTGGCCTCTAAGAAGAGGCCAGAGGTTTTCTGTGCCAGACATGGCTGGTCCCAGTGAATCTGCTGCAGGGCACAGTTGGTTCAGTCAGCCTGGTGGCATTCCTGTGAAAACATTTAAGAAAGGGGAGAAAATGCTGGGTGGAAAGAGGAGGAGGGAGCGAAGACTGAGAAATCAGTGCAGGAAATAACAGAGGTAAGACCAAGGTCAGGAGAAACAGAAGGTGCTTCGTGCAGCAGCCTGTGGAGCACCTGTGCCAGAGCAGGTGGATATTCCTGAAGGAACCGTTTCCCATGAAGGCTCCATGTTGAAGCAAAGGAAAAGAGTGAGATGCAAAGAGCTTCAAAGTGAAAACAGTAAGTACTGCCCGTAACAACCACTGCCCCCCTGGAAAGGGGTCAGAGTGGCTGGGCCTGGGGTGCAGTTAAGCCTGGGACGGGGGAGAAAGAAGGTACTTGTTTATTTTAATAGGCGATAAATTAATTAATTAAATCACCAAAGTCAAGTCTATTTTGCCTGGAACAGTAATTAGTGAGTTCCCTGTCTACAGATTGATGCATAGCTTTCTGATTGTTGTTCTTCCTGGTTTCTCCCCCTGTCCTCCTTGTGGGGAGGAGTTGTCTGGGTGGGAGTCTGGCTGGTAGCCAAGCCTAACACCACCACAGAAGTCCCCAGAATTGGATAGAGGGACCAATTCTTCTGAAAATGGACAGTAATGGTCTACAAAAAACTAACTCAGACCTATAGCTTTGGGAGATGTAAACTGTCAATTCTCCATAAAGTTTTGAGTTCCTTGCTTAATAGCAATACTGAATGAGACTCAAGGAAAAATTATTCCAAGACATAAGGGGGATGGAGTATTCAGATTCTTTACATTTCAAGTAATACTTGTGAGAACAGTAACAAAAGAAGTGGCAGACAAACTTAGTTAAAAATACATACACCCAATTATATTTTTGGTTGTGCTGTCTGTGATGTTCTTCAAATATTTGGTTATAATGTGGCTTTCTTACTGTGATTTCTATGGTGGTTTCACTACCCAGGTCAACTAATTAAATCCTGATACAAAATTGTAGTTGAGAGGTTCTCACCGGTTGATATCCAGCAGATCGTCAGTAATTTAGATGTTCTGATTTAGGTTAAGTTTATTGGACATATACTACGTATTTGAGAAATATATTACATCTTTAAATAGGCTTTTATTTTTCCATTGAATAACATTAACAATAGAAATGCAGGATAATTCCTAGTGTATTAACAAATGCTTGGAGGTGATTGGCCTTTAGCTGTGCCTCAGGCCATCATTTCCTCTCAGTTACTTGCTAATCCCCCAGAAGTGCCCTAGGCCTCAGCTCATTATTGCTTAATTCAGCACTAGGTTCTCTAGATTTGCTTAAAAACTTTCTTAGTTACCTGACCAAACTTAGGAGCTGCCTTGCAACCTTTAGTACTTACCAAGTATTGCTCAGTGAGAGGTTTTATCATGTGCATATTATTTCTTCCCTTCTGGTCATGGGCAGGTGTAGTGCAAATGCAAGAGCAGTAATTGTACAGCTGGCATGATAACTTTTGCCTCATTGAGGTTTATTGCTGTATGAAGCCATTTTAGGTATTCAGAGAAGAATATATTTAGGTGGAAATACTTTCTTATTAACACTAGTATTTCAAAGGAAAGAAAAATCCTTAGAAGATTTTATATTCTGTCAGTATTTGACATGTTGATAGTGTGTAGCACTTAGCATTTGGTTCTCATAACTTGCTGGAAATGGTTTAAGTAGTTTCTGTGAGATTCTGCAGAGTGTAGTTTTGGAACTTTTGTCCTCAGTACTTTGATTGTTGCTAAATTTAATGCATTCAGTGAATGCATTGGAAATACTCAAGTATGTGCCTTACTCTTATCTCTCTCATTCTCAGAACAGAGTTATTTTCAGTCTTGTGTTTTAGAACCTAAAATAGTAGTTTTCATGATTTATATAATGCATAGCATCCCCTGTACTCAGCACTGGTGAAGTGACACCTCGAATCCTGAGCTTGCTTTTGGGCCCCTCACTGCAAAAAGACCTTGAGGTGCTGAAGAGTGTCCACAGAAGGGCGACAGAGCTGTTGAAGATCTGGAGCACAAGTCTGATGAGGGGCAACTGAGGGAGCTGAGGTTGTTTAGCCTAGAGAAAAGGAGACTGGGGATGGGCCTTACTGCTCTCTGCAATTATCTGACAGGAGGTTGTAGCCAGGTGGGGGTTGGTCTCTTCTCCCTGGTAACAAGTGACAGGAGAAGCGAAAGGAAATGGCCCCATTCCCCTCAGTGAGGAACCTGGGTTGAGCTGCCAACAGAGACTCCAAACAAGGGATGAGGTTAAACTGATCTTTTTTGAAAGACAGGAGGGCCACTGTTTAAGATGGAGATGCGGTTTTCGAGGTAGATGGATAGTGTCCTGAATCCAGGGTAGGTTCCTAGATTCAAGGCAACAAATGAAGCTTTAAGTTGAAAATTGAGAATGAGCATGATCTTTCCTCAAAACAGGGAAATTGCTTGTGTTTTCCTGAAAAAGTTAATCCTGCATGAAATCAGTGATATAGTAAATTGTTAGTATAAGAATTAATTTAAGTGGAAATTGGTTATAAAAATCTCATTAAATTGTTCTGTATAGTCATCACATATAATTGACCCACAGGAAAACACTAGAAACCCTAATGTTCTATTTTACTGTATTTGCAGATTCACATCATAGATTTTGATGATGAAAACAACATTATAAACAAAAATGTTCTCCTTCATCAAGTGGGTGAAATTTGGCACATTAGCACCAGTCCTGCAGACAAAGGTGTACTAGCAACCTGCTACAATAAAAGTAAGTCCTTTTTAAACATGTTCATCTTGTTAAGGCATTTTGATATTTTTGAATGTGCAAAGGTTTGAACATCTAGCTATGTGTAAACACTTTAAATTGGAATTATCAACACAGACATTTTTCAAAAAATCTGTTGTACTTCTACCTATACCTCATTTGTGTCATATCCTTAGGTTACCTTTGTTGGAAGTAGGCTTTTGGATTCCTCTTAAGGAAAGCAACAAAGTAAACTTTGTTTCCCCAGTGAATCACAGAATATGCTGAGTTGGAAAGAGCCCACAAGGATCATAGAGTCCAACCCTTAGACCTTCACAGGACCATCCCCAAGAATCACACCATGTACCTGAGAATATCCAAACACTTTTAGAACTCTGTCAGGCTTGGTGCTGTGACCACTTCCCTGCAGAGCCTGTTCCAGTGCCCAACCACCCTCTGGGCGAAGAACCTCTTTCTAATATCCAACCTGAATTTCTCCTAAGACAACTTCAGGCTGTTCCCTTGGGTTCTGTACCTGGTCACTACAGAGAAGAGATCAGTGCCTGCCCCTCCACTTCCCCTCGCAAGGAAGTTGTAACTGCAATGAGGTCACCCTTCAGTCTCCTTCAGGCTGAACTGGCCAACTGCCCTCCACCACTCCTCATACAGCTTCCCTTCAAGGCCCTTCACCATCTTCATTGCCCTCCTTTGGGCACTCTCTAAAAGCTTAATATCTTTCTTACATTGCAGTGACCAAAACTGCACATTATTGATAGCTATTTTTTGAAGTTGCTTAAAGAGATCTTAAAATGTGGTATTGAAGAGAGGTGGAATTATGTATGTTTTGCATTTCCTAGCTACTAAGTAAGGTAATGAATGGTATAGGGTGAAATACTCACAAAAAAAAGGTAAATTTCCTCCTTGATATTGGGAGAGACACTGAGTTTTCTTTTGCTTACTCACACTTACAGGTAGTTAGCACAACCAAAGTATGAGTAAGGTCTTATGTTACTACATGAAAAAAAGATGCAGCAGGTGCAAAGAGAAGAGTACTTTTTCACATCTCTCCTGATCTTTATTTTTTGTTAAGAGGAACTTGCCTTTTATGTAGGGAGTTTGGGGAACATAAAAAAATGAAAAATAGTGACGTCTTTCCATAATATCCAGTTATCATCCCCTGTAATGTTATCAAGACATTGACGCTCTTGTTTACTTTTTACTTAATGTCTTGACAGTTAATTCTAAGGCACAGGCAATGCCAGCAATCTTATGGTATGTTTTGAAATACAGCTGATCTGATGTAATTTACTCCTCTTTTCTCTTTTAGGGATAAAACTTAGCAAAGCAGTGTATGCAAAGCCTTTTGTTGATTTCTGCTAATTGCTAAGAATTGCATGAGGGAAATGGACAGGCATATTCAGCTGATAACAGTTGGTTATTTTTGGGGTCAAGAATCAAAAGGAAAGTTTAAGCCATCTCTGCGTGTCTGAGAAAGATGGTGATGTAATAATGTTTGAAAGTTTTTACTGTCTGGTTGAGAGATGCCTTGATGTAATAGAGCTCTTCATCAAAACTCGAAAGGTCTCCTCGGATGGACAAGTTCGTACGAGTTTGGGTTTTGTTGGTTTTTTTGATTCAAAGAAGGCATTTTTACTTCTGTGAAGTCCCTCACCATCATATCTGAAGCTTTTTTTTCATATGTGTGGATATGTGTGGATATGTGTATGTGTATTGGGTTTGTTCCTCCTGAATCCTACAGGTTGTAAGCCTCCTTCAGAAGCAGAAACAATCTGCCACTGTCACTCTCTACGAGAACTACATTTTTTTTTTCTTCCCTCATGGATATGTGAAATATTTTTACTTCTCCTTGACACATGTAAGTTAAAGAGGCATAGGAGGTAGAAGAGCAAAGTCATGTACTCATGACTCATAATAGCTATGCTTTCATGTCAGTAAAAATTGATTTCCTTGTTGTCCACTAGATTATTTTCTTTAAATTCTGACTTCTGATGAATTCATGTTGGGGTTTTTTTTCCATAATTGGCTAAATTTGCAGCAACCACAATTCAGTCATTGTTTGGAGATGAGCTTTTGGTTTTTAGAAACTACTCCAAGATCTGTCAAAGGTGCAAAGTACAACACGTTTCAATGATTGGATGTAGACTCTCCACTCCTACATTTGGCACGGAGGTCAAATAAGAATTAACGTCCTTTTACATAAAGCCTATATCAATATTTACTATTTGCTGACATTGATTCTGAAATATTTTAAATTCTTATGCTTACAAGAAAAGAAACTTACCTAAAAAGTAAAACAAGATGGCTTAGATACCTGTCTTACTCACCAAAAGTCACAGAGACATTTAAATCCTTGCTGAATATGCAGTTTGAGAGCTATAGTCTCTAAACAGCCAGTCAAGTTCAGTTAAATGCTGCTCTGTATGCTTCGTTCAACGTATTTTACTGGGGTATTGATATACAATTTTGTTCTAAAAAGGAAAACAACTTCCTAACTCTAAAGTAAAAATAAGGGAAAACTTCCTTGTTAGCACAAGTATTTACTACTTTGTCTAATTTTGACATTGAAGAGATATAAGGCTTTATTAATGATGCACTTGCAATTATGACACTAACTAGAATAATAGTGATTCCATTAGCATTGGAACAATATTTGTGTATTGACTGGAAATTCTGTTTTCTAGGATAGTTTGTCTTTATACAAAGAAAAGATTGTGGAACTGTTTCTCCACCCCTCCTCATGCACACACATTAGAAATACTGACTTAGACAAAAAGGTGAAACTTATTTGACTCGGTTCCTGCCTTGATTATTGTGGTCCCCGCTCCCACCAATCATGGATTTATCACTTACACAATTTTATACTACTACTACTGATGTTATAGAAGATGATTTTGTTATCAATTGATAGGCTTACTAGTTATATATAATCTTGCCTAACCTTCAGAAAAGATCATGAATTTACTGTGCTGGAGGCAGAGCACTTGCCTATACTGCATATTTCTAACATACTCAGTAATATTTATGCTAGAAATACATTAAGACCATTCCTGTGTAACTTGCATTGCTAATAGACAAGATGTATCTTAAGAAGACACTGAGAAGTAACTTCTCCTTTTGCAAATACATTTGGCAGCTATTTGTTGTGAGCATTAGGGCTGTTGTATTTGATCCCAGATTCCTTAACTTAAGGGAGTAAAGTTCATAAATATGTGAAAGAAGTAAAGTGTAAGAGGAGAAAAGAAGGATTAAAGTCTAAGTATCTTGGGGACAGAGGAAGAAAGTTTTGTAAAATGAATACTTGAGATATCTAGATGAACTCATTCACTATTAGTCAATTTTGTGACACATTGATGCATCATTTTCTCCTCTACTATGGAAATTCAACTGAATTAAAATAGGGGTGTGGTGTTTCATTTTTTTTACCTCTTGAACAGAATAAGATTGCTACTGACAGCTTTGACGTAGGTAAAAATTAAGGGGGGAAATGAGTTTGGTAGTCTTTGAGTTTTAGAAGGTAAATCAGACTTAAAGTTCAGTATGATACAGATTAGGCTTAAAAAAAAACAAACAAAAAGGATGGATTCTTGCAAGAATGACACAATTTACAGAGGGCAAGTGACAAAATGGCAATAAGCTAGAGAGCTACTGTTTCATTTTAATTGGTTTAAGCCTAATCTTTGAAAATTTAATGTTGTTACTTGCCTCTGATATTTATTAATATCATAAAGTTACGCTCAGCAGGGTAGAAATCAAATAATTTGCTTTACAGTAGCCCAGAATTAAAATGGAGGATTTTCTGTTGAGTGGAAAATCCCTGTCAGAACAATTCTAGAACTTTACACCTTCTTTCTTTTTTGCTTTGCTGACTAGCTGTAGTCATTCAACTATTCTTTTTCTTTCTTTAAATTAAAATGTGACAGGAGTGACACTTCTAAAAAGTGAATATGGGAGGTGACATAGTAATTAAGGAGATTATAGAATTTCATACTGGAAATGCACTTTCAGATGTCAGAAAGGAAGAATGGTTGGGTGGGGTGAGGGTCAAGAATGTACCCTCCAAATAGTTATATAAACCAAGGAGAATAACAGTATGCTGAATATAAGTTTAAAAGTGAAGATAAATTAGTCTTTCAGAAGTTGATATTCATAAGCTCTCTACAACTCCTAAAGGGAAAATGGTTTAACAAGTGTATTACTACTTAAAAGTCGGAAATAAGTTTGCTTTGGTATTCAAAAGAGCTTCCTAGCCTACTATGAGATAAATTTTTCATTGTGAAGATGTCAAATACTGAAATGCTACAACTGACACTAGAGGGGAGTCACTTGGGAACCAAAACAGTAAAGACCTGGCCAAGCCCTGGGCCCCACTGGAATATGATCTGTATACAGTCTCAGTATTGCTTAAGTTTCAAGCTACAGGAGGAGAGATCAGAAACCCATTTGAATGGACTTTTAGCAGTGTTGTGAGGCACAGAGAAATACCAACAGGCAACAGGCTAGGGTGTGTCTAATATAATTTTTGTATGTGAAGTAGGTGATGGAAGCTTCAGCTCTAGGGTTGGCTGAAAACATTGTGACTCTGGATTAATATGATGTTGGGTAGTACTTGGAAATATGACTTTGGAAAGTTCCTGACTTAGGTGGATGTGCAGTGATAGGTTCAGGTTGTTTGTGGGTTTTGTGAGTGTGTGTGTGCCTTGCTTATGCCTTGTTTCGTATAGAGCTTAATCTCGTGTCTGGTTTATACATCCTTCCCCTTCTCTCACTTGCCATTTTAGGATACTGTTAAAATGGAAACAAATTATTTTCTGTGGATTTATAAAGTAAATTTCAGTTATATCATTCAAGGAATGAGCAATGCAGAGGCATTTAAAGAGTTCTGCAGCCATGCTGGTTTGCCAGCAGTGGGTGACGTCCTTTTGTGTGACTCCTGGGTCTTGTCTCCGTGGAACAGAATACTGACTAGAGAGGGTGAATGATCATGTGATTTGTTTGAGGGAAACTGTCATTCTAAAATAATTTTTCATAAATATCAAGGGAACTCTTAGTGAGTTTCTACTTTATTCTTTGCAAAACCTTAATGTAGCTTTCATTATATCCTATAATACAGAATAAAACCTCAAATTTATACATTGTTCTGAGATACAGAGGACTTTATTTAGCGTGTCAGTGAGAAACTAGTGGTTTGTTTGAATTTTGATACTGTGTAATGGTCAGCTACTTGGGTGGTTACTGTGTTTTGGTAGATGTTCTCTAGACACTTGGAAATCATAGAAGTGTTTGAGAAGTTGAGGGGTAAGGCAAACTTCTGGTGGATGTACATGAAGAAATGGGGAGATGCAGAAGAGGAAACAGAGAAGTGATCCAGACTGGAAACTCTGCACTGGTGGAAAATATTGATGTTGCCAGCTGAACCTCTAATTGGATCTAGGTAGCAGACTCCATTACTGTAAAGGTGAGTTTTTTGCGACATGATTGTGTGCAGCTACTTCACTGTATCTCCTGTGTGCAGGGGAGGGATGTGCTTTTGGGGGGGCAAAAGTAAATGACCAGGTCTCAAGAGCATGATTGTACGGAATTGTACTGTCAGCTGTCACAGGTCTGATGGGGAAATGCCCACTGAAAGACAGAGTGAGGAATTAAGGCAATAGTGTAGTTGGAGAAATAAGGAGATCTTGAGGAAGGAGATCTCAAAAACAACCCTGCTGAAGCCAGCCAGAGCTGATTTTCAACACAGCTGCTGAGAATGGTTTTCTTTGTGGATACGTTCTGACCCCATACTTGTTTCCTTCTCCTTTGGTGATTTTGACAATGTTTAAGCTATTAACCATAACATTTCAGTCTCTCACACAACTTCCCTATTTTCCTGGGACCTTGTTGTTTGTTTGTTTTTTTTTTTTCCTTTCTGAGCCGTTTACTGGGAATGATTGGTGAAATAATGTGCTGAGTCTTAAGTTGTTGAATTGAACTTTTAGTTTTGGTGCTGCTATAAGATGAACAGTGGTCTGGAGACTTTAAGTTCTCTTTCAATTATTTCAAATTGTGCTGGCAAACTAAACAAAATGATTATGCTGATTGTTTATGCAGTTATTAATTGGGTTGCAAGGGTATTTTCACAGCCACGAGAGTACCTTTATGTAATTGAAAACTTGAAAATTAGCATGTGACAATATATGCCACAAAAATAACAGCATTTAAGTCTGATGTCTGGAATTATTTACTCTAATGTTGTCAAGCAGGTGTGGAAAGTGTGTGTGTGTGTGTGAGCTGTATCAACACTGAAAACAACTTAAGAAGAGAACAACCCTTGTGGGGGATAGAACCTGCTGACTGTAAAAATCTTAATGTTGAATAATCAGGTTTTGGTATCAGCCAGTTGGCTGCTCTTGTGGGTTATTAGGGTTTTTTGGTGGTGAGTTTTTTGTTTGGTTTTGGGGTGGTTTTTATTTACAGCAGTATTGCTATAGTGATAGTTTTTTCTGGAAATTATAACCCACTGAGTAAAATAAATAGTCTCAGGATATTAGACTATTTTATGGTTATATATATATTCCAATAACTTCAACAGGGCCATGGCATTGACTGATGGAATGGCTTGCAGTAGCTCCTGCTATGAAACTGTGAGCATGTTCCCTGAGCAGTTCTGGTGTGGACCACCTGGCATTTTCACGCAGAGGTAGTCCAAGAAAGTCATGAATAGCTGGAGTGTAGCCATCTTCTTTCAACTTGCCCTGTAAAAAATTTGACCTTAACCTTTTCTCAGGGCTGGAGACCCGTATCTGACTTTAAGTAAGTTGCCAAAAAAGTCAAATACCTGTCATGGTTCTCCACTGCAGGCTTGTATAAAATACACTGATTGTTTTGGAGAATGTATTGCAAGGAAACACACAAGTACTTCACAAATTAGACGAAAGACATGATAAAGATGTATATGAAATGGAATAAGGTATGCAGATCTGGTCAAGAATTTCTGTTCTGCTAATCTCAACGACGTGGTGATTCTGTTTGCAGCTTATTCCACAAAATAAAGAGTAATCATTTTAGAGAAAATTTCATCCTTCTAGAGAAGAAGATATTTTGCTTATCTTTTTTTTTTTGTACAGCATTTATACCATGTCTAGTGATATGGGGTGGTCATGTTGTGTTTAGGATCACAATGTATTTCGCAGATATGTCTTGAAGAATGTTGATGAATTAAAGTGAAAGCTTCATCCTTCCCAGTTTGAAGGGAATGTTTAATTATGGGGTATTAGGTGCACTCACTGAGGAAAAATAAATTCTAAGGATCATAATTGACTAATTAATACTAGCTCTTGCTTCTGAAGAGGGTACTTTTTTCCAGCTGCTTTCAGTTACCAAATGCTGAATGAGATCATGGGCCAGAGTTGTTTGCCAGCTTGGTGATTTCTGAGTTAATACAGAGGTTCCAAGTTGAGGTTTAACAAATGTTCATGCTCTGACTAATTGAAAGGGAATAATTAAACTCTTAAATCATGTCAGTAAGTCATGTAGAATATATTAAAGAATTGTTTCAGGAGTTGCGTGATTCCCCTACCCCCGCCCCATGCTTTTCATCACTGAGTGATCTTCAGTAGAACTTCACAAGAAATTGTTCTTTTTTTATGACATTGAGACCATAGGCAGTCCTGAGGAAGGATCCTCGTGTCACTTGCTGTCTGGTACGTCTGTCATCCTTGAAATGTGTGAATGCAGTCTTTGTAAGGACTATTAAAAAACTTACAGCTATTTTGAAGGAAGGAAGTTTTTCACAATTCTTTATCCTGTACTGCTTGGACAAGTTTGCTCATCAGTTACTGCTCTTAGGATTTTCTTCTTAAAAATTCCTGTGGGAAAAGAGCATGAGAGACATGTTATGTGCGTACAACAACACATGGAAATGCAAGGCCAAAAAGAAAAATGTGAATTTGTGTTCTGCATAGCATAGATTTTGGGGGGGGTTGTTGGGTTTTTTTGTTTGTTTGTTTGTTTGGTTTTTAAATAAGATGACAGTCTTAAAAACATTAGGAAGGTCATCTAGTTCCACCCTTCCTGCCATGGGCAAGGATACCTTCCACTAAACCAGATTGCCCAAAGCTCCATCCAACATGGCTTTTAACACTACTACTGCTTCTTTGGGCAACATGTTCCGGAGCCTCTCCACCCTCGCAGTGAAGAATTTCTTGCTAATATGCAATCTAAACCTCTCCTATTTCAGTTTGAAGCCATTACCCCTTGTACGTATCACCACATGCCATAATAAAATCACCCTCTCCAGCTCTTCTGTAGGTCCCTTTCAGTACTGAAAGGCTGCTGTGAGTAGTTCGTGAAGGAAATTCTTCAATAATGTGTTTAAAAAAAAGTACAAAAATAAGCCCTAAACTTTAAATGCCCACTGCTATCTGAACTGAGGAGGAACTCCTGAGATATGATTCCTGTTCATCTCCAAAATTGTTCAGGAGGAAGGGGATCCAACCTAGTTATCCTGTTTGACTATCAGAATAACTTTTGCCTGTACAGAATTAAATGTTCTTGGACATAACTATCAATTCTAGTGGAAAACTGATGGAGGTGGGAAAAAATAGGAATAACACAACGATCTCATTTGTTAGTGTGAACTATTTTTGTTATGGAGCGGATGGGTGAGGTGAAGCAAGTCATTTTACCTTCCAGCTGCTGTTTCTGCAAGAGTTAACCTTGTAAATATATAAGAAGTACCCTTAAGTTTTCCTTCCAAATGGAACAGTGCCAAGGTATTGAACAGACCAGTGATTGGTTCCTCTGTATCAGTTTTGTGACTCCTACAGCAGTTCCTGGAGATATGTAGAACAGCATAAACAGAACTATAGGTGAGTTTCTAATCTCTCTTTGAGACTCTTCTGCCACAAGCTTTTGTAACATCAATTTCCAGTTGGCTGCTCACTGGCCAAGCTCCACACTTTTTCTTTTAAGACTTTTACTATTTCAGTTAGTGTAAGTTCTAAAATTGCGAGATTTGGCCTGTAATAACAATTCTTTCACCTTGCCCCTGCTTTCCTGTTTTTGTAAACTTAGGCATGGTTCTTCCCAAGGAGCTTTACTTCCAAATTAAGTAGTCCTAACCTGTTGGACATCTGATATGGCAGTTGCTCTGTGGTCTTCATTTATGTTGCCTTTCTCTGACTCTACCATGCCCTTCTTTAGGTGGCATAGCCTAGAATTGCACTCTCTATCTGAGATATGGGCATATCAAGTTTTTATGGGGCTCTGAAACAATCACTTCTCTTTTGCTCTCAGTGCCCTTTGTAAGGATACCCAATGCTTTGCTGACTTCCATAGCTACTGCTGCACAGGAGGCTCGAAGAACTGTCAGTCTTAATACAAAGAGCTTTTTTCTGAGTTCTTACTACCAGCTCAGAGTGCAGCATCATGTTGGGATGGCTTAATTTTTTTTCTCTACGTGCGTCAATGAACTTTTGTAAGCAGAGAAGCTCATCTTTTACTTCTGTAACTACCAAGGTTCTTTGATTCCTTCAGTTTTGGCATGCAGTAGAATTACCTGAGTGTGGTATGTCAGCTCTGTAAGACTAGGTGTTGGCACTGTGACACTAATAATGTTGTTTGAGGAGCTCCTCTGGTTGTAAATTTAGCCTTTCACATAAATCTTAGTTTTAAATCTATGGGATAAAACTGCATGAATTCCTTTCACTAGGAAGAGGAAAAACTAAATTTAAAGCAGAATGTCTATCAAGCATAATAATAATTTTCTATGTTGCTATCATCTTTTGTGTTTCTGTTTTCCCTTGCTTCCCTTAAGAATTAAATTTCTTATTCAAATGCATGGGAATATATGTTGAAACAGATTTATTTTCCTAGAGTAAATGCATTTTTAAACTCTTAAAAAGTAGTCTGGGCTTTCTATGTGTAGAGACATGGAAAGCCACCAGAGGGCAAAAGGAAGTGCAAGTGGAGAAGGCTGTTGTCTGCAGCTTTCCACATGTAGGCAGGCATGTGTGTGCACACATCTCACTTTTCAGTTTTATTTTTCCAAACAAGATAGATGCCATAGTGCAGCAGTTATGAAGACTTGATGTAAATAGCTTGGGTTTGTAGATCCAGGGTGTATAGGCATGCAAACACAAAACTGGTGTTTAATTTTGTTGAAAAGTAAAACAAAGTTTGCATTTAAAAATCTGTTATCTGCTATGAGTTATGGCTCTCTGGAGCCTTTCTGCAGATAAAACTCATCAGTAAGGATACTGGAAATAATGCTGCTGGTAAGGCTTCAACTGCTTAGTGTTGAAGACAGCAGGTGACACTTTTCCTTTGCTGCAGTAGAAACACTCTGTGTTGGGAAATTATTGGTACAGCTATGGGATATGCCACAGTCATTAAAATGGGGAGGGAAGTTTAATGAATCTTTAAATATTCCTCAGTACTCTTCTTAGCAGTAGGGATGTACAGGAAAAAGTTTATTCCCATAGTTTGAGGGAAGAAATAAATGCTCTTAGTGTTCTCCTAGTGTTCTTTGTAGCTTGTAGTCATTTTTCACGTTCTGTTTTCTGTGGCTTTCTTCCTACCATGAAGAGAGAGCAAGCCTGCTTTAGCTTCCCCATATCTCATCTTTCTTTAAAAGCTTAAAGGGCTGAAGGAGTATCATCTTGCTTGATACTCTTTAAGAGAATGCTAACTCTTCTTTTTCTTCTTTCTTTCTTTTTTTCTTTTGCTGACTTATATCAATGTCACAACTCAAGTACTAGTCATATCTTAAATATTTAGCTAATTGATAATTTTCTCCTAAAGGAGCAAATCTGGAGTCAAATCTAGTTATCTGATGACATCACATCTGTAGGATATTCTATCTATCTCCATGTCCTCATATGAAACTGCATTAAAATGTTTCAGGGACTATTATAATTTGAGTTTTTTTTCTTCTGAAGTTTAGCTGTTAGTTTTCAATCTTATTTCTCTCGTGTTTTTTAATAGGAAACTGATTATATTGATTTCATGTTTCATCAAACAAGTATCAACATTTCTGACCATTATACATAAAACTTAAAAACCATTGCAGACAATTCTGCTATTGCAGATACTTGAGTGACAGAGCTACAGGGAGTATGACCATTTGAGGTTAATGTTTATGTGCCTTTTCTGGTATTGTGAAGATTATTTTGCAACTCAGCATAGTTTTATGACATCCATTGTGGGTGCATGTGCTGTCTAGTAGACTAAAAGCACTTCCCAATGATCTTCATGCTCTAATTGCTGCCACCAGGACATTCAGAACTCTTTCTGCAGAGCATTGTTGAACTTTGAGATCCCTGATGGAAATTGGTCTGTTTCTCTGGCCCATTGCTGTCTCTCTGATGTTCACTGAGGCTCTTAATAAAGATGCCACACAATATTGGCCCCACTGGCAGCTCCAGGATACACCAGCAGTGACTGGCCTCCAGAGGAATTTCATGCCACTGATCGCAACCCTTTGAGAATAGTAGGTCAACCACTTTTCATCCCAGCATATTGTCTTCCTGTTCTTCAGCTTGTCTGTAAGGATATTATATGAGATGGTACCGAAGGCTTATGAAAAGTAAATAACATCAACTACTTTCCCCATGTTTACCAAGCCTGTATTTTAATTGGATTTTTATTGCAGAATGCAATCATGTTCATCAGGTATGATGTCCCCTTCATAAATCTGTACTAAGCATTCTCCATCCCTTTATGTTTGGAAGTGTTTTTCAGGTTCACCTAATCTGTCACCTTCCTGGGGAGTGTGGAGGGGAGGCTGGTTAGTGTCCAGCTCCTTCTTCTTGCCCATCTTAAGTACTGGAGTGCCATTTACTTTCTCCAAGTCGTCAGGAACCTCTCTCCACCATGACATTCCAAAGATAATCAGAACTGGCCTCATAAATACATTGGTCATTCCTCAGCTCTGATGGATGGTTTGCTAGGGTCCCATTCATTTAAATATTCCCTAACGATGCTTTTCCATGGAAGGTGAGTCTTTATTGCTGCAGACTTTCCCACTGGTCTTAGGCACATGGGATCCTTGAATCTGAGGATAGAAAAGACTTCTCTGCTGTACACTGAGGTTGTCAAGTCCTACACTTTAAGGACCAAGACCTCTGATCCCAGTTAGATTGTACACCTCAGTAATACTCTGCATTCAAAATAAACATGAGGTGTACTTGGTCAGTACTAGCAAAGGAGTTGTGTCCAATCTCTAAGCTGAAGATTCGACTACCAAGGTATTTCTGGTTTTTATTTGGTTACATTTTCATGTTGTTTCTTCTTCAATTATAAGCATTTTAGGGATGAGTTAGATATCTTTCTCCACTTCAGTTCAGTAATAAAGAATTTATGGTGGGATTCCTCTCCTATGAGTACTTCTGAGCTGTAGACAAATGAGGAGAACTGCATAGTCATTAGCAGCCAACTAAGAACAACGTGATTGAATGCCCCAACTTGAGAAAACTGCTGGCTAGCATAGGGCAGTAATCATTCATTTTCTTTCTCTGGACTTTTTTGGATATGCTAGCTGTTGATACCTTGAAATGTCAGGTAAGTGGAATTCAACTAAGAAGAAACCCAAACAAGTTTCATTTTTCTTGTATTAGTAAAAATAGTGGTGGTTTTTTTTAATGACAACATTTGTAACTGACTTACTGAACAGAAAATTGAATGTATCTCAAAATAGTGTATCTAGCTAAGAGTTGTGTATATTCTTCCATTAATTACTTTTGCTTCATGCATGAGGACATCTGTAATCTTGCTACCCAAACTGGCTAGTTAAAGATATAGCAGATTATGATTCTGAGATCTAAGCTTTGAATCCCAAATTACTGCTGGAAGAAAGTGGTGTGTGTTGGTAGTAGCCACACATCTGGGGTCTCTACTGGGGGGAAGTACCAAGGGGAGAGCCTGCAAAAGACTGGTATGAGGGGCAGTGACTTACTTTTCAAATCAAGCTAGCGTTCAGAACTTGGTCCATCAAGCTTGAGGCAACCATGTAAACTGCTCATGTTGGATGTAGTGGCGTTTGTCCTACTTGAGATAGATTTCTATGAACTGTCATTCTATTTGTCTTTGGAACTCCTATGGTGTAGAATGAGGATGCTTAAGTGTTTTTAGATAAAACCTTGAATCTGCATCTGTCTGTTAAGGTGCCTGATTCAATGGTGGGATAAGTGATCTGCAGTTCCCATGAACTTGGTAAGGAGTATAGTATTTTAATACCTTATGAAACATCAAGCGGGAACTGTGGTGCATTGGTGTCATCTCACCTGACTTCGCTGACAGCTGCCATGGCTTTGCTGGTGATGGAAGTGAGAGTTGCCTTCAGTAGGCTCCTTTTGTGTGTCTGTAAAAGTACCAATGTGGACAATGCTGTTCAGCTTCACTTAGCTTAGTGATGATGGAAGCCAACATGTAAATATGGTTCACTTACTTTTATTAGGGTATTGCGAAGGTCTCCTCAGCACAGAAAATCTCACAAATGACTTTTACGTGTCCAGCCAATACCTTGCTGCTTGGATGGCTCCCACTGTTGCATTATGGTGTGCCCGTGGAAATAATGCCAGAAAGATCACTGCAAGGAAACAAAAGCATGTAGTGCTCTCCATTCTTCTCTACTGTATTAAAATACATGGAGAGACATATCTGAGGTATCGAACAAGCCACATGTCACTGTTGTGAGTTATGAGATCTGGTCATGTGAAGTGTCAGAAAGAAAACATGCCTATTTGTGCAGCTGAGCAACTTTTACAGTATTGCAGCCAAATTCTGCCTGAAGAACAGAGTTCAGCTTATCAGTTCTTTGCTTGGGCTGTCCCCATATGGCAGAGTTCCAGAGGTGCACTCAGTAAATTTTCAACTCCCTCAGATGTGTATCTGCAGAGTATATAACTAAAAAGGTCTGTGCTGGACTGTTGTCTCAAATCACCTTGGGATAGCGTAGGAAGCGTCGAAGTATAAAAGAGTGCCATTTATGCCTTTTCCAATTGGACTGCCTCCTTTCTGCATGTTATTTCTCCCGTTTTTTCATAGAAAATAACGGGTTTACCTATCTCTCATGTCATACCCCATGCACACTCTTAGATCATTCTATCTATGTTAGTGTGTAGCAGGTGAGGGTTTTAAAACCCCTTAGGTTTCTGTATACACAGTGCAAGCATGGGAGGCTGTTGTCTAGAAACTTAAGCCTGTATCTGTGTTGTATTGTTGTGCAGTAAATGTGAATTTATGGTCACCGTGGCCTGAATGATAATAAGAAGGCTGCAGCTTATGCAGTGCTTTCCACAGGTCGGAGTAATGGGGCAGCAGCCAAGTACCAAAGATGTCCTGTGATGAATGTATGTGGACTGTTGTATGTTACTGGTTTTCTACTAATATCTTCTATTTCCGTCTCTAATGGAAACATACCTTTATCAGGATAAAAAGTGAGAAAGTGAGCTGCTATGTTTCTGTGGGGGTCTTTCGGTGGTTTGTTGTTGTGTTTTGGGGGGTTTTTTTGAAAATCAAAGGCTGCCTTTTGGTAGCTGAAAGTGCATTTGAGTAATGGAAAGAAAAGTTAAACTGCCTGTGGGTCTTTATTCCTACATATATCTCACCACATGTATTTTAGAAAAATGCAAAATCAAAGACTACACAGGCTTTTATGGCAAAAGATGAAATTACTAACCTAGGAAAAGAATGATGCATTGTTTCCTTTTGGCTGTGAAGGACATGTTGTCAAATAAATACAGTACAGTCCATCTTTTTATGAATTGACTAAAAAGGCTACAAGGTTCTTGGTTTTTTTTTTTTAAATAATATGCATATCTGAGTAATTTGCTTTTTGTTTCTTCATTTTGTTAAACTCTGAGAAGGATGTTTACATTGATTTATAAGGAAGAGTGATAACTGTTTGTCAAAGGAAAGAAGGAGGGTTCTGAGCATGAGCTTGCTCCTGTCATACTGAGAGCATTAATGGGCACCAGCTGGGCTGCAGCTATAGCAGCTTCACCACTTCAGCCTTGCACAGCACGAGCTGTTGTGGCAATGCTGCAGAAGGGCCTCCTGTGCAGATTTAGGAAGAATACACTTCAGTTGTTGTTCCCTGGGCAACAGAATAACTGCAGCCAGCTGGCTTTGCACCACCTGAGCTGATCAAAGAGCAAACCCTGTCAGGCAGTGGTACTTCAGCTCCTCTAGCTTCAGTGTGAATGTCTGCAGGCAGTGATGTAGGAAGTATTGTCATTCAGGTTTGGAGCTTAAACACAGGGGAATGAAGTAGAATGACAACAGAAAGTAAAATGAAACAATGGTTATCGATGATAGAGAATTAATTTTAAAATATTAAATTACTAGTGTGCGTATAAAATGTCTTTTGGAATTACTAAAAAAGAGAATGGGAGACTAGCAATTTTTGGCTTGAATTTTGGTAGAAGGAAGAACAATCAAGGGTGATTCATCATATGTGTTTAATTAAGAAAGACCATAAAGAATGATTGAATGCAGAGATTAAAATGCTTTGTAAATTGATATGATTATGGAGGACCAAGTGGACATAGGTTTGGTCTGTTGTAAGCTTCTGACAGGTCAGGACTGCAGTGGTGTGGTGGGTTTTATTCAGCAAGTAGTGCCAGTAGAATGAAGGTTGGATGAATGAACAGTAGTGAACTGTAACGTTGGCTGATGTGGACCTGTATAACTGGGATCAAGATCCACTGGAGCGTGTTGGGGAGGGGGAGAGGACCAGGTGGTAGTGCTTCCTGTATGTCCATTTAACTCTATTCTTACACTTCTCTCTTTATACTATCGTAACACCTGCTTAACAGCTTGCTTAAGAGGGGAGTTAATTCATTAAAATACTGTTTTAAACTTTTTTTATCAAATAGCAAATATTGATACTGTTTTTAACCAGTCCTCTTAAAAGAAGTTTCTCCTCTATTTTTTTTCCCAATGTGTCCATAGCTTCACTTTTGGAGAAATTACTCCAGTGAGTGAACTGTTGGCAGGCAGAATGTGGATAAGCAATAGTACTTACTGACTTCTAGCAAGTTCTGGATGTGTGTCAATCCACAGCTGAAAGAGGAAAGCAAACAGAGCTGGTGTGTTTCTGCATGTACTCAGACCTCTTGCTTGCTGAAACTGTGTAGTATTGGGTAGTATCCACAGTTCTGTTGAGGCTTTGGTTTTTATATTCCATATCTTCTTTTTGGAATTTTCATATTTCATGTTTGTTTTAGTAATATTTGATCAAAGTGTCTCCAAAGCAGAGGTGGGCTTTTTTTGCCTTTTGTTTTGGGGGTTTTTGTTGATTTTGCTTGGTTGGTTGGGGTTTCGTTGTTGTTCTTGTTAAAACTCAAACCACTAAACTTTTAAATAAATAGTTTCTTTCTCTTAACTTCCTTACAAAAAATATATTTAAGGAGGGAGCATTTCAATAAACCATGAGAAAATGAAAAGTGCCTGGTTGTTTTCAACTGGAAAATCAGTTCCAACATAAGTATGACTTTTTTTTCTTAATAATATAAAAAACAAATAGAGGTCTAAGTGAGAACACTTAACTCTCTGTGATGACAGACTCTACTGTCTTGTTCATCTATTCTAATTTATTGCGTCAGTTGTCCAGATATCAATTGGCTTCTTAGTATGTTTTCTTACTACGTTGCATGTTAAGTTCTTTTTCAAGCTGTTATTACAGTGGATAGATTAAGAAGTCTGTATGAACAAATTTTTGAACCTGATGTTCAGTTGCATTCTTTGTAGTTTTGTAGTTTGTGGCATTTTCTGAAGGCATCTTTATAACAATCCTAAATTACTTAAAATTTTAGGTTCTCTCCAAATCTAGAAGTGTGACAGAGCTCACTTCTTTTATTATACAAGTCTTCAACTGTAGAAATTGCTGATGCAAAATCAAGCATTGTGTGAAGTGCATAAACCATCCCTTGTAGCTTAAAAAACTGCAAATTCTTTAAAAAATAGTTATTTTCCCCAGTGGCAAGAATGACTTTCAGTGTCCTGAACAAATGTAGAGCATCTGGAATCAGCAATCTGCGTTCTTATATACACCTTTCTTGCTTTTTGCATCTAGCCCCAAAATGATTATATAGGTGTGAAGGAATGTCTGCTGGCTGCTGTGTTCCAGCAGTGCAGTGTATTGATGGATTGTGTGTGACATAACTCTATAAAGGAGTAACAAGTACTTGTAGTTAACCTTGGATATGTGTTTCATTTTGAACTCTCATTAATAACTTCCTGTTATGTTTACCTTTCAGGCAGATATTTTTTTCCCAGGCTTATTTCTTTCTCAGAGGCTATTACTTTAAGTTTGAGCAATTCTCCAAGGGGAGCAGTGTTTGGAGGAAGATAAACAGGATGTTCCACCTGTCTACAGTTTTTACTTTTTTTTTCCTGTGTTGAAACCAGCTGGTAGTATCAGCTGAAAATTGTCATGGAAATAGCCCTCATTGGGAAGTCCTTTTGAATGCTGCAGTGAAAATTGGTATTGATTTGACCAAGTTGTGACCCATTTAAAATTGTACACTCTGCATGCAGAGGGTTTTCTCACTTGTTCAACTTGTAAAATAGGCATCTAAAGACGGCCTCATGCTCTGAAGCCGTGATTATCTCTTGAGCTTTGGCTGAACTCGCCAAAGTTGGTTTCCTGCGCTTGGTTACTGTACCCTAATTGCTACCAGCATCATGTGTAGCTGGTGCCTGATTCAGTTCTGTCAAAGTATGGGATTACTTGTTTATTATTTAAATTCTGCTTTGCTTGTTTGTAAGCCTGGTTCATTTCAACAGAACTAGGTAGATGTGTGCAGTCACTCTAGCAGATGGTATCCTCTGCCCAGGATATAGTATTGATGGACTTGTGGAAATGGTGCTAACAGGGGGTTGTTACCATTGCTCCATTCTTAGCTATGGGGGTCCCGTGGTGTAATGGAGAGCACTCTGGACTCCGAATCCCAAGGTCGTGCGTTCGAGACTCAGTGGGACCATCCCAGGCAGTTAAATGCCTCCCTGCCATCCGATCCCGTCAGATCTCGGATGCTGAGCAGGGTCAGCCCCGGTTAGGACCGGGTGCTGTGACAGTCCCGAGGACTTCACTGTCACCATCCAAGCTCGCTCGGCTGTGGCAAATGGACCTCAGGACTTAAACAGTGGGGCCAGTTTTGCGCATGCTGTGCCTCTGCTAAAAAAAAATCCCCTGCTCAGGCTGGAAGGGCACACCCACGTGGGGAGAGCCCTGCCCAAATCTTCGTTAACGAAGTTTGGCCATACATACATTCTTAGCTATACCCAGCAAAAGGTATACTGAAGTTGCATGATGAATTAGACAAGAGATTCCTCTTCAATGAGGAAGAACAAATGTGAAAAAGATTCAGCAGTTCTTTGTCTGATTCTCGAATCGTTTTACGTGAACAATGCTTGAGGAATGCAGTGGGACACCTGCTGCTGCAAAAGTTTCAGTAGTTTTCCATGAAAATTCAGTAGTACTCAGTTTAACCCAATAACATTTTCCCCAATACACTCAGTGATGAGACTGCAGCAGAATCTAGCTTAACCTTATCTGTTCTCTTTTGCATGGGTGCTGTGATGTAAATAAAAATTCTGGTTTCAATACGAAGTATGGGTACAAAAGTGGTTTCCAACTATGTAAAGAGTTCTAAGGAAGGCATAGAAGCATGATGTAGAGACACTGTGTTTAGCATGTTTTTCTTTCTTTTACAGAATAAGTGGCATTGTCATTTAAATATTACTTTCATATTGGTGTCTTAACATTTTGAAGAAATAATATGAGAGCTGGTAGATAAAAACTTTTGTCATTTTGTATGCATATGTGGGGTAGTGTGATGTGAAGATAGTAAACCATGAGGCAACCTGCATTTTCTCTTTGTTTGTAGGCATTCTAGATAAGCAATGTCACTACAGAGGTGGTAGCAAAATGAACTAGTAACACTGGATTTTCAAATGTTAATATGGTCACCTGGGACATAAGGCTATATGGGTGTCTTGGGTTGAGCTGGCAAAATGCTAACTGCCCAATACAGAGTCAGTCTCCCTCCTGCCCTTGCTAAGAAAAGGGAGAGAGAATAAAAAAACCTCTAAGATTTAAACTAATTATATATATTTATACAGAAGAGAGAAAATTAGAAGAAGACTACAACATCACACACACCTACACAAGTTAGAAATAACAAACAATAACTCCCCACTCCCCATCGAACACAAATCTCACCGTTCTAGCTACAGTTGACTCTGGAGAACTCAATCCCCCAGGGACAGACCCAAGCAGAGGGAAAGACTAAGAACAAACATTTTACTTTCCTAAGATACTATAGCAGCAAGAAAACAACACAACACGTCCTTCCCAGACAAGAAGCCATAAAGGAACTGAACTAAGCCCCTCCTACACCTGCTTTTATATTTGAGATGATGTCAGAATATGGTGTGGAATACCATTGGCCAGCAGAAGTCATCTGTCAGCTAGCTCAACCCAACTCAAGTCAGCTGATAATTTAAGGTCTATTCTGAAAACTAAAGCCTAAATTTGGGCCTGGCTAAACCCATCACAGCCTGGTAAAATGTTTTTTTACATCTCTCCTGTAATTCCTTGTTAAGTATTCAAAGGTCAGAGTAAGGTCTCCCTGGGGCCAGCCTTCTCTCCTCCAGGCTGAACAACCCCAACTCGCAGCCTGTCCTCATAGGAGAGGTCCTGATCCCTGTGATCATCCTTCCTCTGGATGTGCTCTAGCAGGTCCATAGCTTTCTCCTACTGAGGAGCCCAGAGCTGGAGTCTCATGAAAATGGAATAGAGCCAACTTCCCCAGTCTGCAAGAGATCTCCAAAAACATGCAACATGGGAAAATAGATGCAGTCCCGTCCAGGAGAAAACAAGCAATTTAAAAGGACAGAAGTCATGGACTGCTGCGCAGTTTTCTGTAAATAGCTGGCAGCTGCAGCTCGTGGACTTGGGGTTCCTGAAAGCCCTTACTGGTCTCTGGAGAGTCAAGGGAAGACCCAAAGCTGAGTCAGTGAGCTGAGAGTGCCTGGAGATCCTTTCAAGGGTGGAGGAGACCCCATTAAGTCAGAGAGCAGGGTTGCAAGTTTCAGGAGGAAGGAGGTTATTTGCTCCAGGCAGAGGGGTCTATTTAGGGCCCTGCAGGACAGCGTTTAATGAAACAGCCTCAGGCAGGAATTGATGTTTCATTTGATTCTGTGGTTTGTGGTAAGAATATGCTGTTTACTAACCGGGGCTGACGCTGCTGAGCATCCGAGATCTGACGGGATCGGATGGCAGGGAGGCATTGAACTGCCTGGGACGGTGCTGTGACAGTCTTGAGGACTTCACTGTCACTGTCCAAGCTCGCTCAGCCATGGCAGATGGACCTCAGGACTTAAACGGTGGGGCCAGTTCTGCGCACGCT
>JAOXXN010000446.1:99820907-99842490 GCA_026770055.1 Myrmophylax atrothorax | reverse complement strand
ATGCGGTGCTGTTCTGGTCTCCTCCCATTCTGCACTGCTACAAATTGCTGTGTTGGGTGATGGGCAGTGCCATATGTGCATAGACCATACAGTATTTTCTCCTCAATCTATGGTTGCCTTGTTCTTTATAAATTGTATTTTGCTGTATGCATGTAAGGTCAGTTTGTCTTTTGGAAACTGTTTTTATTTGCTGGGATTAGAGGCATGTACTTCTGTGGAACACCTAATTTTGTAATGAATAGTTACTAGTAGTGAGGGATGTGAGGTAATGCTCTGGATTGAACTGAAGACAGCCCTTGAAAGGAAAAATGTTTAAATGATCTCTACATCCTTACTGTTAAAGAATTGTGGAGTGTAACTTGTGGGTGGTTTTCATTAACAGTCGGATGGGGAATGAAGCTTGAAAAAAATGCCTCCCAAAGAGTTTTCATGAGCACTTAATTTTGCCTTTATTCGGGGAGAAGCACATTACATGTGTGCTAATTATGAGTGTTGCAGCAACCTGACTGCTAACTTGAGGCCTGTGTCTGTAGCCACGTTCTACTCTCATTGAATTCATCTTGGTATAATAATTTTAAATATTTCAAGCAGCAGATGTGCATTGCTTATAGATTTGTGTAAATGTTGATGCAGTGTATACAAAATACGTTTCCCATACAATGATCTGTTGACATTATTCTCTGTTGCTTAGCTTCAGACACTAAAGTCATGACATGTGCTGCTGTTTGGAGGATGCCGAAGGAATTGGAATCAGGCAGTCATGAATCCCCTGATGATTCATCAAGCAACACTCAAACCCTGGAGCTACTCTGTCACCTTGACAACACAGCCCATGGCAATATGGCCTGGTAGGATTCTGCATATTTTATACTCCTAGGAAAAGCCTAAAGGGTAGACCCATGCTGTTAGTTTTGTGGAGATTTATTTTATAGAAGCTATGCTATGCACTTTAAAACTCTTCCATCTTTTCCATCTTTAAAAAAAGGTAGAAATTGGATTTTTAGTCCCAGATGTTTCATAGATTAAAAACATTTATTATAGTCCTGCAAACACATATGGAGTAACAGCCTGTGTACTGTTTTAATGTGTTTTTCCCCACCTGCCCCCATCTAAAACCATTTTTGCACAAAGGTAAAATACTTAGTATTGTAATCTTTTTGTGGAATATAAATTTGATATTACACTTCAGTCTTTCTTTTTTAGTTTTCATTCAACTGATTTGGCTTAAGTGTGAGTAATTTATTGTTTAAGGATAAGAATTCATTCTATTACATGGAGCCTGTGTAACTACTCTTTATCTGTTGCCTAAGACAACACAAGGAGAGCTGCAGTATGGCGGGGTAATCACAGGGGTTTGTTTCTCTTTCCTTTCTGTTATTTCAAAGAATGTTAAATTTGTTCATTGTGTATTTGCAAGTTCTTTACTTAATGGGTTTGTAAGTTTTAAGCATCCATTTCTAGCCCCAGATTTCTAGTTTGAACCTTGTATCTTTAATTCAACTAAAAAAAAATTGAAGGTAATATTTTTATAGGTGGTTCTTGGACAGGGTAGGACTTAGCAATGCATTCAAAAGTGTATTGTATAGAACACTTTTTTCTAAAACATAGGCTTCCTGAATGTTAAATTTCTTCATAGTAGTAACTTTTAATTCTTTGCTACACATTTTCCTATGAATACTTCTGTTTATAACTCTTATTATTTCAGTTTACTTTTTATTGTTGAAACCTTTTGATAATTAATATTCTCAACTATATTGGAAAGTATTTTGTTTGTTTGTTTTAATCCTTTTCTTTTAGGCCTTAAGATTTGTCCTTTTTGTCTTTTAATTTCCTATAATGTTTCTATCTAATGCTGGAATACCGGAACTCCGTATGGTAGCCTGATCATTGAAGGAGGAATATAGGGCATGTAACTGCTTGATATCAGGCTGTGAATTTATGTGAACGCCCCATGTGCAATTTTGTCATGTGCTGTCTGAATTTGTTCAGTACTTAGTGCTCACAGATATCTGCTACCATTTAGTGCCCATTACCTATGTGCACACATATGCATAAAGATTTGAAAACATCCAGTGTTACAGAGATAAAAAGTGTAAACAATACCCCTCACATCATCTCATGCAAGCACAGCTGAGTTAAGAGTATCTTGTTGTAGAGCAGGCTTTTCTGTTCCTGTTGCTATCATATTGGAAACATCTCACATAAATGAGTAAATTAGGCCTTTTATGTTAAATATGTGTCACTTAATGGGCCACATCCCGCTGAGTGATGTGTTGACTATGAATAGCAACGTAAATATTCTTTTCTATTATATTTTTTGATATTTAGAAAAACTTGAAACTACTTTAAACCCGATACAATTGTTAGAACCAACCATAAGTCAGGAAAGCAATATTCCTCAATGCGAAGTGTAAACACTTTTCAAACAAACCTTAATGTGACCAGCATTCTGTTGTCCACAATCACTGTGAGATCAGTGGTGGTCTGGCATCACGCGTGCAGTAGGAAGGGCAATGCTTATTCTGACTCTCTCACTTACCTTGCCATGTTACTCTGAAAGCACAGGCTGAAAACACTGAGCCCGTGACCATGTGCACTTCAAGGACGTTGTTTAATCCACAGGGTGCAGTAGAGCAGTGTACCACAACTGCTAATGATTTGATACAGAATTAAAAAAACCCAAGATAGTTTTGAATATTATTTATCAGAATGCATGCTAAAAAAAGACATGAGAGATGGGGCTTTTATCATATCTTTATACGCTGGACCCAGGAGAGTGGCAGAGTTGACAGTACACTTGAAAGATGCAGGGTGTAATGTTGGTCTCAGCCTTTGTGGCAGTCTGATTCCAGCCAGCAGCTCTTGGGAAGGTATTTTGCGTGTCTCGTTATCCATAGCATAGATGCACATGCTGGTGTATAAACTGAACTCTGGCGGGGGTTTTAGTTGGTTTGTTGTTTTTTTTTGTAACAGCTGCCCAGCAAGTAGTAACTGTACCTTCACATAATGCACAAAACTTCAGAGCTATCTGAAATTGTCAGTATTTAAGAATAATTCTTCCACACTTGGCTTATTCCACACAATTTTCCATCAGCTACCCCTGGTCTTACAGCTGTGAAGTATGGAGGAAGTTGGGGTTTTTTTTGCAAACTTACTGTATGACAAGTGTTTTCACTGGTAGTGCATTTTAACAGCTGCTTATCAGTACTGATAATACGTTTTATGTCTTTATCCTTTCTAAAATGATAAAAAATTTATACTATATCATATGTTCTACTTCTCTCCCCACTCTTTTCTTAATTCTGTGTGATCCTGAATTTTTCGCAGGATTTTGCTGTCTTGAATCTTTGATTATTCTTTATTGTAAATAAATCCGTGTATTATATATGAATCCAAATGTTCAATGTTTAACCATTAGCTGTCTTTCTCCCCTTTTCTCTCTTATTTTCCCCCTTTTATCATCACCTCAAACATGTCCAGAACCAGCAGAGTAATTTATAACACTTAGTCTCTTTTTTTCATTCCCTTGAATGTTTTTGGTAATTTTGAGTGGTTAGTATTGTGCAAGTTTAAAACGTTAAGCTGTTCAATGTAATCACATTTACTAAGGAATAGATGCAATATATTAACTGGATACTGAAGTAATAAAACATCGTGTTATGTGCTTAGTTTATTATGTTAATTTTTGATTAGAATTTATTTGAATCTAGTCTTGTAAAACTGAGAGAAACTTAATGAAAGTAAAATCTGACATTGAAGCAAATACTAAAGGAAAAAATACGTATTTATTTATTTATTCATTTATGTGAACTTCCTGTATGTGTTTGGTTAACTTTAGGAGGTCAACTCAGTTGGTTAGAGAATGGGGGTAATAATGCCAAGGTTGTGGGTTTCATCCCCCTATGGGCCATTCTCTTAAGAGGTGGAATTGCTGATCCTTGTGGGTCCCTTCAAACTCAGAACATTGTGTGATTCTATGAAGTAATGACCACTTCTGATAATTTCAATAGATTTCATATGCTTAAAATGACAATTAGTTTTGATGAAGTGTTTGCAGTTGTTTGTGTTTAGTTTGGATTTATAAATCACGATACAGAAAATAGTGCAGAAATTGTATTAATCTACAAGTTAAAAATAATGGGCTTATAGAGTACTATTTTTCTCCTTCCCAACTTGAATGTAGTTTTCTATTCTCACCATGCTGGTGTATTCCCGAGTTTTACTGCCAAATTAGTTGAGATTTTTCCCCACTGAAAGAAAATGGATCTGTTTTTACAAGGTTTTTTTTTCCTTTTTGTTATGTCACTTTAGATGCTCTTAGCACTAAAATGTGAGGGTTGAAGTCTGCATCAACTGATTTTGCAGGTTAAATAGATACTGGATCATTTTATTTTCAGTTCTTATTGAATTGCTTAAAATGTTAGTGGGGGAATGTTAAAAAAATTGTGAAAAAAATCAGTTATGCAAGTGTATTTTAAATGTTCATGAGAAACTAGCTTTGAACAGGTGCCCCTGTTTTCTTGGTGTCAGACTCTAATTTGCTCTCCAAACCCCCATTTATTATTCAGAATACTTACTCCTCTGAGTAGAATTCTTTTCTAGCATAACATTCTGGGATGACTATAGATGTAGCAATATTGTTGACACTTGCCTACATGGTAGTTAAAAACTCAGGGCTTTGAAATGTCTTTTGGATGTCGACTGGATGAAAAAGAAATGATCCTTGCACACTTGTGATTAAGTGCATCTATTTGGTAAAATGTATGCAAGACCTGAAGGGGAGCCCTGCAGCCTTGCACAGCCCATCCATCCCCATGCTCAGTCTTGGGCAGTGTTCTCGTGAGGATTCGGAAGGATTCTGGGCTGAAACTATGACACTGTTTTAAATTCAAGCAAACAGTGTTTATTACAGAGAAATAGCAAATTAAAGGAAAAAAAAAACTGAGAAAAGGGAAAAAAACCCCAGACCCCAAGATAACTCCCACTCACTCATGCGTTAGTTACTGTACATGCTGTTCCCAGTGTGCTCAAGATCCCCAGTATGACTGGCTGCTGCACCCTTGGGCTTTGGTAGGCTCAACACACTTAGCAGGCATCCCCGTGGAGGAAACGTCATCCTCGGTGCCAGCACATGCCTCCACCTCAGAGCAGGAACTGTCTTTTTTATACACTCAGTCTGTGATGTCTGTCTGCCAGCACACGCCCAGATAGAGGTTTCCACTCCTCCTCACATTATGTAACTGGAAAACCCTCTGTGCCTGCACAGTGTATAGTGAGGGTCTCCCTCTTTGGGTCAGTGGTTGTTACTTCATCATCCTCTTCTTTTTCTCCTTGACTCACTGTTGGAAGTAGCCAGGCTGCAAAACGGTTTCAGTGTACACAGGATGTTTCTCCTTCAAGGACAAAGTCCCTCTGACCAGTTCTTGTTTTTCATAATTTGGCAAGAAAAGAACAGACTCTCGCAGGCAGCAAGGCCAGACACGGACCAAAATAAGTGTCTTCTCACACAGGAATAAAGGCAGTGGTGATAGAGAGGTAGGTCAGTGACACCACACTGACTACTGTCCCAGCAGCTTCTTGCAGTCTCCTCACCTCAAATTCCCCCAGAATCCACAGCTGCTGGATTGGAGGTGTCAGAGGGTACATCTGTGTCATGTCTGTGTAAACCTTTATCATTCTTGCGTTTGCTGCTCTTCTGAACAGGACGAGTGGTGATTGTATCAATGCAAATCCTAAGCAATCCTAATTTTCTTCTTAAGCACGTTTCAAATCACTGGAGAAACATAGAGGAATATTCTGTTTTGTTAGGGTTTATTCCCCTGACCAACCATGAGGTTTGTTACAAACAGCAATAAATGAGTAAGGATATGCTATATCCATATTGCCATTTTTTGAAAAAATCCCATATGAAAATACTCAGATTGCCCCTCTTAAAAGTAGATATGTGTTTCCTCTAAAATGAGTCTGCAGAGATTGCTTTTGCCCACTCCAGCTGTTTCACAAATGAGTTCGTTTATTAGTACATGGGAAAAACAATTGGCATCTTGTGGCCTCCAGAGGCTGGGCAGGACTTTCACGTGACAGCTCTCTGTGTGCTTTCCTGACAGACATTCACACTACTTAGAAGTTTTTCCTAGGCTGACCACTGTACTGATCTTTGACAGACAAGACAGTTATATGTTTCTTTGCTGAGATGTCACATGTGCCTAATAGTCACTTTGGGTTCCTTTAAACCCTATTCGAGCAACAGAATGGAAACAGTGTCTAGGGCAGTGGCTGCTCTGTGAGCAGCTTGTGGATGGTGGAGCTTATGCAACTTGTGTCCTCCTGCTTTGAAAATGAATCCTTGCTGTACACTCGTTTTTCCCATGCCCTTCCAGTTTCTTTGAAGAAACTCATATGTGTTCTGGGTGTTCTTTTCACCTATCTGTGCTGTTCATTGTATATTAGTGGTTAGCTGTGGGTGACGGTAATGAATTAATGTCTGCTAACATGAAATGTGTTACTCCTTGCTTTGAAGCGATTTTCCTGTTAGTGTTAAGAGACAAGGTAAAAGCAACTTTCAATAATCAGATCTTTATACTGTACACACTCTTTGAAACAGTTCTCATTTGACTCTTTGGCCACATTTCTGGTCGAAAACATGTTTTCATTGAGTCTTTTTCATATTAGTAAATAGATTTCGGCTTCTCAGTAAACTTTTTCTAAAACACTGTTAAATAGATTTGTCTGTGTAATAGTATCTGCAAATCCTCCAGTCAGATACAGAGCTTTATGCTTAATAAAGTGCCTTTTCTGGCATGGATTACAGAGTTCAATAGATACCATAAGATATGCTGTCAAAACACTACATTCCTACAGTAATTTAACTGCATATACTCTAGGCCTTTTCTTTTTTAGATGCCACCAAAAAAACTCCCACAGCTATAGTGCGTTCTGCTGTCTCAGCACGCATCTCCCATGGACTTGTTCTGAAACACTTACATGTAGAAAGATGAAGTTCCAAAATGCCTTAAAATAGCCATTGAGTCCTAAGGTATTTCAGGCATCCGTAACAGTAGGATAATTTAAATGCTACTGTAAAATATTCATTATTGTAGCATGATAGAAACTTAACAGAACCTCTGCAAGAGCTATCCTATGTCTAAATGTGTATTTAGCACTTAAAAATATGGAAAGACATGGACGAAACATGATAAACATGATAATTTGCCTTAGAGTATTTTTATGGATGTTTCTGTCATAATATTATTGGGGTTTTTTTAATAAGTTATCCAATATTCATTACTTTAAGGAAATACTAGCTTTATTAATCTATTGTATTGTTTAGACTGAATTTGAAGTTTCATAAAATGTCAGAAACAGTGTAAGTATGTACACACACAGATTTTCCCCTTTTCCCTCCCCATGAAAAGACAATAAAGGAGAATAGAAAACCCTCCCAGGTTTCATAAAAAAAACCCCAAAACAACATAACAAACCCAGAAGAAAAAAAAAAGAAACGAAACAAACCACCAAAAAATGGGGAGATCTGCTGGTAAGCTATCTTAAACATAGTAGAGACGTTATGGAAAATATCCTGTGACAGTACATTTTTGATCTTAATTGAAGGCACATTAGTCCTTAAGAGTATTACTGTGATAAAACCAAACTAGTGCTTTAACTTCGAGCCTAGTGGAAGTCACCAGATCATACTCTTTTCTTGTACCCAGATGTTATAACTGTATTTAGCAGCATTTAAAAGACTAGGAAATGTGCTGTTGTCTGTATGTGATAATTCATTAGTCGGGTTCTCAGACTGGATAGACAAAACAGCTGTAGAAAAAAGTGAGAAGATGCCTGAGGCTTTGTAGGAGGGGACAGGCTGGGGTGATGAGGGGGAGATTTGTCCTCTCCCAGAGCTGTTGGAGTTCACGGAGCTCTGCCTGGGTGGGGATGAATGGATAAGCCAAGTGAGAGCTTGTGAATAAGGATTGAAGAGCAGGTCACTACAGGTGTGACAGTAATGAGTGTCTGCTCTAGGCTCCCTTATCAGGAAGCAAAACTGGATGTGGCCTCCTATAGATAGCCAGAAGTAGCCTTATATTCGCAGGACCAGGTAGAGGACATGAATCTGGTATCTGCTGGAGGGACAACGTAGCAGGACATAAGCAATCTAGGGCATTCCTCAAGAGCATTGGTACCTTCCTGATCTGATTGACAGAGGAGCTGATGAGGAGAGATACTCCTCTGTATCTCATAAAGAAGGAAGAGCTGGTTGTGGATGGGAAGGTCAAAGCCAGCATTGGTTGCAATTACTATGAGATGGTGGAGTTCAGGTTCGTGGTAGGAAGGAGCAGGGGAAAACCCAAGTTCACAACCCTTGACTTCAGGAAAACAGACTTGGACCTCTTCAGGGATCTTCTTGAGCAAGTTCAATGTGGTAAGTACCCTAGAGAAAAGAAGGATCCATAAGTGCTGGTTTATATTTAAGAATCGCCTCCTCCAAGCTCAAGAACAGTCTATTTCAGCAAGTATGAAGTTAAGCAGAAATGCAGGATATCTAATATGCTGGATATTAGATAGGAAGAGGCAGACTTCAGAGAGAGCAGTGTCCTAAAAAAATCTAGTATATCTTTTATATCTTGGAGAGCAGAGTTATTTCTGGAAAGATGAGCTAATGTTTCTAATCTGACTTGAATAAATACATATGACAACAAGCAGGCAAAATAAGCCTCATGATATTGTTAGTCTACTGTAAGGACCTGTCTGTGATACCAAATGAACATGAGCAACTCCCCTGACTTTAATAAGATCATGGTACAAAACTACTTTGTAGCCTGTATTCTAATTAGTGCTATTCATGGGTTCCTTACTCTTTTTCATATAGATTCTCTCTGAGCGCAGAAGAATCAGCCCCACCTGTGAGCTGATGAGACCTGTGTCATTGAATAGCTCAAAAGGAATTTAATAGCTTTTTCTACAAAACAAATATTTAGGAGCTCCTGCTTTAAATCAGTGAGTCCCTATATCTTCCTTTCTTATAACAAATTCACTGCCATGCTTTCTGTTAGATTGTGCACTCCTAGGATTCAGACTGTGTTTATTGTGTTTACACAAACGTGAATACCTTTTCAAAGCTGAAGTTATTTGGGCCCATAAAGCAAGAATCATAATATTTTCTCTCACTAGAAACATGTTTAATTACAGCTGCAGTAGGTAAGGAGATGCAGCAAAATAAATACAAATACCAAGGCAAGGATGAGCCTTTTTTATTCACTGTTCTGCTTTATGATTTCTCAAAAAAAGTTTATTGCTGTTTCAATACTCTAAAATGATAACTTCAGGAAAAAAATACTTTAGAGGTAAGCAATTTTTCTGTGTCACCTCCTTGTTGGGATTCTCGTGTAAATTTGTAAAGCAATTTTATTTTTCTGAATGTAAAAATAATTTAAAAGTCAGAGAAAAGCCCAGTTGTCTTTGGGTATCTTGTCCAAAATAATCCTTAACTTCATTTCTCAATTCTCATTTCTCAGTAGCCTTTTAGCTAAAAAGTTCACCTTGTCTTACAGTTCCTTAGGAAGCTGTGGTTTGAGTTTTATTGCATCTTGAGAAGGTGGACTCCAAATTAGATCTCAATGGCTGAGAATTTTGAGACAAGTATATCTTGTGCTTACTGCAGTATGGACTTCAATAACTGCAAAATAGCTGAAACTGATTTCATTCAGAAATGTGTCTGCTTTGTACAGAACTTGGGTAGGGAATAAGAATTGTGGGTTCCAGTTTGTCCTTGGTCTGATCTTTTTCCTCTTAGAATAATGTCCTGATCACCTGATAAGTAAGTCACCTTTAAATTGGAATAATTTGTAGTGGCCAAAAGGCACAATATTTGGGTTCATAATGCATGAATTTTTCTGCTGGGCTACACTGAGGCTGCAGGATGATCTGCTGAGTTACTGAATGTGTGAGTGTGTTTTCTGTTCTGCCATGCATGAGAGTTTTCAGTCTAGCAAAATTTTTCCATTTACAGAAATAAATGGTTGTCACTTCTGTAATTACAGTTTAGTAGTTAATGCTTACTTTGTCCACCACTTGTGGACGACTGCAGTTCACATCTCTGAAAGCATTCTGCATGTTGCCTTTTTCTTCTTTAGTCTATAATGGAGGACTTTGAGTTTTTCATTTGTAAAAGCTCAGTACATTTATTAATAAAGGTGTTAACTATCTTTTCAGCATAAAACACAGATAATAGTCCTTTCATGTGTACATTTGAGTGAATATTTTAAATTCTCTTATTTCTTTGCTAGGATTTTTTATATGAAGAACTACTAGCTAGAAGCTTAATTGAAGTATTGTGAGGCAGATGATAACAAAATAGGGTAAAATGCAACACATATAATTGCTTGTCTGCTGTTTATAGATTACCTAAAGAGCAGCCCTGAAGTTGATACTGAGTTCCTGAGTGGCAGCTGTGAATTTGACAATTATCTTGTCCATTGCTGAAAAACTTGAACATCAGCAACTGTTGGCACACTCAGGAAAATGGTATTGCCTCGTTTATCTGTTTTCCTTTTTTAGACATTTCACCACCTCTGCTGTGTTCAAAACTGTCCTAAATGAAAACTTCACTTTTTCTAAATTTTATATCTTTCTTCAAAGGTAATTTTTTTGGTTTTATTCCCCAGTATTTTCCACTTCCCTCCTTCTCAATGGTGTCTCTTGTTTAACATTGTCATGAGTACAGAATGGAGGTGAATGTGTTACAAAGGCCGATTTGAGAAACCTTTGCGTAGGATTGTAAAATCTGAATGATCACTACAACCACACCCATAAAACAATGAACTTTCATAAAATAAAAATTAAACTGGAGTGAAATGAGCATCTCACAAGGGTAGAGTGAACGTGGGGAGACCTTTTCATTCCAAAGTGTGTCAACTGGGTTATAACTGACTCTAATTAGCACACTTTATTCAGCTATAAAAAAGCTCAGTGATACTCAAAGATGTGACATTTCTTCCTACTATTAAAAACATCAAAGAAATTGTTTCCAATCTTTCTTTTACAACCAAAAGTTCAGTGATCAGTGGAGGAAAGGTGCAGATACATCAACAGTTATGAGAAAATACTGATCTCTGGCTGGAAAAGCACTTAGACTTAATTGGTCAAACCAGGTTTCATTGTCTATGATTAAAAATATATCTACATATATCAACACCAAATGCCAGTTGTATTTTCAACAATGTGTAAATAAAATGATGCACTTAGATAGGATGAGAATCAAATTTAAGATTTCTAAGTGACCTATTAAGATGTGTGATAATCCTAATGCCTTTTAATTTCACATTGGAAAATGGGATTGTGGCAGGTCAGCTGTGATTACATGCAGGTTATAGTGCATTAATTTTTTTATCCTGTTATATGTGTTCATATAATATTTTCATCTATTTTGAGGATCTATTTGTTATATCTGTGCAGCATGACTGCATGAAATTCTGAAATATATGTGGCAGTGCCAGTTGTTTGCTTCTCATTTTCGTGGGCAAAATGTGATTGAACATGTAGTTGAAATGGCATCTCATCATTTTTTTATCAACACTCATTTTCAAGTGCCTGTAAGTTTTTTCCAACTTTTCGAAAGTGTTTATTGTTAAATAAGATTGGCAGTACTACAGACAAAACAGCCCAATTTAAAGCAAATAATAGAATTGTTGTAGTTCTATGTTTTTGTTAAAACACATTTAAGAACATGATGGTAGCTTAGCCTGCTAAATGGAGTGTTTTTTTCCTAATACAAGAGACCTCACTACAAATGGACTTCTGTAAGTAGATAATTTCCATGGATTGACAACATAATAAGGATGAAGCTAGTCCTTTCTTTAATCTGCTGTGTTGCCTTAGGGAAAAGTTCAGTGGGTGAGGAGTCAGCCAATGAACCCTTTTAGTTCCAGCTTATTCGTGTACTTGATGTTAATTTTCTTTTTGGCATAGTTCTGTTCTCTCTGCATAGTCTGTCTTCTCTGTAACAGCAAACAGGTGCTGTCATCAGCCTGTATCTAATGCTTGTTTTAATGCAAGTGCAGAGTAAAAAGCAATGAAACTGTTTACAGAAGGAACAAGAGGAAGTTGAGAAGGTTTCAGCTGTGTTTTACTTATGGTGTGAAAACATGTCACTATGTCACTTCTTTCTGCTACCTGCTGCTTCCTACTTTTTTTCCTCATGTTTCATACTGTAAGATTAGATGGAGCTCCATCACTTTGGATCTGGGGTCAGCCAGGTTATGTCCACCATCTTAGGACTAATGCAAAATCTGTGTGCAGCACAGAGTTAAGAGGGTAGGTACTGGCTGCCTCATATTGGGCTTGCTTGCTTAAGGCTTCATCTGTTTGTGCAATCTTCTTTCAGCTGTACCATCCACATACTGAATTGATTCACGTGAAAAGCAAAACAGACTAGAAAACTTGTGTCTAGTCATGGACTTCTGACAAACTTCAAGAGGTGGTGCTTCCAATATGCACTGAAGATGAGAGTACAGCATATCAGATGCTTTTAAATAGCTTTAGTTTGGAGATGGGATGTAGTTTCTCCCCCAACCTATCGATACTTAAGTTTTGATCTCTACCTTCAGCTATATTGTTACAGTAAAATAATTGGGAGCTTGGACAACTTTGTTACAAAAGTGTCAGGTATGGAAGCCTCATCTTACTAAATGACAAGTATTATTCTTTTAATCTTCCTGTTATCGCAGGCAAATTCATTAGAGTTTTAGTGCATATACTTAGCTGTGCTGCCCATAGCGACTGGTATAAATATGCTGCTCCTTACAGGCAGAACTAGAGGAGTAGTGACTCCTTGCATTCTTTTGTGTATAGCATGAAGTGAATCACAGGTTAAGAGGTTTACGTCAAAACTCTCAGGCTTATGATTTTTGGTGCACCTTCAAAAAGGATGCATAACATTATATATCAAGAACTTTGGGTTCCAGGCTAAAGCATTCAAAAGTTAGTGGATGTCAAAGTTTCTGGTTGTTTTCCTGTGTGTCTATGCAAAATGACTGCTACGAGTTGCTAGTTATTGGTAGATTTTACATTTAAAATATGGGATGGATTTCAGCTCAGGGAAATCAGAAGGAATATGGTTTAATATGTTTTGGAGTAGATTAGAGCCACAGAATTAAAGTGTCTGTCTAGTTCAAATTCTGATTGATTTTAATGTTGGGTTGGTTTTTTGTGTTTCTGTTTTACAGTGTTATGTGGGAACCAATGGGAGACGGTAAAAAGATTATTTCACTGGCTGATAACAACATATTATTGTGGGATTTGCAGGAAAGTTCAGCCACAGCTGTGGTAAGAAGTTTTCTTTTAACATAACGTGATCATCTTGAATGTAGTGCAAACGACAGCTCGTGGGTAAATGTTTTCCTTGTTGTAGAGTTCCTACTGGTTTTACAGTGGGTAATCTGAAATAAAGCAGTGGTAATTTGGGGGATGTGTACAAGGGAAAAATTGGTGATCAGTAAAGCCAAAGGTTATTGAATTCAGATAATGGTATATTAACTCATGTTGGTTAATGCCGTGTAGCCCACTATTTAATTTGCAACACCTGTATATAGGCATACTATAAATTTCTCTATTTGCTATATGCTGCTTTGAATTCTCAATATTAGTTTAATTTAGTACTGTACTGTTTACTCAGATAACTTCAGTTATTGTTAAAACCTCCTTATTCAGAGACAGGTATAAAAGTGTCATTGGCATGGATTTTTGTCTGAATATGCCATGTGATAGATTGTATATAGAAAGCTTTGAATGTTTCTGTATAGTCATTTAGGTCAGTGTCTGTGCTTAAAAATGGAAACAGATTATGCTGGGGAGATTATTATTCAGTTGATCTGTTGCCACTTCTAGATTTAACTTCTCAGGTATCCATAAACTCTTCCCTGTTGGTACCATCTGACTGTGTGCAAATAGATGACACCTTAAGTTATTATTTTGCTAGATTTCACATAGTATAAATGTAATGTAATATAGTTTAGTCCTTTCTTTTCATAATTAAGCTCTTTGGGTTCCTTTACTAGATGAGAAAACTTTGGCTTTTTTTTCACCTGCAACTTCAATCGTTGCCTTCCAAGGCTTGTTCAAATTAGTGTTTGTTTTTATCAAATTGATGTTGAGAGTTTCTGACAGCTTGCCTCCAGGAGCTTGTTTGTGCCATAGTATCCACTGGATTTGTATTACACCTACGTTTAGTCAGTATTTCTTTTCTAAAGCCTGCATAATACACACACCTTTTTGGAATGTTGAAAAAGTACTTTGGGGGTGATATTTCTTCGTGCTGTACCTCTTCATGTCGCTGAAGTACTGGGACTGCTAGACATTGTGGCATTTTCCTCTTCTACTTTCACTCTTTGGGCAATTCTGTCCTCTCTTGCTGGAATTCTTTTGAATGTTTATTAGTATTTTCACTGTTCCAGCCATTTTCTCATTACTGTCTCAGTTTTCTTCCTAATTTTAGCCTCTCTGAAATGTCTCTGCCCATGGCAGGGGGGTGGAACGAGATGATCTTTAAGGTCCCCTTCAAAGCTAAACCATTCTATGATTCTATATTGTTTCTTTTGGGATGCTGTCTAGTGTGTCATCAGTTTCTCTGTACAGGAATCTTGTAATGAATTCCAAATTTCTTTTTTATTCCTCATTTTATTTTGCTTTGGATTTATTTACTAAATTTTGTGTATCGTGTCTTGGTTATACTACTCCTTTTCTCAAGACTAATCTCTCCATCACACAAATATTTGTGCATTTAACTATGATTTTGATTTTCTATTCCCTTGCATTGCTAGCATTAGAATCTGCATTCATTTTGGAGACTCTTCACCAAATTGTGCAATTTCAGCATGATTTTGGGAATCAGTGTTTCTGTCCTCAAAGCAGCATTCAGCTTGCTGATCCTTTCAGTTTTTCAAGTAGTGTTCCTTACGTGGCATGTGTTTTTCGTATTACTTTTAAATATGCCTGTACTGCATCAAATATTGATGGCACAAGGACTCTAGAAGACAAAGTAAGTGATAAAGGAACTAAGGGGATTAAACCTGTGACATTTGTTTTACTTTTATATTTGATAAAAGGAAACAAGTAAAAAAACCAAAGTTGTTTAGATTTTACACTCAGGCTCCCAGGAGACTTGATATAGAATTTGACTGATTCTCTGTATTTCCAGGTAACACAATCTAGTATGTCGTGTGAGTGCACTGTAAATGAAAATTATTTGTAATTAAAATTTTACCTGAAAATAGATATTTACCATAATCAGTCTTCTGCTCCAGCAATTTTAAGTTGCTCTCAGATGGTATTTGCTTCAATACTAAGTCAGTATATACTGCTTTTAAAGCCAAGTTTGATGATGAAAGTCCATGGAAACTTGACTCTCAGTAAAGGTAGCTCAAAACGCATCAAAACGTTGAACCAAGTAAATCTCTTCTGAGATGACAAGGACTGTTGCAATTCTGTTGAATTTTTGTCTGCAACAAATTTGTCTTAAACTGTCTGTAGGTTCCTAACTGAAGTCCAGCTGAACAAGACTCTGAGGAAAGCATTGAGCATCTATTTAAAATGCCTGCTATAGACTTTCTATTAATTACAATGAAGAGAAGCTGAAGTCTAGTGGCATAGGCTTTATCAGGACTAGAATCAACTGCAGTGTATTTCTGAAATTCTGAAGATTACCTCCTTCCTAAGAGATTAGCTCCCTGTTAAAATCCATATAAGCCTGAGAAACATGTAGCCATTTTTATATTTGGAAGAAATTATGTAGGACACAGAGTTACAGGGAGCAATAAGGAAAAATAAGCAATGTTCCGTTATAGAGATGACTTTGTTTTTAAAAGAAAAAACAAGCAAAAGCTCCTCCAAAAATTAGCTCTACCCCATACTTTGCTACTATAGTATTTGGAATTGGAGAGAAATCTCTGAGAACAGTTAGTTAGAAAACAGATAGCATTGATAAGGGTAAGCAGTAAATATATTTTCCATTTGGATATCACCATGTACAAGGAGTGTTTATAGGCCAATGAGCTGGTTGTGAAATAGTAGTTTCTTCTGGTCCACTTATCTGTATCAGGTAATAGAAGTAAGAAGGTCTTCATTACACTGGTGCAGCACTGATCTTCCTGTTTTAACAAAACATTTCAATTGCTTCCTTTTTGGATAGGTATGTATAATAGGCAATACTCATTTTAATGGCAAGAGGTAAACTAAATGCCACTCTCTTTATGGACTTTTCATGTGTATGTACAAGTTTCTTTAAGATTCAAGTATAACACAGGTGAAAAACTGAAAATATGAGTCTTTAAAATTTTGCATAGGTCAAAATTTCCACTTGTCTGCATTGATCCAAACTTCTGAGTCTTATTTGGTGCATTTTCTGTAACTGCCTGGGATTTAAAAGTTGCATTGTTTCATTAGAATTAGAATTTTAGGGTTTCCAATAGTTCAGAGCTTCTTTGAAATAAAATTATTGGTGTGTTCGTCCTCTGAATTATCTGATCAGTTGGGTATGAGAAACATTTACTAACCATAATTTACTATATAGTTCTGTTGGTTTGTTTGGGGTGTTTTTTGGTTTCAGTATGGGTTTTTGTTTTGGCTTGGTTTTTTATTTCCTTTCAATGTTTTTTTACTAACATTTCCTCATTACAGTATTTAATAATGGAGTATTTGCCTGTATTTGCATTAAGACACATTTCTCCTTGCCTTTTGATCACTCCCTTTATTGTTGTTTTGAGGACATTACCTTTTGGGGTGAAACTAATCTTATGCTCACTGCATCGTTACCTTTTGCAATTAAATTATCTATTCCTTGCCATTTATAATCATTAGCTGGACCCAAGAGAAGCCCAGCCAATATAAAATGTGTGGGTTGAGTCTGCTGAGATGATGACCATCAATATTTCTGTGTATACACTTAAGGTCAGATGCCATGAAATCACTAGGACCTCTTCCTTGTGAAAATTCAATATGTTTGGCATGACAGAGAAGTGCAACAAAATGAAATGGAGATATTAAAGTCTAGATATTTTTTTGGTTTTCCCAAAAGGGGATGAATAGAGGTGTGGTTTGGGGAATTTTAATCCAAGTTATTAATTGGATTCCTTCTGTATTTCTTGTCCCTTCTGGATTCTTTAGCAGTATTAAGGTGTATGGTGGTCTTGGTTCAGAACAACAGATAGCATCTGGCAGTGGCATTCCAGACAAGGCAGAAGATTTCACAGGCTATCTGGATAAAAGTGATGTATCCACATATAGCAGGATGTTAGGAATAAGCACGAGATGCATTCTTGGCAAGATAACTGCTGTTTCTCAAGGCAAGAAATACCTTGTGGATTTCAGTGGAGAGTTCTTTCAGAGTGCCCCATAATTACTGCAATTAGAATAAACATAGATTAATTATAGGAGGGCAAAAAAAGCTATCTGAAGAAAAATAAAAGGGAAATTAGTGGATCAGAAAAAGGATAGAAACCAACTCCTAAAGAGTTTGAATCAATTATATTTAATTGTCTCCTTAATGATAGAATAGAAGTAGGAGTGAAATAATGAAAATTACTGCTGACAGAACTTGCAATGAATCATCAGTATATAGGAATGTTTCAGGGAATGAACTTGAAGTTTAGTTTACTTTTTGTAGTATAAAGCAGAAAACTTGTGTTTAAGGAGTAAAAATATTTTCATGCTATCATGTAGAAATTCAGCACCTAAAAATAACTAATTTTGTTACTCAGCTCTGAGTTGCCAGTATGATTAGGCTGTTTGAAAAGGCAAGGAGTTGTAAGATGGACCTGGAGACAAGAACAGTTATGAAAGGACTATGTGGAATGGCTGCGTGTAAAGGGAGGAATTGAATTAAGTCCTCATCAATATTTCTCTTTCTGTCAATAACAAGCCAGAAAAGCACTTATGCCTTCTTCATGTCAATCTTAAAACAGTCTACCTGAGTTTGTCTACTTACTGTAGCCCTTAGTATGTCTTCCAAGTACTTTCCTGTTCTGTTCTTGGATGTAAGTAAGCTTTATGTATTCGTGTGTCTTTCGTCATGGAGCCCACTGGGTGAAGGGATCTGACTTGTACAGGCTTCCCTCAGTGGCCCATAGATCAGATCTTTTCTTGGAAGAGAGCATGAACAATTAGTTCACTGTCTCCATGCTGCTTGTGGTTTTTCTGGGTAATTTGTGTACCTTTTAGAGTTTAATATGTATTGGGGTTTGGGTATTTTTGAAGGATACTGCCTATCCTTTCCTCTTTCCACATCAGCCCTTTTGAGATCAAATTCTGAAGCAGGAAAAAGAGCCATCTCATTCCTTACGGATGTGTTGACAAAAATAAGATGGAGTAATTGATGTTTTCATTTCAATACACAGAAAGTCGTCCCTAGGGCGATATCTAGGATATCCTAGGATAGAATTTTTTCATATTAAGGTACTGTGCTTTTGTAAAATTCTTCTTTCACTGAGGATAACATGCACAGTTCTATTCAGATCATGTTACCTTGCTTTTTTTTTTTTCCTCCCAAATACTTTATTATTAGTTCAAATTATTGTTCTCATACAACTGTAATATAACATAATACTGTCCTTTTATTATTGTTCTTGTGTCACGAGCTTTGAAACAGTGGTACTGTTCCACTTAAGCACTTAGGAACAGAGTTTAAACCATCCATACTCTGATAACCATTTTACACTGTTCAACATTTCCTCCAGACCTTTTTTCTGAAGTCAGTGTGTGATCCTTGCACATTGCAAAAGCAATACCTAATTTTGTTGTCTAAAAGTAGACATTCAATCTTACTCTATTCCTTTCTTTTTTCCTTAATGTAAGTTAGATTTTGTGTATATAATACCATGAATTGTTTTGCTTCAGTATCCAGTGAGGCCCTCAGACTTGTATGTCTTCATCTTCTCTGCAGCACCGATCCAGATCTTCATGAGAGAATACTTTCTAAAATACATCTTTGTTATGTTTTCCTTTCCTTTTGTAGTCAACTTTTCTGCCTTTAAAGAAGTGAAGGAAAGAGTTCAAGATAAAAAGAAAGCTTGTTTACCTGTCCATATATTTAGGTATGCATTAAAATTAAAGCTAAGGGTTTTTTGAACTTGCGTTTTTGATTCCAAACTACCTACTTGGTTTCCTTTAAGTTTATTTCTTGGATTTCCATGAAGGAGACTTGAAGACTTCCTTCTGTTACATAAGGATTCCTTCTTGGGTAGGAAAACCTCCCTCACTTATCTCTTAGTAGTCCTGTAAATCTATGCAGTTACTTTCAGGTTCATAGAAGACATGCAAAAGAACATAGAGTGGATTGAGAATTTGGCTGTATTTGTAGTTGGACATACCTACAAGGAAAAATGTAATTTAATTCCTGCAAGTACATAAGAATTGCTTGAGAAGGCAAGGATGAGTTGGCCCATTTAACATATCTGTGATTTTTTTGTTGTTGTTGTTTTCATATACTGTTAAAAATAGCACAGTATGTGTGTGCTGGCCTCAACCCTAAACTTTGGATTGAAAAGAGAAAAAATCTGATTTTTTTTATAATGGTTTACATTTTAAAAGTTGAAATGGAAGACTTAAAAAGTGTGTGGAAGCTGGAGGAATTATTGTCTACTGCTGACAAAGACCCTCTTCCCCGAGTCACATGTTGAATATTTGATGTTTTCCATCTCAAGAAGAGATTTTGGAAATATCTGATAGGAAATGCTCTTTTTATTGATACTATCTTACTGTCAGTGTTAACATTTGCTTCACTCCCTCCCCCCAGTCTGAGTTTTGTATGGGACAAGACTGCTTACTAAAGAAACTCAGTTTAGTATTCTAAGTGTCCCACACAAGCTATGCATGTTCTCTTGTGCCTGGAATCTAGTGTGTGTCACAAATGAACAGTGCATTTTACTATCCTCCATCTAGTGTCCTGTGCAGTGATTTTTATTTCTATTAATAATCTGCAAGTTGTAGAAGGGCTTTCAGACAGTATTTGTTCTAGGGGAGGAATGGTGCTAGAGGAGTAGGTTTGGCCACAAGTGTTGCATCATTCATTAGCACATGAGCAATATATGATCTTGCATGCTGGGAATTCCACATTCTTTAAAAAAAAATAAGGCAGAAAAGTTTTTTGGGGACAACACACTTGAGGTAGCATTGACTTCAGTGATAAGGCTTGTAATTTCTAGATTGTTAATTGCAGTGCTAAAGAAATACATATTCTTGGTGGACCTGTAATAGTAAAAAGCCAAATACATAAATGGATATTGGCACAGTATACAAATAGATTTAAACAGTCTTGTACTGACAGTATATTTTTCTGTTGATGTCAGTTAAAGTTTATTTAAGCAGTTCATGTGTTTTTAGTCTTTTTTCATCCATCAAAGTGTAATATTTCTGCTGAGATATCTACTATTTAATAGAATATTTGTGTTGTATTAGAATCCAACAAGATCCTGCACAGTAAGTTGCTTTCATGAAATACCTCATAGTGAAACTTTTTGAAGTGTGGAAGTTGTGTGAAAGGTGACCAAAGTCATGTGTCTGCCTAACTGCTTGAAATTTGTATAAATTTCATATCTGATTAAATGTAAGTACTTTGGTTTTCCTCCCCCCTCCTTTAGTTTCAGGAAGTGATTAAAAGTAAATGTAATTTGAAGTGTCTGCAACTTCATTTCCTCCCACCATGTTCAAATGGAGTTGGGGGATAACTTGCTATTCAACGTAAAGAGAAAGCTGATTACTTTGGACCTTCTTTTCATTAGCTTTGGAGATGCAGATATGCCTGCTCAATGAGATGCAAGCCTGGTTTTGAAAGTGAAACCTTTAATTCTCACAGATAGTAGATTTGTGATCTAGTATCTGCTGTTATTTCAACAGGCATGGATACCTGGGCCTTGACATTTTTATGTATTTTTTAAATTTTATTTTATTTTTAAAAGCTACTATACATTTATTCAAGAGTCTTTGACACTGTAATTCTGTTCCAACAGATGAAATTTGGCATTTTGATATTCAAAAAGTCTCGTGAGACTATGAGCTAGGCTAAATGCATGTGTGTGTCTGTGTGTGTGTCCAAAGCAGCTACAAATTTCTGTAATGTGCCCATATTGTCTTTCTATGTTACAACAAATTATCCAGAGCTGTTTATTTTAGTTTATACAGTAGTACAGTACTTCTAGTATTTCTGAAGACATTGCAACTGCATAAGCCTTTTTAAAAATCACTCTGGTATAGAAAATTAGCTCTAGCTTTTAATTTATTTTATTTTTGTATCCTAGGATTTGGTAGTCTGTTGCGCTTGGAGCAACAGGCTATGGAGCAGTTTTTGCCTTCAGTGGAACTAATTTCATTTTAGTTTTACATTTGGAAACTTTTGCCACCTTTGTTTCATTGTTTTAGCTCTCTAGTTCTGCAGCCTTGGAAGGCAAAGGGCAGTTAAAATTTACTTCTGGAAGATGGAGTCCACACCACAACTGTACACAGATTGCAACAGCCAATGATACCACTGTTCGAGGATGGGATACGCGAAGCATGAGGTAATGAGAAATTGCAGTCTTGTTCTCTAGAAAATAGAGTC
>JAOXXN010000446.1:99789015-99801518 GCA_026770055.1 Myrmophylax atrothorax | reverse complement strand
TGTGATTATTGTGGAGGAATTCTCCTTCCCCGTTTCTGGGTAAACAATTTGGTTTTTCCTCTCAAACTAAGACAGAATGTCTTTCTGAGGCTGCAGAAAGCCTGTGAAGTGACTGAGAGAAAACTGCAAATCAGTTTTTAACAAAGCCTGGCCTTCCCATAAAGGGAAGCTGCAAGGTATGAAGCCATAGATACTCTGCAGAACAATTTGCACATTGCTTCTTCTCATTCCACCTGCCTCTTTGGTCAGTGAGAAGCTAGCAAAGTGAGAAGAAAATGACACACAGAGATTTGGAGTAAATGACAAAGGGAAAGAAAAAGTGAAGGGAAGACTGACAAATACAGAGTGAAAAGTGAATTGAAAAAGACAAGATAAGGGAAATTTTGATCACTTGGAAAACAAAAATAGGAAAGATGGAAGAAATTAGCGGTAAATGAAGTACAGAAAAGGATAGGAGTAAAAAACCACAATATTATTTACTTATTTTGGCCATTATATTAAAGGTCCTTAAATTTCTGCCATGTTATTCTGCGTTAACTGATTTAATGTTAGAGAATTGTCATTTTATGTTGCAGTGTTTCAGTTCTGATACTGAAGTTGGTTCATGTGGGTTAGTTATTGATCCTTAAGTTATTAGGCTGAAAATGTACATTTTAGGGGGTTAGGATTTTAGCTGGTCATTATTCATTTCAGAGATCAAGTTGCAACTGCAGGTTGTAGTCCCTTTCAGTGCAGTTATCAGATGGGGTAATTAACCTGAGAGGCAGGAAGGAAATTTCGAGTGGGCTGTTAATCTTGAGTCACACTAGTTACATCTGCAGAAGCATCTATTCATGACAGACACTATTTATGCTTCTGTGTATGACTTCGAGGGAATGTCCTAGTCAGAACATCTCAAGATGTTAGATGTGATTAATCAAGCCCCACACTAACTTAACCTTACAGAATTCTGAGCTATTCTTCAGAAAACCTGTTTGATGCTACATCTTTTTGTGCTGGGGCAGCTCTGACTTCATAAAGGAGTTTTCACTTCCAGCCCAGAAGATAGCTTTGGGGAGAAGGAGACGAATGAGTCTTACTAAATCCGGGAGTCAAGGTCCCAGTGTTCAGATGCCTGGCAAGTGGTTGCTATTGCCCTGGAGCTAGAGCAACAGCTGCCAAGCAGCTGGGCTGAGCAGGGAAGACCTCTAAAGTACCTTCTCAGCAAATTGTCCATTTATTCTGATGCTGCCCCAAGTTCAGGATTTTGGCAGGAGGAGCTATGGAAAAGCTCCTAGACAGAATGAATTAAGGAGAATATGGAAAACCCAAAGATACCACATACTAATTGGTAAGTCTAGATGAGCTGAATCCTGGGGTGCCAATAGACTTGGCAGACAAATTTGCTGAGCCACTGCCAGTTTCTAAAAATTTGCAGAGAACTGAGAAAACAAGGAAGACTGGCAAATAGCAGAAATGGTATTGATATTTGGAGCTATGTGGAAAAGCAGTGCATGGAGTTGGATAAGGAAATGTGTTTAAGATTGAGTGAATTTTAGCCAAATTATGAGTGTTTTATTTATTGTTTTTGACTGAGTTTTTTATAAACACCAGTCAAAATACTAGCAAATATCAGAACTTACATGGTCACATTCATGCAACAAAGTGTGGATTATCCATTTTATTACATAGAATAGTCAGAATTATAGCCCAGCAGTTTGTATGATTTCCTTTACACTATTGTGTTTTCTGAAGAAGATGGGTGGAATGTAGTATATAATGGCAAATTAAACTTTTACTCAAACACACTTGAAGAAAAAACCCTTGAAATGTTAGTATTTTTATCATTGAAAAGAGTTTCTGTTAAAGCAAGTAATAAACCAATTTTGACTCTGCCTGGAAAGTAGTGGGTGGGGAGAATACCTCGAACTTGACTTTGCAGAAATGGTGAATAAGAATGATCTGTTTTCCGACATGCAGTTTGTAGGGTAAAGCACTCACTTGGGTACTTCCAGCCATGTCTCTGTATATGCATATCAATATTTTGAGCAGAAGCTACCTATCTAAAACTGCTTCCAAAATAAGGATGATGCTACTCAGGCTAATGGTATGCCAGCAAAAACAGGAAAGCATCTTCTTAAGAATGTTCCCTTACTGTCCTGAGAGTGGCTGCATAACACATTTATTTTCAACTACAAGAGTTAGGCTTGCATGGATACATGTCTGCCAATGGCAGCTGGTAGGTGGATGGAGCCATAGATGCTTTGATGTTGCTTTTTTTTTTCCCCTAGAAGTCAATCTGGGTGAAATGGGAGAAATCTGGTACATATTAATATTGGAAAGTCTGTTAGGGAAAGCACAAATGAAAGCTTTGTCACAGTGGAAGCAGTTTAATCCATTGCAAAGCAAACACCAGAGAGCTTCAGCAACTGTTCTGACCATACTGTCAGTTGTGAGTGACAGTTACTTGGAGTCAGATTCCTAGATGGATGCTTATTTCTGATCTATGTTTTAATCATCTATTTTCAGTGTTAATGCAATTTGAATATCTTCAGTCTATTGTGTGAATGACTTGGATAAAGGCTGTACATTTTGCAATTGCAGTTCACAGGCACTTCTAAGGCAGAGCAAAAAGCTGCTTTTGTTTTCAAGTCTTTAGGCTGCTTTATTGGGAGGTATTCTGGTTTCTGTTTCTGTGTCCTGTACTCAAGACTCAAATCCCAATTTAAATTTTACAGGTTTTCGACTGGTCATTGCTGAGGGCTGAGAAGAGGTACAGATGAAGTCTGGGCACGACTGACGTGTTGATACTCATCAGAAAAGAGAGTCAGCTGGAGAGAATGAGGGGGTAATTGTTGCAGTGCTCTTTCCTTCGCTGCTTGCACAGAAAGACATAAGCTGTGGGGAGGAAGCTACCTGAGGTTATTAAGATTAATACTGCTGGAAATTCCAATCAACTCACACAAGGCTGCTCCTCAAGGCTGTCAGATACCTACTGTCTTCTCTGATTCAGGCAGGGCCACATCAATTTCGAATTTCCCAACAGAGATTGCTATGATTTATGAGTTTAGGAGGCTGATAAATGTGCTTAGTTGAAGTGGTCATGAAATAATTGAATCAGAATAATTTCAGTCAGCTGTGTTCAATTTATTTTGTCTGATAACCACAGGAGGGTGCAATTTTGGATAGGGAGTTTCATTTCAAGGATTCCTATCACAGGAAAGACATTGTTGAACCTGTAATAAGAGCAACTTAATTTTGCTGCCAGACGTGTATGACAGACTTAGGAGCTGACTTAGGACCTAGCAGAACTGAAGAGTAAGTACCTTGAGCTCTTCTGATATTGCCCATAACAGAGGCTGAGTCAGATCTGGTTTATGCATTATGGGATAATGTGTGCTGGGAAGGGTAGTGAGAGTTTTGCTCTTTAATGTCTGAAAACCAATGTCTGTTCAGTTGTGAGGGATTGTTCTTTACACTAGTTTGTAGCAAATGATTTTCATTTTTATGAAATGCTTCACTTCTGCGTTTTGTGATTTTCTAATTTTTTTTCCCCTGAAGTAGTGATCAGCATCAGTTCTATCCTTACAGTGAAGTGTTAGATGAAACTTTTAAAACTAAATTTGTCCCTACAAGTTTATCATTTGTCTGCTGTAACTATCCCACATAAGCAAAAAAAAAAAAAAATTACATTTTTAGGGGGATTGTCCTAGAAATAATATGGAATGCAAGGGGCACTGTAAAACCAGAAGGTGAGTAATTTACAGTGGTGAGATGACTGGCTGAGGTCAGCAGAGAATGGGAAAACCTAGCAAGCAGAGAAGGGAACAGGTGAAGCATGTTGCAGACAAGTATTTTCCTATTGTCATGGGCAATATATTGATGATAATTGAGAGCTGCAGGCAGAGGTTTGGTATATGTGGAAAGGGCAGTGGCATATGGCTGTCTCTGTGTTAGTCAGTTCAGGTATCTTTTCAAATGTGCAGAGACTCTGCAAGTAGGATACAGGGGAAAATCTAGCAGGCTGCTGGGTCTAGCACTAGTGTATTCCTTATGACCGGTAAGACACCTGAAATGAATTTTCCTGGCCAGGAAGGTATTGTCCTCTGTGCTGCTTGGAACAGAGTTATGTAGTTGCCATCTTCCAGCTTCATTTATTCCATTAGGTTTTTAGACCTTTGCATTTTGGTGTCTTTTTCCTATTGAATCTTTCAGCTGTTAATGTTTCCTCTTGCAGCAGGATTATCTCTGTCTGCAATTTTATGTTTATCCTGTGTGGCTTTTCCCCATAAACATTCCTTTCCTCACAATCCATCAGCTTTCTGAGAAGTCATAACCATAGCCAGGCAGTACACTATAGATGACAGAGGTTGCTGGAGGAGCAGTTTTCCCAAGAGTCCTAATCTGTGTAACATGAAAATGGACAGGTTTATTCCATTGTGAGCCAGGAATGCAGGCTGCTACAAGTTACCCCAAATTGGGACTGTTACCCCAAATAGTTGTATCAGCGTGGGTATACCAGCGGTTATGTGACATAATCTGGCCTGCATGTGAACTGTTCTCTGGTCACCCATGGCTGAAGACTTGTGGGGTGGGTCCTTTAACCATATGGTGAAGAAAAGCCATACATTTGCATGGCAAGAAATCTCTCTCTCAAAATTCCCTTGCCTTGGAACTCAAACATTTTAGGATTTTTCATAAACGTAATTTTCTTTTCTTTTTTTTTTATTCTGGCCATAATCATCTGTTTGGGGGAGAGGGGGATCAGAATATTGGGGAACCAGTAGGATTTGTGGGTGAGGTATTCTGAGTGTCTAGAAAGATTTGTTACTCTAGAGTGGTATATGCATTAGGGCCCATTGTGGCAATTTTTGTGATGCAGTAGATCAGACTTCGGTCTTTCAGACACATGAAGCTGCTGTATTGAAGAAGAAGCTGGTGCGTTTAGTTTGTATGGGGACATAAATGATATTCTGAATAACAAAGTCCTACTAGAATTCAGCTACCCAACTCTGATGAACATGTTAATTCCTGCAATTCATTCATGATAGTTCTTTTGACTCTAATGATTATTCCTTTTGCCTCCAGATAATTTAGTACCATCTCTACCTACTGTAACTTATTTCTGTAGATCATATAAATGCCTGTTCTGTCTAGTTTAAGCAGGATCTCTTAGTGACATGTGCTCAATATTGTGGCAGCACTGTTCTATCCAGTAGTACAGCAGAAGTAAGTTAACTTAAGAGAAAAACCATTTCCTAAGGTTTTACCTACTTCCCTTTTTTTACTGCTCAGCAGTTAGGAAGATGGTTCAATGAATAACTCTTCATCTCCTTGCTGAGATCTCCTTGCCATTGAAGTGCATGCTGTGTCAGAGGAGGGCTGAGGACATTGTGAAAAATCTGCTGCTTAGTCAGATATAAGCCACTGAACGTTTTCCAAATCAAATTTGGATTTGGGGCTTAGCATAAAATGAGGGCACGAAATAACTACATTCTCTGCAGAAAATGTTAATAGAAAAAGTCAGGATTACAGTAATGCATTCTGTGTGGTCTTCGTTGAGTGGAGAACAGCAGAACAGCATGTGGCAGGACTGTCTCACTTGTGTTTTTGCTTCTGCTGCTGTGAAAAGCATTTTCAATATTTGCATAATTTAGAGCATGACATTATAATTTTCAGAGCTTCAGATTGGAGTAAAGCATTTACATAATCTAATTAAATCATGTAAATGTTTTATGATAATATTCAAGTAAGTGCAAAACTTGTTCCACAGATGCATCCCATTCTTAGGCCATTGGGGAACCTGAATTCAGGCATGCAGATGTATGTTTCTAGCCCTGCACGCTCTGGGAGGTCAACAGAGTGCTTATTGAATGTTCTGTTCTTAGTATAGCCTCCAAAGCCTGCTTTGCAGAGCATCATCCTTCCAAGAAGCTTGAAGGTAAGCTGGGACCAGAGGGAAAGGCACAGCAGATTTAAAAGGCTACTTGCAACCTCTTGTAATTTGAATGAAAGCAATGCTACTGCAGTATGTAATAAATTGCTTCCATTTCAGTGAACATTAACATAATCCCATGGTAACCCTCTTAGCAGCAGCCCTGCCACGTTTGGTATCAGATCTCAGAAAGCATGAATTGTACTTGGATGGGAAGCTACCAGGGGAAGCCCCACAAATCCTCCTGGTAACTATTGGGTTTGTTTTTGCCTCTGGCTGCACTAACTCAGAAAATATTGGAAGCACTTGGCCAGCATCCATGATGAGAGATGCTGTCTTGTAATGAGATTATTTAAATAGTATTTTTTTATCAGCACATTCTCACTAAGCTTTCTTCAGTAGTAGTTCCTAGTGAATCCTGTCTTTGCGAGGCTATACTACTGCAATAAGCAAGTGAATTGAACCCTAATTTTCCAAATGTAGCCAAGCTAACGCTAAGCTAGTACTAACGAGATTCTTTTAGTACAGCACTGCTTTACTAAAATTAATTTGTGTAATTGGCAAAGGTAGGCTCTTCAAGACGAGGCCTCTGTTTTAAATAAGCCCATTGTCATTGATTTTTATCAGTGCCATACTGATTTACTCTAACTGGTGACAGAAATGTGTGTATGCACTGCCAGGTGTTTTGTGCTTTCACAGTAATTGTAATGGTTAGGAAGCACTTAGATGTTACCTGTGCCAGGCTGTCAGTGTAGCCCATGGGCTGTTAGAAATATAGGACTGTCTGCAGACACGATGTGGAGCGAGCTGGTTTGTGCATACGCTGTGACTGTGGTGAGTCCAGCAGCTCTTTTACATGAAAATGTGGCAGTTTTAAAGGGAGCCTGGATCTAACACACTGCTAAGTCTGGAGATTCTCTTATTTATTGTCACAGCACATAATAATATCCAAAGGTTGTAAATTAGTTTGCAGCTCAGCAGTATGGAAAACTCTGAATATGTGAAAGTCGTTGCAAAACTAGCTCACAGAAAGGTGAAATATATCAGTAATGAATTAAGTGTTCGCTAATTAGACATAGAAATCTAATTACCTTGCAAATTTTTCATCTAATTTTTAAGGGAGTGAAGCTAGTTTAAATTTAAAATGGAAGCAGAGATGTTCAGCACGTAGTGTTAACTGTCAAGGAGAACAACACGGTGACCTTATTTGCAGCTGCACATGCATCATGTGTAGAAATGCCTGTCATAGCCATAATGATTTAACATCAGGGCAGGCCAATATTTCTTGGTTCTTCCTCCACAGTGTAGGCAGTTTCTTTTATAGGTGGAATGGGAAGCTGTAGGTGTTTCTGGTGAAAAATGGTAATGCTAGAGAGGTGCCCTTTACTGCAAATCCAGCACTGTTTGCTTTAGTTCACCTCCTGAAAAAGAATTTGCAAAGTCACAGCCTGGGAAATTAGGTCACACGAGGCTGAAGTTTAAGTTTTGGCACAGTTGGACTCTGTTTTTTGATTATTCATCTATTGAGTATACAATGTTAAAGCATAGCAGGTGACACTGAGGATGTTTAAAGCTGCTGAATTTTAAGGTACCAGGACTGTTTTGTTGCAGGAAAGTGATGCCTATGCCCTGTGAACACAGACACTTTGGAACACATCACTGGAGAAAGATATACAGGTTACCTTTATTAGAAGCTTCTGAGGTGCAAACCAAGAAGGTCTGACCTCGTGACCAGGAATGTTACAACTTTTATACCAGATATTAATATCCAATCATCATTCTCATTTCTCTTGGGGGCCCACCTATCGGGGTCTTCAGAACTGCCCCTTGGAGACCTTCCAGGGGCTGTTAGCCCTTCTTCTTATGTTTTGTCTTCTGTTATCTGAAGGTGGCTTCTCACAAACACCACAGCCTTGGCAGAGCCTGAGAAAGCACCCAATCTTTCGGGAAAGATATTTAATAACTGCACTTAGGATTTGAGCAGCCTAAAAGAACTCTGAAATCTACCAATAATACATTAAATACTTAGGCATCAAGAGAATCCATTTGTTTTAAACCCAGCAAAATTTTGGTCATGGTAGATATTTTGCATTTAGGTGTGAAAACTTGTAGAGCTGTTTAACTCCAAACTCTAAGACATTTACGTTAGTACAGCTTTTCATATTTAAGGTGTTTTGTAAGACTACAAGCATTAACTGCCGCTAAATATCTTGTGTGAATTGCTGATAATAGTTGCATAATGTGATCCCTTTTAATACTATATTAACAGGGCAATAGTTGAAGCATTTGGGGATTAAACACTTTCTGTGTTCAAACAGAAAGGACTTGGGCAATCAGGTATAAAATATGAATGGTCTGACAGTGTTCAGTTCAACTCTAAAAGAATAGTAAATTGATTTTAGGAAAATACATGCTAACCTAGACTCATGACCCCATCTGATGTCTACTACACAGATTCAATCACTTTGAATGAGTTGCCCTGTTTCTTTTAATTCTTTCACTTGCTTTCCTCTGAATCTGCTCCAGTCCACCACTGCAGATAATATATCGACTTCTCATATGGATATGGCCCCTGTTGCAAGGGAACCGATTTGCAATTTAATTTAATTTCCTAATCTTTTTCCTTAGTATTTATGGATTTTCTTGCAAATGAGACCAACACTTCCATGGGGCAAAAAGAATTCGGCTGTCTTACCCAAAAAATTATAGTGAACCCAGCTCTAGTGTCTCTGGCTATGTTACCTGTATGTACTTAAGACAGCGAAGAAGCCACATGGAAATATTGCAGGAAAGTTGAATATCACAGCAATACCTGACAAACCTCAAAGATTTCTGGAGTAGTGTGTGAATTGAGTACTAAAAAGAGTTCTGTGATGCTTCAGCTCTGTTTTCTTGCCAAAAAAATCATTTTTAACCATCAAAATTCCAAAATATAAAAAGAGCTGACTTGATCATGTTATCTGTATTTGCCTTTGTATCTTGTTCCCAGCATAAGAGAACCTGATTACAAAGGAAAATCTGTCTTCCTAGAGACTGGCATAGGTTCATTCAGTATTTTTTCTGAGGTTTTGATATGTTTGTTAATGCAACCTTAGTATGTTCACTACAGCTTTTTAACAAGTTCACTACTTTTCCTGATCTTTTAAAATGGTTTTACAAATGCCATAGTTAGTGTCACTGACAACATACTTAAGACGAATGAAACAAGGGAGCATAGTCTGATTTTTCGGTTAACCCTAAGTCTAACGTAACTCTGCTCTTGTCCTTGATCAAACTGATTGGCATGTTATTCTAGTTGGCTGTAGCTAAAAATAATAACTGTATATTTTTCTTGTATCTTGGGAATGCTTTGGGTCCCATTACTTTGGGTATTCTGAATATAGAATCAATTTTTTTCTCTACAACTACAATGTCTGTACACATAACACAATTAATTTTGTTTACATAATATACAACTTTGAGTGAGAAAGAAGAATTCCTATTGTAATTGTAGGAAACAAAGACACAAAATGGTTTAAGTGATTTATTGGAGTAAATTGAAGAGGTTTGTGGATGTCATTCTTTTTAGTGTTATTGAAACATTGCATTCTGTTGATATTTATTAATACCATCATGATTAAGGGAAACACCTGTTGGTACAGTTTTAATGTTAGATAAATTGGAAGACAGTAGTGTGACAGTGTCTACATCTTACTTTTATATGCCTGAGTCTGTTCAGTAGCCAAGATCACGTCCACAGGAATGTCTGTACCAAAGCACAGTGTCTATTTAGAGATTAAAACAAGATATCTTATGCGCACCATAACTGGTTGTAGTTCAGTCCCATGGTCAGTTACTGTTCTGCTGTGATAGCATATAATTTTACATGTTGGGAAGGGAGTTTAATTATAAAAAAAATAAATAAAAAATACTTCAATGCATCTGGCAATGGAAAAAAATTAATTTTGTTTAATTTTTAATCAGACAGCCTGAGACAACCACTGAGCACTACTTGACAATTAGAATACTAATGAAATGCACACTGGGTTAGCCTGCTTTTAAAGGACAGCAAACAACGCACTCAGAATTGAGGGATTCTATTTCATTCCAGTCAAGTCTTCACATATTTACCTTCTCACTTTGTAAGAAATCAGGAAATATTTGCCTCGTTTTCTTCTTTAAAAATCCCACCCCATGGTTAATTATTTTCCAAATGCAGAAAACTCAGAAAGTGGTAAGTGGCTTTCTTGAAAGATACACAAACTGTCTAAAACATTAATCTTCACTGTTTGGGGCACCTTCAGTGCCTTAAGTGTTTTCTTTTTGTTTGTTTGTTTTCATTCTTCCTCTAGTGTATTTGCATCTCTCTACCTTCTGCAACCATTTGAAGTGTTTGGGTTTTGTGCTTTCTATAAATTAGATATTGTGGTTATTTGTCTATACATGCAATTTCACAAAAGATAGGTTGCCAGAAAAAATAAATTGGCCATGCTTAAAGTGTTTATTTCTTATAACATTTGTAAGCAGCTATCTATAGCAAGGCTGAGTATAGTAGGCAGTGCTTAATGAATTCAGATGAGTTCTGAGACACAAATTAAGTAGCCTAACCATCCATAGTAGCCATGTCATTCTGGCCTCACTGTGAAATGGGTATTTCATTGCCCCCTCTGTCACATTGTTGAGCAGAATTATATAATTATACCCTATCTGCAATGAAGGATTCACAGTAGCTCACATTAGGTCTCCAGTTCCAGCTTTAAAAGTTTGCAGCTGACTACAAGGATGTAATCCTTTTGATGTAATCCTTTCATTTGAAAGCTGAACTCCAGTGTTTCCCTATAGCCCTGGGGCAGATATTCACCAAGGGTGGCAAGGCAGCCTAGCAGAGCTGACAGCTTTGTGTAGTCCTGTGCCCCAGACTTACTGCATCTCCTCTCAGTAACAGAAGCTGTGTTGAGGCAAGGCCGTGCGCACTAAGAGGAGGAAGGCCAGTTGTAGTGGGTTGACCTTGGCTGAACACCAAGTGCCCACCCAGCCCCTCTATCACTCCCCTTTCCACCTGGAGAAGGGGAGAGAGAACAAGATGGAAAATGACTTGTGGGTCAAGATAAAGCAGTTTACTAAAGCAAAAAGGAAAAAGCTTGTGCACACAAAAGCAAAGTGGAAAATAGCAAGGTTTATTCTCTACTTCCCATCAGCAGCCATGTCTGGCCACTTCCTGAGAAGCAGGGCTTTAGCATGTGCCATGGTTTCTTAGCAGGCAACCTTGGAAACAATGAATGTCCCCCCTTCCTCCTTCTTTCCTTAGCTTTTATATGTGAGCTGACATCATATGGTATGGAATATGCCTTTCGTTAGTTTGGGTCAGCTGTCCTACTTGAGTCCCCTCCCAGAATCTTGCCCTTGATTGAGGAGGAATGTTACAGTACTGACGCTGTGCTCAACAGTAGCCAAAAACATTGGTGGGTTGTCAACATCCTTCTAGCTACCAGTGTGAAGCACAGCACTGTGAGGGATGCTGTGGGGAAATGAATCCATCTCAGCCAGACCCAATACACCAGTGTTTCCCAGAGGAGAGAGGTTGGCCTTTCAGCAGGGAGCAGAGCAACAAGGGCTCTTGGTCCTTGTTTCAATTAGCTCTTTGTTCTGCTGTCCTTCTTGCCTCATAGTAGGAGCTGTCAGTAACCAGCACCTCAGGACTGCGAGGCAAAACTCCGCTCACTGCTGAGCTCTGCAGATCCCTGTTTCACCCAGTTCCTTGCTGATTACTCTGCCCTTTATTTGCAGTATTAGTTTGCTCCCTTCTAGCTGATTCTACTCCAGGTTTGAAGGTGTTGCTCTGGAAGCCAGAGCCACATCTACAGTAGGGAATACCATTTCCCGATCTGTTTCTTTACACTAGGGATAGAAATACATCTAAGGTGGGACATCTCGGCTTCTTTCATGAGTTGTTCTATGATGTTCAGAAAGGAGCATGCTTGAACTTCTAATGTTATGAATAATCTTTCATTGCAATGCTTAGCAAAGAAGCTGAAGCCCAAATCATCCAGGTCAGATTGGCATCTATCAATCCAACACCTGTTGGTCTTAATGGAGAGGTTTGTTCACCAGTTGTGAATTTGCTTATGAGACAATGCATAGGGAAGTTTTCAGTTTAAAAAGGGCTGCTTACATTTGTTTTCTTTGTCATATTGTTTAAATCCTGCCTCTACTGTGGGAAAATTCTGTTCCATATCATCATTCTCATATTTTTTCCATAATACTGTGCTGAACTAAAAAATTCTAGTAAATGAAAGCAAGAATTTTGACTTTTCCCTGATGCACCCACCCCTGCCCCTCTCCATGTCTTCTGTAAAACCTGAAATTTAGAGCTTTAGAAATTGAATGAAAGAGTTGAAATCAAGCCTCAAAATTATATTTGTTAAAACAACACAGGTCATTTATCATGCCAGTATGTAGAAACAATCTGGCTTATAGTTTTCTGCATTTTTTTCCATTTTAAAAATATACCCTCTATATAAGGGTTTATAATGTCTTTTATATGCATTCCTAATGTCAAGGGGTTGAATTTCTGTTAGAATTTCTCCTTGTACAGTTTGCAGTTCTGGGG
>JAOXXN010000446.1:99749793-99765533 GCA_026770055.1 Myrmophylax atrothorax | reverse complement strand
GTGATTGGTGCTTAAATTTTTGGGAAATTGGCTCTTTTACAAGTTCTTATTGTATTCTTTAGTGTTTTCTTTACCACATACTTCTTGAAGGAAATAATAAGTGTTTTTCAGTTTATCCGCTTTTTATGTCAGTTTTTAACTCACCTGTCAGTGAATTTCAGTATTGCATTACCACTGTTGGGTGCTGCACCTGCTCACTAAACAAATTATTCTGTGCTGTTTTAAAACAATCTATAAATATAAAATGTTTTTTAGAATGGCATTCAGTATAAGAATATTTTTATCCAATCTTGCTTAAGGTGGGCAGCTATTAAAGAAAGATTTTACCTGTTTTTCTGGCAATACTTGCTTTATGAAAGGAGTGGAGTAGATCACCTCCAGTATCCCATCTTTGGGTTTGTGTGCCATGGTTCTTAAATTCCACATTTTCTGCTGGAAGGAGGATGTGGACACAGAGATGTACCATGTCACTGATAAACTTGAATTCCAGTGTCTTAGTATTATGGACCATTCCATTGGGTCTCAATTATATTTCCAATACTTTTGGGTTTTTTCCTCTATGTATGAGTATCTTCAATTTTTCTTGCCTGCTACTTAGGCAGATAAATGTTCATTGCTGGGCAATTTTATTTTTTTTAACTATGTTCTTTGAAGAGTTCAGTGTGGTTGGATTTAACAGTGGCTTTGCCATAGTTCGTCTCTTGAATGAAAAACCTTTCTGGCTACTCAGTCAAGTTTATTACTTTGGAAAGGGAGATTTTGCAAAGGTGGTGCCTCTGAAGCATAAAACTTCCTCTACCATTCAAGACTTTTCAGTGCTTCACAACCCAAAACCTACCTCCAAGTCCTCCACTGACATTTTAACTCCTAAGCTTGAGGTCTTCCAGGATCAGTGAAACACAAGTTGGTGAGGCATCAGAGGCTACCAAAGACGGTCACTGCCAGAGGACTCCCTCTTTCCTCTTTGACTCTTGGAAGGAAGAAAACTGTCCTGGCTGTGAAATGTCCTGCCCAGCTGGCTGCCCTGTGAGCCTTCTCTCCACAAGCAGGAGGTCAGTGCCTTTTAAGCTGGACTGTAGTTCAGTTCTCGCCACCAGCTGCTTTTCCCTTGTGTTCAGATGACTCATTTGGCATATTGACGTACCATAGGCCCACCTGTGAAGATGCAGTTAGACAGCCTACAAATGGACATTACCTCTTGGTATGTTATTGAAATACATAACTTTAAGATGGATATGCAGTTTTTGGCAGGCCACAATTGCAGTGGTGTCTACTTTGTCACCAAGGTGTGAACATTAGAACACTTTGACCAATTTTGAAAATTATGGACGTAATAAATACCTTCATTGGTTTTCTTCCCCAAACTCATTTTTCACAAATGAATGATTTGTCTTTAGAAGTAAAATTGCATTGCACTTAGTTCTGCATGATTTCCAGAATTACCATGAGAAGGTACAATTTTATAAGATTGACAAGAACAAAAAAGGTTTACAAGAGAGAAATAGTCCATCAGTCACCAATTATATTGTGTTCTGTTACCTTAGCCTTACAATCTAGATATCTGGTAAATTAAAAAAAAACCTAAGTAATTTCAGCTGAGCTTTTTCCATTATTTTTTTAAGATTTTTGCTTTTCTTTCTTTTCTACTGTCTCTATCTTTAAACATCCACTTTTGATGTTTTGATCAAAGCTAGAAAGATCACTGTTTTTATTTGAAAATAACTAGTACAACATGAATCTCTCTTTTTATAATATGCTTATTTGTGATCTACTGTAATAATTTACAAAGATGCTTAAAAGAACCTGTGCTCATGGGTATAAACTGGTGAAGCAGAAATCCCTGCTAATGTGAGAAATAACTTTATTCCACTTAATTTAAGTGCAGTGTTGAAATGAAACACTAGTACAAAGAGATTTGTATTTTAGAGATCAAGTTATTGTGGTGTTATGGTAATAATAAAACATTTTCATAGGTCATCGAACTTGTTAAGAAAAGGATTGATTAAGTTAGGGAACCTATACAGAAAATTAAGGCTATTTAAAGTATTCATGGCAGACCCCTGAAAACAATAAGTGCCTTATTAAGAAGTTCTGTTGCTAGGAGACAGTAACCACAGTGTCAGAATAACATGGTTTTGTTTCGTATAAGAAATGCTGGCTAACTCACCTAGTGAGATAATGTGTAAGGATAGCTAGGTGATGTAAAATACTGGGTGAAATAGTAAGATATGAAGCCAATAAAAGCTGCAGGTCTTTAAAGGCTACCTTAGTGTAGTGTGCCCCAAGAGCAGACTGGTTTGAAGCTTGACCTGAAGTAGGTAGTTACTCTGCTCCAGAGTATTCAGGTGAAGTAATTCAAATTTGTAAATCAAATGAGAATGAATAAAGATAATAAACAGCTTTGAAAAATGAGATGTTTATACAGCTGTTTAATCCTGCTGCTAAAGAATCAAGTTCAGTATGGGAAAGAATAGCATGGTTCATAATGCCATAGAATAAACTAAATTCTCCAAAAGAAAAGTTTCTAAAATCATCAGGACTTTGGAGAGACGTGAAGGAGGGTTTGTGTTACTGGGAGACATGCAGTACTGTATTCCAGGAGGTGCCAGGAAAGCTTTGGGAAGACCAAAACCAAAAAATTGTTCAAATAGCAGATTCTTTGTAGAAACAATTTCATGACCTATATCCACTAGTTACTTTAAGCAGGGAAATTCTGACATAAGTATATAAAATATATGGACTGAGGGACTTTGATCTGGAAAGCATGATCCACATCACTAATGTGTGGTTATAAATCCTAACAGAGGAGGTGTCTCGTTGGACTTCAACAAGGTACATCATAAAGCTCGCACCACGCTTTGGCTGTGCAGGTATTCTCCACAGAGGTCCTGTTCTCCCAGTTTTGGTAGCATAAGGGGCTCCCTGTAAGCCACGCTGACCACATATAGCTGGACAGGCAGCTACAGGAGCTTCTGAGTCCACTCCCGTGGTTGCCCTTAGTATCAGTGCTTTGACCTGGAAGGTACATAGGCTTTGGTGTATAGGTTCTATATGCAGGAAAGATATTTTTTAGCAGCAGTGTCCTGTCATTCTCCCAAACATCTTTTACATCCCTTTTGCATGAAAGCAGCCTGCAAGCTGGATGCAGGCCCTCGGCCACCAGTTTAGGCCCAATGAACTGCTCATTAATTGTTCTTTCTTTGTTTCTTTGAAAGTTAACTCTGATTAAATGGGAAACATTTTAACAGGTGATCCCACATTTTAAGAAATATGGCTTTGTTAAGTCGTTACTTTAATTTTTTAACTAGTGCTGATTTCATACTGTATTTACCTGAAGCCATCAGTTCAGGTTCACATACTTCTTCACACTCTTCCAAAACTGAATGGGAAGATTTGTTCTTTCCATTGCTTCAGATATCATTAAATATGGGGGAATGTGGTTACAACTCTTCCCTTGTGCTCTTGCTGACTGAATTGGGGGTGGTTGGGATGTTTCAGAAGTGTCCATCCATCCATCCTTAGCTATTCCAGACCAAGAATGGCAGGGGGAGATCTGTGTTTTCTGTAATATGTATATAGGAGTTTCAATCAGCATTAAGACTGTATTGTACTGAAAGAGCAGTTAGCAAATGATTTAAGTCAGTTTGGGAAATAAATCCTTTGATGCATCCAACACTATGTTTTTATTTCACTAAGGCTTTAAAAAACATGTGTGTCTTGACTGTGCCCTTCACCAGAAACCTAAATACATAATGCAGGAACAAAGAATGGATTAACTAGATGACCAGAGGACACTACATCTATGTGGAATAGATAAGCAATGAAAACATTATTTAAAAAGCAACAACTGACTGAAAAAGCAGAGCTATAAATGTTGCTGTGTTTTAGAAGATTGTTTCTTTATTATAATTAACAATTTTTATTAATTTCCAGTATTCACTGTTGCTTCATCTAGATATATGATTAAAAAATTATGATGATCTAAATGTGTTGTCTTATGATTCTCTTTTCTGCTAATACCAAGTTCACTTTGTATCATGGTGCCTATTTTTTCATAGTCCCACTGCCAAATGGCATTGCAGTCTTTATCACTTTTTTTTTAATCTAGTTCTCTATTTGTAATTTCAAAGTCAGGAAAACTCATAACTAAGGTTACCTGTGCAGTTCTGAGTCGGTTCCAGTGTGTACATCCATCCTGGTAAGAGTGTCCAATTACAGAGCCATGGCCATTTTTTTCCCAGTCAATGAGAACCACTGGTCCTGTATGTGTGTGAAGTAGCTATTGAAAACTTTTCTTGTTGCCTGTTCTCAGGCCTCACCCGTGGCTGGCTAGACAATTCTTGTTATGGAAAGAGACTTAATAATTCCAGTAGATCTTTTCAGTGGTAATTATCCCTGTTGTTTTTCATATAAGAACAAATGTCTTTTCACATCTGAAAGGTCCCTACTGTTATCTTTCTATAAAGAGGAATAGAGATAAATTGTTGTCATTGAAGTTTGCTGATTTTGAGTATCCATTCTGAGTTTTCTACAACTTGGTGTTTCAGTCAACTGCAGTACTGCTAAAGCCCACTGACTTGTGCACAGCCCTTCCTCTGGATGGCTTCTCCTTTTGTCTGGGATCAGCAAGGCGGACACAGACTGCTCTGTGACCTGCACTTGAGATGTCTGATGCTGGCCCAGAACTGCAGTTACTGGAGAAACCTAAATCCAAAATGGACTTTGTTATTCTGAACCTTTGTTATTCTCCCCTGGAAACACAGGTAGGTGCATATACTTTCTGAAGGTGACAGATAACTATTCCTTCCCTCTTTGAAAGATGGTAGCACCTCTTTTCCTATCCTTAGTATGATAGTATGCTATGTTACAATTCCCATCTAGGCTGAGACAGGGGCTTCTATTTTTGTTCTTTGTGAGGGTTTGTTGGGGCTTAACTCTACCCTATCATCAAATTATTTTGGAGTTGGAATATCTTACTAACCCCTATTGAAATGGTTACATTTTCATGCGTAAGCATGGGATTTGGGGCTGGGTTTTGGTTTGGTTTGGGTTTTTTTGGAGGGTGTAGGAAGTTAAACTCATTTGAAGGTGGAAGAGAAGATGGAATATGAGTCTTTCACTTAAATGTCAGAATATTCATGTGCTGACACTAATATTTCACTCTATTGTAGCTCCTGTATAGTGGAAGATCTTTAGCTGGAACAAAATATCTGAGCAGTGCTCTTGACTGAATCACTCCATGCCCTGTCTTCTCCAGCCTCATAGAAGAACTCGGTTTCAAGTCCACATACCCAAGTATTGACAAACAAAAGCAATGTGAAGCAAAAATGAAACAGTGAAATTTCAGATGGTTTTACTAAAGCCTTGAAGAAATGAAAATAAAATTTATGATGGAACCTTTTGGTGATAGTTTGGCTCTCTAGTGTTTCAACTTAGCCTTATTCAATTGCTGCAGCAGAACTGGGAAGTAAAGGGGGAAAGTTTCTAAATGTTTCTTTTCCTTATAATGAAATAATTTAAGTATCTCCCATAAGAACCATAATATTTTCTTTGTGTACAGTTAGTTGGGTCACACTCATTTTCCCCCTGTTAAACAGGAGTCTTAGCATAAGGTCACAATAGCTGTGAGCAAGTTTATAAATAAGGAATTGCTTTTGGAGTAACATGTGCTTTTGGAGTAACATGTGCTTGATTCTCATTTTAAAGCTGTTGTTTTATTTTGCAGTTAATCATGAATACTGAAAAACCATGCAACATCAGCAAGGGCTTCAACAGAGCGGGGGAAAAAAGAAAATGTGGACTGATATTCATGAATTAGGTTTTTTTGTAGAACTTTCATTGATCTTATTGATGGGAACCTTTTGAAGCTCAGATGCAAAGCGCCCTGTACCAGGAAAGGAAGAATACCTCCAGCATAGGCTGGGGAACAGCTCTGATAAAGAGACCTGAGGATCTTGGTGGGCCAGAAGCTGGACAAAGCTGAATAAAAAAGCTGAATTGGAAGACTGATACCCACGGTATTGATGCACCGTTGAAGGTTTAGCACACTCGTGTATCTGGCAGCATTTAGGACTTTGACTTCTGCAGAAAAAGAAACATGCAAAAAAAGTACTAAGTGATGAGTGTTTCTTTTTTTTTAAACACAGCCTACAAACTTTGAATAAAGCCTTTTGCAGCTTTGGTGACTGTAAACTTTAGCCTGGGCTGAATTGTCAAAAGAAGATTCCCATGGAATAGTCAGTAAGTTGGGTCACGTTTTCTGTGTATCACATATGTAAGCCTGCCTGTTGAAGGAAAAAAACCTAACAATAAACAAAACAGTTTTTGTACTGTAGGACTCCTAAAATGTCTGAATCAGAAGAATATCTGGAAAAATATTGCAGATCTAGAATTCATTTTTAGGTTTTTGTGGTTGTTGTGTCATGTCCCAATGAGTAGCTGACTAATTTCTCTAGCCTTAATCATATTGGCTTTATCCTCTGAAGGATACTTCAGAAGACATGAGCAGTGAAGAAAAGCAACGTTTGCTCTCCAAGGTTTGCTGGTCTTGGCATAATGTGATGCTGACAACTAGGCTGATGGTTTCTGTACTCATGCTGGTTTGTGTCCAGCCGGGTGGGTACATATAGAAGGGTTGCTTCTACCAGTCTGTATGTATCTGCCATCTTGTACAAAGAATAAACTGTGATTATAATATATGTGACATGGGAGGTCTTGAAATAGGCTTTATTCTCATTGATTGGCAGGAGAGGCTGAATGGCAATAGCATAGAGAACTGAAAAGTGTATGTCTGAATTGGTTTCACCTTTATTTCAGAGAAACTACAAGGGTGGTAATTTCATAATTTCTTAGAAGTGTTATCAAGATCTGGAGAAGAATACTGTTCATTTGAATTTGGAAGAGAATCCAAGTGAATGCTTTGCATCAGTAAACTTCAGAGTGCTCTAGTAATTCGTCATGCTCCACAGGAAGAAAAGCAAATTGAAGGAAGTGCGTGTGCAGTGCTCTTAGCACAGTTTTGGATTTAGCTGAACTTTACTCTTCAGTTCACTGACTCGCCTGACATTAAGAAGACAAGAAAGGTCAGTCAAATGGCAACATCAAAAAGGTTCTTAAATTCCATGGGTGGCTCTTGACTTTGGCCAGGCTGGTGAATCCTTAGCTAATTGTCGTGGTATACCAGTAGACAAGCACTCTACTCTAGATGTAAAATAGTTTTCTTTTGATTTTCAAATAATATATCATGATATAGCAGCATTCCTGAGTTCCCACCACAATAAAACATAGAACAGATTTTGTGAATTTGTTCCTTAAAATTTTTAACAGGTTCTGTTCTAAGAGATGGAGGCTTTGATTTGTGTAAAGCTGTTTATAGTACTATTTTTGACCTCTCTCTTGATGTGATTAGAAGAGGGAATATAATTAATATTTCTTCCTGACATTAGGGCCAGCGGGTCAGTAGTTGCCCAGGAAAGGAAAGATGTGGTATCTATGCCAAGGAGGAGCTCTACTTGTACCAAATGGAGTTTGTTTGGTAGATAAGGGAGCCATAATCAAAACCTCAAAAGTGCAAAAATTAAGGGCTATTTGAAGTACTTACATTTGACCTACAAGTTTGTTTAATCCAAGTGTGTCCCATGAATAGACCTGCAGCCAGTTTGGCATTCATTTGTTCACTATACTCAACTCTTCTTCACATGAATGGTGTTAAAAATTGTAGTAAGGCTGGGAAGCTTCCAGAGTTAGCAAACTGTCATAGAAGCCTCCTCATTCTTTGAAGAGCAAACAGTAAAGAATAAAAGAGTGTTTCTCAAATGTCCACAGATGGAAATTAGCCCTGATCATTTATGTGTGGATGCTAGCAGAATAGTGGCATAAATTAAAAATACCAATAAAATACTATTCAAGTGATTTAATCAAAGATACCAAGGTCAGCTAGTTTAACAAAGAAAATGAAAAGGACTAATTCCAGAGATGACTGCAGATTTAACTTGTTGCAATTAATACACTTCAGTGCCCTTGAAATGCCTCCATTTGATGAATGCAATGGTAATGACTACTGAATCCATCAAAAATAAACACATTCATTGTGGCTGACTCTTGAATTTAAAACAACCAGAACTGAAAGTTAATTGTGCTAATTTGAAGCACCTCACCACTGGAGTAGATAGTATTCTCATTTCTTGTGTAACTTAATGCCTGTGTACACTTAGTAAGAGGAAACTGGAGTGAGTGGGCAAGACATACGGAGATGATGAGAACTATCACTTAACAGAGAGTTTTCTCTAAGTTCGTAAGAGATATTTATACATCAGTTCTCTTTTCAGGCTAAACACAACTGTGGGTTTGCATGACCACTGAGATAGACTTTTCTGTGCATCAATACAGATTGATTGTTTCTAGGTATTGCATCATGAGCATGACATTTGTTCTCCCAAGCCCAAAAGCCAAGTTACTCCTTGGAACTATTTTTTGGATTCTGTTATAGGACAGTTTTCTCTGCATTGTAACAATTCAAGCAGCTGAATGGACAGATCCCGATCAGACTAATTAGTGCCCTTTAAAATTTTTTGTGAATACTAGGCCTAATTTTTGTTGTGCAGTAGACTTGTAAGTTCCAATGCCTTTAGAGCATCTGTGAATAGATGCCACTGTAGTTGCAAACCACATATTAAAGCTGATATCCCAGAATACCAGATACTGAATCAATAGCAGTTTTACTGCTGGCTTCAATTGCAGCATAAATATATATAATGATAACAACAGCATTACAATAGCTTGCCTAATAAAAATTATTTAAAAAATAAGCCTGAAAGAAAGCTAGATGTAGGATAGAATATTTCAGTTGGAAGGGATCTACAATGATTATTTAGTCCAACTGTGTGATGGCTTCAGGGCTGACCAACAGTTAAACATCTTAAGGGCATTGTCCAAATGCCTCTGAAACACTGACAGGCTTGGGGTATCAACCACCTCTCTGTGACTGAAATGCAATACAGAATCCATAATAATCCCTTATAGGTAACTGCTCCAAAGAATTGCACCCTAATCACATGGTTCCATTTTATAAGGAAAGACTGTAGTAACTTTCACTACTGTATTTATAACATAGTTACTGGGGTTTATTTGCTGGGAAAGATACATAGGGTTTTCTTAAGGGGCAGGGGGTGGTGGAGCTAGGGGGAAACCCCCTTTTGACTATATTGTTTCAACCATCTTAAGTTATAATGGGCACATTCCCAGCTTTCTGGTACTCTCTGTTAGAAGCCAATCCCAAGCCTGTCACTGTGATGGTAAGGAGCAAAGTCTGTGGAGAGCCAGCATCTCATTTGCAGTGAATTCCTGGATGGGTTTTCTTAAATTGGCTCTTCCCCAGGAGTAGCTTAAATGTGGTTATCCATTTATGTAGTTTACCACTGGGAAAACAATGCTCTATAAAGTACAAGATCTCATTTGCAAAGGGGGTCCTGGGGACTGAAAGTAGATATACACGTGCCATGTGTTCCAGTCTCCATCTTCTGCTTTTCCTGCTGTTAGGAAATAATGTGAAAATTACCTAAAATAGGAACAATATACTCAATGGCTGATCAACAGGCTCAGATCTGTCTCCACAGCAGAACCTGGAGTGGTAGCCTTCAGCAGTAGTTCCTGAAGTCCACAAGAAAAAAAAGAAGTGAGCGGTTATGGAGAGGAACAGCACAGGCTTTTCCCAGGAGGGATGTCTCAGAGGAGAGGCTTGGCTGTGGTGCGTAGAAGCCTCTGGCCATGACTATACTACTGAAATGGATGTGCTTAGGACCATTCTTTGGTCATGAGATCATCTGCCCGTAGCAGCTTGTGTCCATGATGATTAAAAAAAAAAAATCTCATACTCTGAAACATAGAGGCTACCTCAGAAATTTCTGGCTGGGTGATGCTGTCTTGAATCATGCCTATGCAAAGGATAGGTCTAACGGCAACAGAAGTTAATGAATTTCAGTGCAACATCTCTTCTCAGAGATCTCTTGAAAATGGATAATAAAAGGCTTTTCTTTCCTCCTAATTTAGGAAGAGAATAAACTAAATCCTTGGGTTATTCATGCTTATTAAAGAGCCCAAACCATGAGTGATAAATGGTCTTTGGAGACAGGCTGCTTTCAAACACCCAAACATTCTTCACTTAGAAAGACATTATGGAGAATATATTTGAGAAAATACACTTCAAAACCACCACAGGAACAACGAATTGCCCTGAAAATAACAGCCATCTTATTAATGACAAATGAGCACTGGCCCTTGTTACCTATGTGCTTTCTTCAAACATCAGAAAATGTTTTAAACGCTGTCACAAAGTCCAAAAATTTGATGATATTTGTTGGAACTAAACCTGGTATCATCTGTAGTTTTAGTTTTGTTGTCCAACAGAATTAAAACAGTCTCAGAAATAATTGCCTATGTTGGTTTTGCCTTTTTTTTTTTTTTTTAAATTTCATTTAACTCAATGCTCTGTTTGGGCCCTTGTGCAGTCCATGTTTGGCTGAAGTCTTTTTGGAGAGTTTAAAAGACTTCAGAGACACATCTGAGAGTTTTAACACAACTACAAAGGGGGGGAAAATGGAGAGATCTTCAAATAAGATTTTGATTCTCTGCTATAGTATCTATAGTAGCAGTTAGTGGTACGTGCTTTTCTTAGCATACTATTAGCATTAAAATTTAATAACATGTAGGGGATCTCTGGGCTATTACACATAAATGAAGACAAAACTCTTTTTCAGGTAAAGTACATAACTTCAAAATATGTATATTTCTCCTATATATTCCTCATTTTTTCTGCCATCTATTTTATCATAAAGGCACAAACTAGTTACACTCCCTGAAGGAAGGAATAAAATTTAAGAATGCAGGTACCATTCCTAGGTTTTTCAAATTCTCTAAAAAACAGTGATTTAGATTTTCTAAACAGAATCACAGTTATTCTATTCAATACATGATTTTTATTTACTTTTGAGGGTGTACCTTGGAGAAGTGAGCTGAAGTTTCATATACTTTGTAAAACCAGCATTTTATCATGTTGATGTTTCATTCTTCCCTGAACAATGGTTTCCATTAGTGTCTTGTACAATTACATCTGTTTGATTATTGATGGATTCATAAAAGTTTTTGGTTTTTTTACCCCATTTCTATTTCATTGTTCGTTCTGTCTAGGAAGGAGTTTTCTTTCTAAAGAGACAAAGAGCACAGTTGCCTGAATGTAATTGTATTCTCAGTTTACTTTAAGCAGAGATTTTAGTTCATCTAAAGTAAAAAATGTTGGGTTTTAGCTGTAAGCCAAGTGAACAGAAGCTGTGCTTCCCCATTTCCCCCCATCTTTATTACCTAATTGTTATTCCTTATTGCAAAGTGTCTGCCATTATGTTGTTTATTTATTTTGCATCAGGTTCCTTTTCCTTTACCCTTGTTCTAACTGGTAGTAAACCCTTAATGCCACAGTGACCAATGGTAAATCACAATGTCTGACACTAGGAGACAAAAGAAGCAGGAGGGATCTGTGAAAAATGCCTGCAAGAAGCGAAGCACAGCATGGATGGAGATGATTCACGTCTCTGCAGTGAATCTTCAGTAAAAGGTAGCAGAGCAGAACCAAAGACCATTTTCACTCATCTTGAATTCATTTCACCTGATCTCTAAAGTATTTTCCTGCTACCCACCAGAGCTTTGAACCAGGCTGCATGTCTGAGTACTACTTTTTTCTTTTTTTTTTTTATTTCCCAAAAAAAGTGAGAGCAAAAAAAGGCAGCTAAGGGAGGGAGAAGCTGCAAGCACGGAATGCAGAAAAGAAACCCATTTGGAAGTCTGTCTGTCCATCCCTTGAAACTTTCACAGATTTTTGTGCAATCTGATTTAGAATAAGAAGTTTTTCAAAAACACATAATGATCTTAAGTTCCTGAGTGCCTTAAAGGCTTTTGGAGATGTTGCTGCAATTTGATGCATCAATACTTAAAAAAATGCTTTCTGTTTAACAAAGGTGCAGGTTACTTTTTTTTCCAAATTTTTATAGCTATTTTAACTGTTTCCTTGAAAAGTAAGAATTTTTTATTTCTCTTTTGCAAGTATTTTAATGTCTGATTTACTAACTTAGGACTATCTTATTCCTGTACAAGTCTATATAAATCTGCTTGTAACTTTTAATTGAACAGAATCAAACCTGTTGCCCTTCATTCTGCAGAGTTACAGGCACATGCTTGTGTGAGTCACTCGCAGACTCAAAGTAAGTGAATTTAAGCTTGCACAGATAAAATGACATGAGTTGGGAGTGACCTCATGGATTCCTGTTTCCTTTTCTAGCACAGACAAGTGCAACCATGGTGCAAGCTTGCCCTTTAGTGTGTCTGAAAAGATACTCCCTATTTTCCTGCCTTCCTGGATGAAAGCTTTTCTGGCATTCCAGCTGGTGCCTGCAGGTCAAAAGACTTGGGACCCAAGTCTGAGTACTTTCTGATTAACTTCAGCTGAAGCTAGAAGAAAATCAACACAAGAGTTTGCCACTAGTGAGGTATTGAACGTGGATTCCTCACATGTATGAGTTTAAATTTAATTTCACTGGGGACTGGATTACCTTATTAAATTCTTTGGGGAGGTGCCCAAATTTTTCCCAGCAGCTGAAGCTCTGTACTTGTTACCGAGACTGTCCACAGCTGAGACTTTCAATAGTCATCACCTCTTCCTGTGGCAACTGTTGGCTGCTGCTCACTTTTGCAACTGAATTTTGGATCCTTCTAAAAATAAAAATCATTTTTTTAAAAACTTCTGGCCACATTGAAGTAATATCATTGTTGCTTGCGTGCTACCACATGATGTAACTTTTGTTACAAGATTTAGTCTAAATATGCTGTTGAAAGTTTAAAAGGGAGCTGCTAAGGCCTGTGGATCTGAATCTTTGCTAAAGAAGCAGCAATCTGCTATCCAGAAAGTCCTAGACAATTAGAGTTGGAAATTGTAATGCCACAGGAAAATAAAGAATAATCCATTGCTTCTTGCACAAACAGAACAGAATCTTTTTGTGCTTAAGTACTGTGCTTTGTGAACACACAAAAGAGCCCCTGTACTTGTATCTTAAAAGAGTAAGCCTACCAATATATGTTATGCTCATTGATGTTATATATTGTAAGGTTTTTTACTGTAAAAGTGCTTTTGCCTTGCCTGAGTTATACAAATATGATATCAACCTATTTTGCTACCATCAGTGATGTTTCAGGCTCTAATAGCTAGAGGTGGGTCTCACTGCATGTCAGCATGATTGCAATGTAGAGCACTCAGCCTGCCCTGTCTCGGATCTGCAGCTACTGCTCAGGGTGGCAGACAAAGGGGAAAGAGAGAGAAAGTGTGTGCCTGTGTGCACGCATAGGCAGTGTTAACAGAAGGGAATTAGCTGGCTCAGAGCTTTGATTATCGACTACAGAGAGTTTCAGCTCTGGTCTCTTGTCTGAATCAGTCAGATCCACGGTATCCAAAAGTGGTTATCAGCTGATGATTGTCTGATTGCCTGTGAAGTAATTAGTTTGCACTGGGCTCCCCCAGTGAGACTTACCTGGTGCCTGTGCACCCTTTTCCAGGTGCTCTGGGGCCAGTTAAAGTGATGCCTCCAGGCAGCCCCAGCTCCCTGTAACTCTCCTTTTGCTGACATAAGGGCTGCCTCTACCCAGGCCTGCTGCTGAATTGCTAGTGTAATTACTTCCAAACTCATCTAGGTTAAAATGAGCCAAATAACCCTGAGTTGAAATAATTAGTATTGGCTGACCTGGCTGGTTCTGCAAGGGATGGTGGGGAGTGGCCATGCAAACCCTTCTGCCAGCAGGCTGGAGGAGCTGGTGGGCTGCAGCAGTGGGACTGGCAGATGGGGCTGGGATCAGTAACCTGAGCAGCCAGCACAGCTTCATCTGCAATGGGATTGATGGTGATCTGCAAACTAATCTGCTTTCTTCACTCTTGTGATAGCTCAAACCCATTTCCAGGAACTAAATGAGAGTAAGAAATCACCAACTTGGCCTTACTCTCCATCCTTTAGTTTTTCTGTTATGGATGCCAGTCAGTTAATGATTGTGGCTTAACCTATTAACACTAAACCTTGCTCCCATTAAAAGAGCAGCCAAATAACCATTGCTTTCTGTGAATTCAGAGGTTAGTTCTTAAATGATGAGAGAGTTTGTAATTCTTTGATCTACAACAATGCAAAAGTGCTCAGTGGAGGGAATATAAACACTTGTCCTGGACCAGCATAATAAACAACTACTCCTGTGACCATTCCTTACACTTGGTCAAGGTGACTGGGATAGAGTGGAAGCTCCTGGTTTTTGCCAGTCCTGCAGCCAGGAAATGTGTGTACAAGGGCTGTGATTACAGTAATTTTGACAAGCACTGAATTCACTGTTAAACATTTAAAAGGAAGGAGTGAGAAGCAGAGATTTTCTTTTGGTGCTAACATTTCTTAGGTTGTAGTTTTGCACTGCTGTTGTATTACAAATCATTTACTGTACTAATGGGATGAGAAATGTCTGTAGGAAGGAGCAGCAGCATCTGTTCTGGGGGCAGGCGTGAGGTGTGGCCCTGAAGTTTGCATTTCTGGAGCCACATTCTCATCATGAGCTTCCATGTAATAGAAGTTGTTACCTTTTGGCCTCTACACCTTTAGCCCTCAAATAATGACAGAAAATGTGAAGTTATTCAAATTAAGTTTACATCTGTCAAGCTGTAAATACATAGAAGAGAAGGTCTGTTATTCAGTCATGTTAAGAAGTTGAAAAGCCTCTGAACTGGAGCATGGTCACCATTAGAGAAGAATACATTTTTAAAGAGCATACTCTTATTTTAATTAAATCCTCAGTATAATCTTCATTTTTTCCTGTCTCATTATTTGAAGTGCAACATATGTTAACTCCACTGAAACTAACCCACTGTCACAGTCCTCTATGTGTGTGTGTTTTACATGTATCTCCCCCAGCCGTATCACCTGTCAGCAAGCTGGTTACCTCTAATGATCTGTTTAGTCATGTGGTTCCCATTATTTCAAGGTTTAAGTTCTTTTTCTGACAGTAAATGGCAATGCGAGTGTGATATGTTTCCTCCTGGGCTTCTCTGCTCTGTGGTACCAGGGGGCTGCAGCTGGCCCAGTCTGGGAGATGTGGGATGAGGGGAGTTGCCAGGGGTTGCACTGTGGTGTTGCCTGTACTTCTGAAAGGAGCATCAAACCCAGAACAGTGCTGGTTAAGCTAATGAGTAATATGAACAGTGATGTACGTTGGCTGTGTCAGATACTCTATACAGGTCTGAAAGAGTGAACGAGGGCATTTACTTACAGCATTCCAACTGGATAGTTGGAGCAATTTATATACAACATGGAGTGGTGGTCTTGCTAATTGTTTTAATTGGAAACTCTTGTCCTCTCAAAACATTTTTGTACCAGCCCAGCAACCCCACCCTACCTTGCCCAACTAGTTTACATTTTAAGTTTTGCATAAAGGCATGGCCAGATACAGACACTGTGGCTGCAGCAAGGATGGACCAAGCAGTTCCTATCCATCCCACCCTATGCTGCTCATTTCTTCTAATGGTACCTGTCATGTCTTCTCCAGGGACGCTCCCTTGTTGTGGGGGAGAAGCTTGTGTGCCCTCAAGAGGTTGTGTGTTATGCTGGCAGTGGTATGTGCCTCTGGTAGGGTCTCCCATGCCAGACAGGTCTCAGCTGAAGGGTCAGACAAAGTGT
>JAOXXN010000446.1:99733435-99748933 GCA_026770055.1 Myrmophylax atrothorax | reverse complement strand
CAAAAGCTGAATAGGATGATGTGATGAAGAAAGGTGCAATGCTTTTTGGTTTGACAAGAGATGATGAAGTGGCCTCAATACATATATTTTGGCCCTTGTCACTCACCTATTTCATGCCAGCAATGGTAGTTATTAATTTATTTTCAGCGTTAAAATTATTAATATTATAACTTCTAAATAATATATTCAGATACAGACTTGTATATTTTAAATCAGTGGTGAATTTATCACAACACTGCACTAAAGAAACTGTGGCCTCAGGGTTTAAAACCCAAATTAATAAGGAAGTAAAGAAGTTATTAGTGTGTTGATGTCAGATTTGGCAGGGTGAAGCCAAGTGATTTTGTGAATTTAATCCCTCCCCCACAATGATTACCTAAGCTAACTATTAGTAATTTAATATTTATTATTTAATGAGTGCAGATTTAAGCAAATACATTTTCATCTTTATGTTTATCCTTACAGAAGTGTAAACTGATGTATTATGCAAATGGCATTGTCTCTGGTAAAACCACCAGCTTCCTTCATTCATGTTGACTTGTCTGTGTTCCCATGTTGACACCTTCATTTTGAATATCCCTCTAATCCCTTATTTATTGATTTATAGCTATCTCATCAAGAAAACACTTCCTTGCAGCTTATTTCACTTCTGTTGACTAAAAGATGGTGGTAAAAAGACTAAAAGATGGTGGTAAAAACTAGCCTCTTCCCAAGGCAGTTTTGGTCTTGCTGCACTTGGGTTCACTGCTGGCTCAAGAATTTGCTTTTGTGTGCTCTTGGTACTGTGAGAAAAAAACAAGTTTAAATAACCTCAGCCAAATCATCCCAGTCATGGGGAGTGACCAAGCCAAGAAAATTTCCATATGATGTAAAAAAACAAGTGCAGTAAAGGAGCAGGTAAAAGTGATAGTGATGACTAGAGAACACTGATAGAAAACAAGTGTGTCTATGCTGAATGTGTAGAAGCAGGAGCATTTCAGACCCCTTTGAATTTGCTGGGTGTGATTGCCCTAAGCCTTTAGCTTGTGTCACGATTTAACCCCAGGCCCACATAGCCACTCACTCACTCCCCTGATGGGATGAGGGAAAGAATCAGAATGGTAAAAGTGAGAAAACTTGTGGGTTTTGCTAATGACAGAGCAATAGGTAAAGCAAAAGCCACAGTCACAAGCAAAACAAAACCAGGAATTTATTCACCACTTCCCATGGGCAGGCGTTCAGCCATCCCTAGGAAAGCAGTGTTCCATTACGCATAATGGTGACTTGAAAAGACAAACACCATCACTCCAAATATTCTCCACCTTCCTCTTACTTTCACCTAGCTTTATATGGTGTGGGATATCCCTTTGATTAGTTAGGGCCAGCTGTCCTGGCTGTGTCCCCTCCCCATTCCTTGTGCACCCCCAGCCTCATCACTGTGGCGGTGGGGTGGGGAGCAAAAAAGGCCTTGACTCTATGCTGGCCCTGCTCAGTATTATCTAAAACATTTCTCTTATCAACCCTATTCTGATCACAAGTATAAAAACAGCCCCATACTAGCTACTATGAAGAAAATTAACTCTCCCAGCTGAAACCATCTTGACTTACCTTCTCCCATTCCTGATTGTCTTTTCATACTACTCCCTGAAATGCAGGCAAGAGCTTTTCATTTATGTAACTCTCTGTAAACTCCCTAACACAATCTTAGGAAGAGGGAAAAACAGTGCAGCAGTATTAGGATAGTATAAATAGTAGTGCTTGCATAATTCTTTCTTTAGAAGCATGTGATGATTTGTCCTTATGATTATTTTCTTACTTGAGGAAAATAATAATATAATATAAAATAATAATAGTAAAAAGTAATCCTCACTCCAGAAGCTTCTGGAAAGCAGATGCAAATGTCTTTTAACCATATATAAAACAGAAAGGGATGGGTCTAAATTATATATGTGGTGTGCTCAGTGGGAGGGGGATAAACAAGGCACATACAACAGTTGCTGCTGTGGGATGGTGCTGAGCCTGTCACTGGCCCTGGTGTGAAGAAATGCTGCATGGAGGGGTTGCAGATGAGCCTGTGCATGAGGGTCAGGGACCATGAATGGTTATAATTTCTCTGATAATAGATTATCATGTACAATGCAGGGAACAGAGAGCAACTCTCACCTCTCCTTCCCTTGAATAGCAAGTCACCTTATCCTGTGATGTACAAGGCAAAATAATTGCATCTCAAATGTATGGTGCATTTTTGTTTAGAAGGTTAGCGCAAAATTGATTTATGAAACAATTTTCCCTGTTTATGTCAGAGAAGCCATTTTCTGGTGAATAATTAGGTGTGGGTTTCTCCTGTATGGTGACATACACTTTTGTGAAGATAGGTACAGGTATTGCTTCTCATAACATAAATCTCAGAGAAAATTCTGTCTAGTTGCTCATGAGAATTTTTTTTCCCCATGACATCATTTCAAAGATTGATTCTAGCTGATTTTGGAAGAGTAATTTTTGGAAGTGTGTTTACCTGTGCTCACCGTGACATGCAGTAAACAATGATCTTGTGCTACTCTACAATTAACTGTCCCCTTTTTAATCTCAAAATCAGTTACTTGTTAATCTGAGATCAGCAGATATGAGAATACCTATACAGCATAATCACATTTGACATGGAAAAAAATTGTCTTCCTGGTCTTCCTCCAGTTTGGTAGTGGACAGCTCAGGGCAGAAACATTCTCCTGACCTGGTGCCTTTATTTTATCACAGTCATCTATCAAAGGCTGCCACAGTCTGTGCATACTGATTGGAGATTTTTTCATCCTTTTACGTAGATTTTTAGGTCATTTTTCAAACTTTGCTACGCAAAGTTATGTACATAAATTATTGCTTGTTTTTTGGGGTATCCATTTTAATCATGTAAATACTGAATTAGATTTAGATGTCCAGTAGATTTAATCTCTTAAACTTGAAATAGTGCTCTGCCTTTTATTAGATTGAATTGTATGTATGTATGTGTGTAGGTAGGTAGGTAGGTATGTCTTATATATATAAAAATTATAGGGTTTCTGGTGAATTTCCTTAAAATATAATTCAACTCTCATCAAGTTGTTTAAACAAGAAAATCTGAACATTAAATGAGCTATTTACTCTTTATAGCCTTATATTTAATCTGGGAATACAGCAAGAATACAGCAAGCAAAAACATGCAGAAAATGTTTGGTATGTTATTGGCATGTTAACACCAACATTATTAAAAATAGTATTGTTACTAATTTGTTAGATCAAGTGATTTTAAATGTACTATACAAGAAAGAAATTCTAATTAATTGAAAAAGATGATGCTGGGAAAAATCAGACTCCAATTTTAAGAAATTGTGGTGATTCTACAAATCCAGGATTCTTGTTTCAAACAAGTTTTCCTTTTAATTTGTAGATAGTTTAACTTTACTTGCTTCCTTAGTGTGGACTGAAAACGCACATTTTTTTTCCAAGGAAAATGATATCCTCCATTCCTTATTAAATTTCAACACTAATTTCAGAATTTGGATTTCAATGTTAGTGGAAGTATTCTTGACAGTGCCTTAACACAAATGAAACTTATTTTATCTATGATGATTTGTTTACTGTTTGTTGGGACATCCTCTAACACTTAAATAACATTGCTCCCTGTTCCCCAAGCTTAATATTAAGATTCTTTGAATATTAGGATCCTTCAGAAGAGAGGAAGAGGAGATTTTGTTCCAGAATATTTTGAGTAGTAGCACCATGGATTCTTTTCAGTTGGTTTTATGGTTATGCAGGTTCTCTAATAAAGGCAGTGTACGTATTGAGTTGAATGCCTAGAAGTAGATTTCTCTTTTGTTGTTGTGTATTAGGCGGAATCTTGTATTGTAATAAAGAACACATTGGGATGAAGGAAGTATATCAGGTCTGACAAGTACATGAAATATTTACAGAAAAGTCTCCTGTGGACATGAGGACTTCTGTAAACACAAAACACACCCAGAGTAATGCAGGGTCAGATCTGTAACGGGATGGGCAATTTAAAACTCTTCAGGCAGATGATTTCTGGCAAGGTGGTCCAGAATTTAAACTCCCGTGACCTTCTACCAAACCTTAGATAACAAAGGCAGATTAGAAACAGTACTAACTGCAGTCATAAAACTCATTCACCCAGACTGAAATCTTCCTAAAATAGAAGTTACAGCCTTCTTGGGAGGATCATTCCTAAAGATTAACAGAGCATTTACTACTTGTGGGGTAAAAAATGGGCCTAAAATTAGAAGGCATCATTTTATAAAGCAGGACAGAGATAGTGAGTTGTGGCAAAGGGAAGCAAGGCCACCCCTGGCATCTCAGAGGAAGTCATTAAGATGAACTTAGTGTGGGGGGAGGGAAAAAACGATTGCTCTTGGCATGAACATTACTGAGAACCTGGCTGGTGCCCATACTGGCTGGCTCTGGCGAGTGGAGGCGAGACAGACGCAGAAATCTGATTGTATTGATCTGGGTAATAAAATATTTAAAAAGAATAAGAAAAGGGTTGGGTTTGGTTTTTTTTTTGAGGAGCAGAAATGAGCTGGGAAACTGATTGCAGCATAGGCTGGTAAGTTACTGATCACTGTTCGGGGCAGCTGGAAGTAGAATAAAGGACACAAAGAGGGGAAGGCCAGCGGGCACTCCACAAACAAATGGATGAACTCTGGCCAACATATGGGAAAACTGGGAAAAAGATGCATAACCCCTTGATCATGCTACATGGCAGAAATTTAAAAAAGAAGCAGAAACAGGAGACTTACCTGTTTGTGAAGCTGGCAGTTATACAAATTCTGGTACAATCTTTCATAACAGGTTTCTCCTTGCTCTGTCCTAAATGGTTGGCCAGCCTTTGTCCATTGAATTTTTTACACACATGTTGATATAGACAACCATGTTGATAAGATGGTTGAGCTTAATATATTTTTGGTGCCATTAAAAGACATTATAGCATACAGAAAATTGGTTATTTATTCATACATTGAATAGTTCCCAACGGACTAGATGTTTTGCAACCTCCTTGAAAAATAGACTTTGTGAGATAAAAATATAAACATTATAATTGAAGTGGGAAGGTTTGACAAGAGAAGAATTTGATTATTGAAAAGTGTATTTTCCTAATAAATGAAGTAGCTGCCTACCATGCTGTCCCTACTTTCAGTGGCATTAATAAGCTGATAGGCATGGTGACAGACTGACTTTAGCAGAGTATTGAGGAAGCCTTGTAGATTGCTCCAGAGGGTATTCTAGATGCTATTGTGTCCTGCCTTACTCTGCTGGAGAATGCTGAGTAGAATATGTACTCCACTCCATTACACTGCTTACCACTGTGTTCTACAGCCAGCTTGAATTTCTGATGTTGTTTAGAAATTTACATTGGAAATGGCCCTAATTTACTAACCTACTAACCTGCAGAATTACTCACAAACCAGAAACATCTTACATGTTACTTAGTTAAATTGCTGCTTTCTGCCTTTTCATTCCTAAATAACAGCAGTGAATGGCAACTTGTACAACCAGTGTGTGACTTGATTTAATATTCTTAAAATGTAATTTGATTTCACATGTGATTTAAAATATAGTGAAAAGGTTGTTATCTTTTCATATGCAAGAAAACAAATTTTAGCTTTGCAAGTTCTCTGGACTGCTTTAGAAGTACTATAACAAAAGACATGATGTCCTCTTAATTATGTTAGACTGGTAGTGGCACATAACACTCCAAAACAGAAGTAATCTGTTTTTTAAGAATTTGAGCAAAAATTTTTTCCAGTGCTCTGAAACTATGTAAGTATATAAGAAAAATATTGGTGTATTAAAAATTGGCAATGAATAAGTCTTTAGTGCACTATGTTTAGTAATAGCTCTTTATATTTTCTATGAAGTATTTGCTTTAATGTAGGCTCAACTTCATATGTTTTCAATCCCTCTAGTTTCAATACATCTAGTCTAATTTTTATACAAGACTTTGAAATGAGTTATTTTCACATTTCTTACATAAGTCCTACAGCATTCTGTTCCCAGGCTCATAGTCTGCACAAGGGGTTGCTGCACCCTTAATGAAAGAACTTGTCCTGACACCATTTGACATAGTGGTTTAACATATTCTAGGTTTTCTGAGGTCTGTAAGAAGATTTTGAGGAAATTTCAGAAGTCCTTCTCCTGCTGTATAATGACAATCAAATATATCTACAGAGATGGTTTTGGAGTTGTATTGAATTCCCTGTTCCATCCTCAGAGAACTCAAAACCCATCTGGACATGGTCAAGTGCAAACAGCTCTAGGGAACCCTTGGTGAACAGAGGGTTGGGTCACATGACCTCCAGAGGTCCCTTCCAACTTCCACCATTCTATCTTCTAATTACTTTGATGAGAGAAATCCAATGTGTGTGGATATACATTTCACACGAAAACCATATTTGATTAATAAAAATAACTGTTTTGATATTCTCATCACTACAGAACACAGTCAGTGAGAGAAACATGGATTTTCTTCTAACATATAACCAGACTGAGCCGTGTACTTTTTGAGCTTTCAGCTGTAACTACATATTGAAGATACACATTTTATTAAAGCCAACATTCTTACGGATTTCTGTACTCACAGGATACTGGTTTTGATCTCTTTTTCTACACTTTTTGGATTTCTCGTATGTCTCTACGTCCTGTAGAAAAGGTTCTATTTCTGAACCACAGTGCAGTTATTATGGCCCTTCTTATTGCTTCCATCTTAGTTTCAGTCATCTCCATCCTTAAGTATTCAAAAGTTTGCATGACACTTTCCTGTCTTGCTTTGAGTAGTGTTTGAATTCCTTGAAGGCAGGCAGAGTTTTGTCATGGACTTTTCACAAGACTGGTATTTTGCTCCTTCTCCGAAGACTATTTGGTTACTCTAACACTGTCTGTGAGTGCAATGTACCAATGATAAAATGAATTGTACTTCATTCTCCAAAGCTACAGTAATACTTTAAGGCATCCAGTTCAAAGATCTCTTACTCAATGACATCTTCATAGATTTTCAGGGAAAAACAAGTGAAATAGGAAAAGTGTCTATGAACTCTTTATAGGCTTTCATACCATGATTGTTGTTTTTTGTTTAAAACAGTAATGCCACAATTGACTCATTACAGCACCTTCCCAACACACACACTTTTTAAAAAAATTATTATATCTGCTAAGAACACCTGAAATTGCTATATTTAGAAAACCAAACTTCTTTCTATCACTTAAAGTGCAGAATATCATTCTTTGGTTAAAACCTGCTGCTTGTTTCCACATATGCATTCCGTTGGACCAGTTACTTGACTGTAGTGATGAAAGTTATCCACATACCTGAGTAAGTTTATTACTGAATTGTTTCTTTTTTTTCTTTTTTCCTGCAGAAAATAGAATTTGTAACACAGGTCAGAGACCATTTATAAAAGCTTTTATACAAAGATTTATATGTGAAAGAGTAAATTAAGGTAATCACTCTTCCCTCCACCCCCTTCAGTCTTTTCACTTAAATCTAGATTTATCTGCATAGAAATATATAAAACATTTTCTGTAATGGCTCTCCTAGCAGAGTGCATGACTTGTCAGTAGATAATAATATACTTAACACTTATTTCCTTCATAGGTATTATTAGAAAGCATTTTACAAATACAGTCACAGTAATGACCATTTTATACCTTGAGAAAGGAGAGATATATTAATTGATTTGTTAAGAACCAAGCAACAGATAAAACAGGTTCAGATGCAGGGCAGTAGGATAAAATTCTTACATGCTCTCCATCAGCAGGAAGTTTGCTGTTCATTTTTGTGAACCAACAATTTTATCCCAAGTATGCTACCTTCTTATGTGTTGCACAGCTTAGCACCAATTGCCTTTACCTACCCTGTAGATGATTGATCTGATGTAGGCATTTGACTCTTAAAATAATACTTTTTTTTTTACTTTTTACTGTAGTATGAACTGCTGTGCTCATGGATAAGATCTCTCTCACTTCAACTATCTGCATTAGAAATTTAAGCTCAAGCTGGTTTTTTGAGCTTCTTTTGTTGTCAGTGAAGAAAAGAGATGCAACTCCAGAATATGCTTCTTTCCAACTATCTGAAGACAAAGATGAATTATTTGTTTAAGCTTGGAGTCTTTCCCCCTCTTCATGTGTTCATCACAAAGTGTGAGAATGCACCATGTGATGAGTGGATCTGTGCAAAACCTAAACTCAGGGGAAAATGGCTGGTTTTCAACCAGATCAGCTCCCTGAACAATTTACCATATATTAGTACAAATGTAGGAATTAGCACAAGAGGCAAATCTGTGCAGGACTGGGAATAGGGGGTGTGAGTAAGAGCAGGGCAGACCTGCTTTCTTTCTGTGGTAGCATCAGGTTAAAGGATCTACTGAACACCAGTCTAAGCCATCTGTGCTGGTTTTGTCTAGGGAGGAGTTAATTTCCTTCACAGTATGGGCTGTGTTTTGGATTTGTGACCAAAACAGAGTTGATAATTCAGGGATGATTTTGTTACTGATGAATAGCACCTACACAGATTCCAGAGGTTTTCTGCTTCTCACCCCTCCAGAGGACAAGGAGCTGGGAGGGAGCACAGCTGGGATAGCTGACCCCAATGGACCCAAGGGATATCCCAGGCCTTACAGTGTCATGCTCAGCATACAGAGCTGGAGGAAGAAGAAAGAAGGGGGGACATTTGGAGTGGTGGCATTTGTCTTCGCAAGTCACTGTTTATATGTGATGGGGTCTGCTCTCCTGGCAAGCTGAACACCTGCCTGAGCATGGGAAGTGGTGAATGGATTTCTCCCTGAGCTTTGCTTGCATACACAGCTTTTCTTTACCAGCTGAACTCTCTTCATCTCAATCCATGCTTTTTCTCACTTTTATCCTTCTGATTCTCTCCCCCATCCTCCCGTGCAGGAGAAGGAGTGGGTGACTGAGCTGACAGCTGTGGTTAGACCATGACACCACCTATCATATCAAGCAAGATTAATCTCACCTAGAGTTTATATGCTATCAGTGCTACCTGGCATTAACCTTATCTGCTGAAGTTTAGTGTGGTATAGTACAACAGTGAAGCTTTTTTAGACTCCACCACCATACAGGAATCTGACATGTTTAAATAACTTATTTAAATATTGGGAAATGTTAGAGAAATGCTGTTATTGGAAGTGGAAATAGTGAGTTCTCTCCTTATTTGTAATGTCTTACAGAGGAGATGTTAATTTCCATACATCTTAATTAGTAAAATTTTAAGAATTATAAAATTGAAAAAGACTGAACAGGTTCACCCCACACTCTGATTTTATAGTTGATCTAGTTACAATTCTCTTAGATACTTGTTTATTTTAGTGAGAAAGCAAGCCCAAAAGGATTAAACCTTGCCTGCAGCTTTGTTTTTGTGCAAAAGTCAATTATGGCTGGCTAAATATCCCTGAGGTAAGCATGTGTGAGGTTGATAATGTGGTTAGAATAGCAATAGCAGTTGTAAAGGAGACAATGGTGTTCATGGAGTTAACACATTCCATATTGCTATCGTGCAAAAAATTACAGACACTTCCAGTCAGGGAGCATCAATCAGTTTTTGTTAACTTTCAGGATTTTTTTCTTCCTGATAGAGCTAATATTACATCTAAATATCATGTGTGCTGCATCTGTAAATTTCATTCCATTCACTTAAGGACACCTTCTGTATGAAAAATGAGAGTTAAAAACTATGTTATTTACATGGTGCCACTGGATTGATTATAGAATGGTCAAATCCTGCCATCCTTAATGAGGAAAATATTGACTAATGGCTTAAATAAATATTATCTGAATTCCATGAATGTTTAAGTCTCACGTATTAAGTGTTCTGAGGAGCAGAAAATGGTTCATAGCTTTTCTTCCTGTGATGTACCTAACCAGCCATGCTTATGCTTACTATTTCCTTCTGTATCTTGCCAGTCAAAAAGTTGCAATTTCAACAGACACTGCTACAAACATCATCTGCCTACAACAGTAGACACCCTTGTAGTAAAATAATTCCCCTGGGAATTGCAAGTTCCTCACAATTAGAGAATGGAACTGAAAGTGTGTTCTCACAGGCTACTGGAGCACTTGAACCACTGACATTGGAGTAAGGGAGGCAGAAGAGGCTGTACAACTGTCTTCCAAATGAATTTTTGAGAAAAAGCTAATTTTGCTCCAGAAGAACACAAAGGGACCATGATATGCAGTCAGAGAGAGAAAGAATAACATTCCTTCACCGGGGCTTGCCAAATCTCCGCAGCATGCGTAGCTTGAAATGATTCCTGACTACGACATTGGCCCAACAAATCCCAACACGGGATCACAGCCTCTTTCCATGCATTGTTTAGAGGTCTAATGCCAAATTGTGGTCTATGATTTCCCATGAGTGGTGGGGCAACTCCTTTGCCCCTCTAGTCGTAATGTATTTTGTTGTCTGGTCTATAAAATGGAAATATTTTTATGTCCTGGGATGTTGGGAATAGAAGATTGCAAGACCTTCAAATACTGATGTGAGCCATGGTTAAAATAATGGAGCATTGACAGATTGCAAAGATGTACAGAAGAAATTTGAATTTTTAAAGTATTTGTGAATGTATTGGACCATTTTTATTGAGAGAGTTAGCCTGGTAAAGAAGCAGTAACAGGGATAGATAACTTTACTACTGATACTATTTTTATTTCTTGACAATGTATGATATACCGTCCTTCAGGAAATAACCTGAGTGGTACATGGTAAGCAACTAATTCCCTTTGTCCTCGAAAGGTATTTTGCATTTATTTACAACAGTGGTTGCTTTCCTCTCCCCTCTGCCCTTCCAGAAAGTTTATGGTAAACAAAAAGGAAATTGGTGACCGATACAAGAGGTATTTGACCAAATATGTTCATCTCACAGCACACAGAATGTTACCTCTCAAACATCTTCTTACTAACAGTCTGAGTTATTAAAAAATAAAATGGGAAATAAAAACAAAATTTAAAGGCATATATTTTCTAATTTATTCAGGTGCAAAATTCCTGCAAAGTTATTTCACTGAGAAGTAGAAACTAGAGTGCTTTTGAGAACACAGACCATAGGGTTTCATTTTCCACTAAATTATGCTGTTGTACCTCTGTTGTCATTAGTATATTTACTTGTTTAATAGAGTAGAAAAGCCCAATTTGTCTGGCATTATTCATTTTATGAGGGAATATATTTATACATATTGATTCAAAGTTGTTTCAGTTCTCTGACCAAAACATGATGAGCATACAGTAAAGAATATCAAAGTACTCTTGACTAACTTTGAGATCTAAGAGTGTAGAGACTTCCTGTGAACAGTTGGAATCCCCCTCAGTGGAAGAAATTTGACTGTTGGACTCTGAAATAAAGGTGGAATAAAACAATCTGTTAGCATTAGGAAAGATTTCCTTCGGAGAACTTTAGGGATGCAAAATCAAAACTATAAATGATGGAAAATGCTGGAAATCTTTGCAATCTTAAGATGAGCCCGTTCACTGTATGTAATGCAAAAGTATCTTTATTGAGAAGATCTCATATAATTTTTGTCACAGTTCCTGCCTAGTTTAAAACCCTGAATGGTTAGTACCCTCAAAATGGGTAGTAATTTGATACTTAGTTTCCTTTGTTTGAGGCATGACCTTCCCTTTTGTGCCCTTTGCAAGATTCAAGCCTGAGTGTAGAAATACTTTCTATGGCAGTCTTGCTTGGCCATGTGCTTCTTAGCTGCTTATTAACATAACTTCTGTGTGTTCCTGTGTTAAAGGATGTCATTCTCACTTTCTTGTTTTACAGATGGAAGAACTAAAGAAAGACTATTGTTGATTCCAAAACACTCTTAAAACAAGGTAAGAGATGTGTTTTTTTCATATTTTCATTCATAATACAATTTCATAATTTGTTTTCATAATTTGTTTTCTTAATTTCATGAGCTGGTAGCAAAGATTCCCTGGACTGTTAGAAGTAACCCACAGAACTCACCTTGTCCCTAAAACAGATTCAGAGAACTGTGTGAGGGCCATAAAATGAAGAGCATACAATCACTTAGGAGAAGTCTCTGTAATTGTACAGCATAACACAGAAACTCCACAGCAGAAGCAAGGGTAAAACTTAACTCTTCAAGATAATGCATGCAGAATTATTTTTATTTCTTTGCACTCCCTTTTCACACTCATTACACAGATTTTAAATTCTGCAGTGAATGGTGTGATTAGGAAACTGATTCACCCCACAGCTCTCTGAACTGGTAAAGCACTGGCATTGAATGAAGTGGAGATGCCACTGGTGGGAAAAAATGTGTTAAATTTTTGATTATATGTAATACTTTATTGTTCTTTGTAATTTAACAATGTAATAGCATGTGGAGTTCTTTAAATGTCTCTACAGTTTGTGTGGATTTGTTTTATCTAAAACAGGCAGCATGAGCAGTACCACAGTCAGGAAACAGCATGCAGATGGCAGTAACAGACTTCTGCCATGTGTCTGGGGCTGACAGGAGATGATCTTCTGTGGGCTTCACAGGTAATTGTTAATAGTAGGACAATGCATGTAGCTTCTAACTTGGTTGTTTTAGGTTGCCGTTATCTTTCTTTAGCCACTCTGTCCCCAGCATTGAAATGAAAACCCAGGTGTCATCCCACACAAGCTCTGCATAAAACTTCATGTGTCAGCCTTGATAATATCTTTACTTCATGTGCTCAAATTTTCATGATATGAAATACAGTGGATTACAAAGATCATACCTGGCTTATTGCATTTAAATACTTTCAATACAAATCCCTAAATAAACAAGTCCACATACTAAAAAGAGTTCCAATATCTTGTCTTTTCCTTTGTTTACTCTAATTATGTAGGTTCTAAAATTGAATCGTTTTTTGTAAAATCCCTTTCTTGACAGTGAAAATACAGCACATTTTCCACTTTGCCAAGTGTTCATTTAGGGTGTTCAAGGAGGTCTATGCATAGTTCAACTCATTTTAAAAAGTTTGTGCTGAGCTACAAGTGTCCCAGATATCTCATGTTATTTGATATGGCTATAAAAACATATTCCATCCTCTGCCTTTATACACTAGGACAACAGACAGCAGCTGAGAAACATGCAGATATTAAATGCAATTCCTTTAATCGAATTCAAACATTTCTGTTAGAAGCATAAAGGAACGACTTGTGATTTCATGCAAGTAAATATAATAGGGTTGTCTTTTTTTTTTTTTCCCTCCTGCAAATGTCTGTGGCCATAACATACCATAAGGGGTGAACTGCTGTTATTAACAACCTAAGGGGTTGCTTCTAGTAGTGGTTGCCCTTGGTGGAAAATATATTTGGAAAGAATCTGAATGACCTTGTACTTTTAAGCCAGCCTGGTACTATTAATATGTATTTTTGCTCAGAAACTCCTAAAGACACAGTTATATTATCTGTCTCTGCAAATACAGCAGCACTACAGGAATAATCAGAAAAGTAACATTGCACGAAAATAGTACAAGTGGTACTTGCAATACTATTGCGTTAGAACTGTAGAGAACTTTACACTTTATTGATACCATAAGGTTTCAAACATTCAAATAGGGGGTTTGTGCTCCATTCAGAATAGCAGCACACGTGTGAATGCTGAGCTACACTCATTGCAAGTTCCAGGTCTTCTTGAAGACACAAAGTATTGGTGTCCCTCCTTTTTCAGTTTGCTGTCCCCTTAAATTACTGGCCTATTAGCGATGGAGGAGTAGAAGGGGAAATAATGAAACAATAAAGATCTAGATTTCATTCACAAAATGTGGTGGAACAGTTCTTTAAATCCTGAAGTTGTCAAGAGGCTGAAAATGTCATTTCTCACCCGTTTCTCACTCATTTCTCAGTAGGTACTGATCACTCATTACTTGTCATGCATCAGAAGCAGCGGTGACCTAAAGAAAGACTTTCAGTAAAAGGAAGCTGAGTAATGCATTTCTCAGAGGGGAGTTCTAGACAAAACAAAAAACTTTCTCTTTGGTTTTTTTTGTGCAGAATTGTCTTTTTTATAAGATAGTAAAGGCATTCCTGTTATCAATTGCACCATGGGCTTCCAGTATTCCAGCATCATTAAAGCCTGTTGAATGTGATCCCACCGTTTGCTGCCACTTTGGCCTTCATCTACTGATGCACTTAAACGTATTGGTGGGATCTATTCACCAATACCATTTATATGCCAATGCTCTAGGCTTTATATAATCATGAACTGCAATGGACAGAGTGACAAAACAATGTGAAGAAGCAGATAGAACCTGTGATCACCCCACCAGTAGGGAAAAGACTTCAGGGGTTTTAGAAAAAAATCTGAGATTTGTGGCAAAGGTTGCACTACTACAATACAGTCCAAAATATCATAGAATCATATAGTATGCTGAGTTAGAGGGAACCCATCTGGATCACTGAGTCCAGTTCCCAGTCCAGTGCAGGACACCCCAAGAGTCACACCACATGCCTGAGAGCATTGTGCAAAGGCTTCTTGAACTCTTTCAGGCTTGGTGATGAGATCACTTCCCTGGGGAGCCTGTTCCAGGGCTCAAACACCCCCTGGATTTTTCCTAAAATCCAGCCTGAACCTCCCCTGACTCAGCTTCATGATATTATATGAGTGGGTGAGGAGCAGCTCTCATGCAAAGAAACAAATATTTAAGTGAAATTTACTTATTTATTTTGCAGTTATAAAGACTTTCAATGTTCTGTTGTTGTACACTGCTTTGCTGATTTTGATCAAGAGGTTAGTACAGGAAGGTGCTCTTCTTTTAAAGGCACAGAGAGCTGAGATGTCTTGACCAAGGTTGCTTAACAGTTCATGGCATAGCCAGGCTTTGAATCCCAAAGAAGAGCAAATGAACAATGGTTCTTGTGTGATTTACACTCTATAAAAGAAAGGAGTGTTCAGTGATACGTTTTATAGGGGACACAAACTAATGTGTGTTTGTTGAATGATATCACAGATAAGATGGCTTTTGAATGGGTGTGTGAGTAAACCCAATATTTTAGAAGACTTACAGAGTCTATATTAATTTATTCTCTAACAGACAAGAATCCAAAAAGCAATAGTTAATTTATCTTTCTGCTCCTTCTGTGAATAGAGCTAGTAATTATTTTTTAAATTTCTTTAAAAAATGAAAATTATGTTTCTTATCTAAAATATTTCAACTTGTGAGTGAGAAAAGTGATGGGTGGGACTGACTTGTTCTCTTGGTTAAGTTAGAGATGCACAATGGGTAAAACAAGAGTCCTAATCATGCACCTGCTCCTACTGCAGACCATGTTTCCCTCACTATCTTCTATCAAAGCTGTGTGTAAATAAATACATATTAAGCTTCAGAGAGGGAGACTGAATCAGGCAGAGAAAAGATTATAGAATCATAGAATCGATTGAGTTGGAAAAGACCAACGAGATCACGAAGTCCAACCCTTGGTCCAACTCCAGTCCATTTACTAGATCATGGCACTCAGTGCCACATCCAATCTGTGTTTAAAA
>JAOXXN010000446.1:99672702-99686827 GCA_026770055.1 Myrmophylax atrothorax | reverse complement strand
GGCCTTTCTGATAGTCTTCAGCATTCTACCTTGAAAAAAGTCTAAACAAGATTAATTAACTAAAGGAATTTGAGCTCTGTTCTGTGGTACGGCTTAGGATATATAAACAATGAACTTAGGCTACTAGGATTAACTTACTAAAAATCTACTTTGCTATAGTTACAGTGTTCCTAAAATCTATAAAAATGAAAAGTCAAAAAATCAAAAACCCCTTCGGCATCACAGTCTTCCTAAGAGGAGCCAGTCAGTGTTTAAAAAACATTTGGATCATGCCCTTAATAACATGTTTTATCAGCTCTGATCAGCCAAGCAGTGGCATCGCAATTATTCTGAAGGATTGCTGTGGGTCCCCTCCAACTGGACCTATCCCATTCTAACTTATCCTGTCCTGTCCTATCCTACCCTATCAATCATAGTCAATAAAACTAAAATTTCTTTTCTTAAAGTCCCTTTTGTTTTTCCCACATCAAAACTTTGATGGTTTTATATTCAGCTAGATGCTGGTGACTTGGGGATTTTACATTCTAGGAACGTATTCTAAATAAAGTTTCAGGTTTGCTCTTGAATTGCTGTATTTTAGAATCCCTCATTTGTTTACCTGCCCAGTATTTAGCTTAGTGGAAAATAAAAGGCCTGACCAGTCTAACATTGCTAAATGGTAATAATAAATATTTTAAGGATGCTCCCCTCCAGTGGGAGAACAAAGAAACCAGATTTTGGAACTGGGACAGGAACAGAGTGAGAGAGCAGAAAAAGCAGAAAAGAGACAAAAGTATTTTCATAGTAGATGAGGTAGTATGGGTGTAGGAAGATTGCTAGGGTAAAACTTAGAGGAAAAGAAGTTATATTCACATCCTAACATAAGTTAGAACCGAATGGAAATTTTAGGGTAAAATGCCACTCCCTGGATAGAATGCAGGTGGCAGCTTCATGATGATTCACCATACAACAGTAAGCACTTGCTAAGGGGATAAAACAGAGGGTGGAATGGAGTGGAGACACCACAGCCAGGCTCTGTGGAAATCCTTGCAGGGAGGGGAACTAGATGGGACTTTGTAGCTGATAAACTGCACAGCACCTGTCAGCCAAGGGAGATAAGAAATGGTGTCCTGCTGCTGAGCCAACAACGGTGGCAAAATCATTCTTCTCAGATGAATTTTGTTCATTAAAGCCTAATTGTAATATTAACACACACCTCCATCCCAGTTACCTGCCTCCAAGGTACAACCACCGCATACTGGGCACATGCCCTATATTTTTTGACTGGACCTTTAAAAGCAAAGAGAGAGAATTTTACACCAATCAGCAACAAAGGTATTTATGAATCGAGTCACTCAAGCTCCACCTAAACATAAAGAAATAGTGCAAAAGTAAGTCAAGAATGGGGGAAAAGTTATGGAAGACTCCATCATAACAGCTGGGATCAGTTGATGGGCTGAACCTGTCTTGTCCCCCACACGGACACCTGTTGGGTAAGAATTGTACTCTATGATTGCTGAATGCTTGTATTGGGGGTTAGAGCTTGTCTGTGTATTTCTTTGGATACATGTTTGCAGTCAGATACCATCACTGGCAACCCTTGAACCTTCACCTACCACAATTTTATACTAATAAAGACTGTAATTCTCTAAGCTGTTAGTGATGGTCCTTCAAAGGTGCTGGCATTTGTGAGCAGCAGGCAGCACACTCAAATACAGTGGGAAGACTTGCTGAGGGATCTCCCTTATGCTGTTGGTGTAGTGCCCTGTAAAGGGCAGTCCAATTGCTCTCTGATCCAGTGAGACTGTTCAGTGCAGGATCCCCATAACAGGACGCTGACAAGACTGGTCGGGCACAAGGGTCTTGGCTTTGCTGGGGCACTGACTGACAAATCAAACACTAATGGTTGAGTAAATCTCCCCTTTTAACATGATAATGGGTGTTCAATTTAGTCTTGAGATCAGGAGTAAGGTAAGCCACAAACACAGTTTGCACAGAGGGAGAACCCCTAAAGGAAATAAATCAGTGAAAATTTATGGGGTTTGTGCAGGCCTTTACTCTCTTAATAAGGAAAACAGAATTATTTTAAATGCAAAACTTATGTCATGTCATATTTTCATGAAGAGATAAAATCACAAAACAGAAAATTTGCATCTTCACTGGGATACAGTCAAGCAGGTGAAGGAGGGTGAGAGGCAGTTCCAAATTCAACACTTAGCATTTGGATCAAGGATGATGTTCCTATTACCAGAAGACATCAAATCTGCACTTGATCTGTGATATAATTTAAAACCTGCTTGATTTTAAATTTCGTTTGTATTTATTTAGCAATGAATAACTGTTGATAGTGTTTAATGGAATCATTGAATCATAGAATGGTCTAGGTTGGAAGGGATCTTAAGGATCGCCTAGTTCCAACCCTCCTGCCATGGGCAGGGACACCTTTCACTAGACCAGGCTGATCAGAGCCCTATCCAACCTGTGCTTAAGCTATTCCAGGGATGGAGCATCCAAAGCTTCTCTGGGAATAAGATGATTATGTCTTTTCTATTAAACATAACTATTTAGATCACTATCGTCACTCTCTTTGCATGTGTATAAATATACTATTGTCCACCAAAAAGTTTGGGATGGCTGAACCATGCATAAAAAGAATATGTAAGAGTTGTTTAGATCTACACATGAGCTTAGGGAGCCTGTTGTTCAGATTGCTAAAATGTTTCAGTGTCCTGTATTTAACTTCAGATGTAAATGTATTATGTTTGTCTGTATGTATGTATAAAATGTGCTATATGAAATGTCATTTTCTTTGGGAAACCATTACCTTCTCATTTAGCCATATAATTTAGAATAATTTACATAAGAAAATAATTTAAATGTATTATTGTTTTATGAAATCTGGCAAAACCCACTTCTCCTTTGCAATTATCTTTTCTGTGCTACTTTCCCCCCTCTCTCCTTCAACTGTTTCAGTAACTTTTAAGTTTGTTTAATTGGCAGGTGCGATGAGTGAGGACACAGAATCTGTGCTGAATGATCACAAATCCTGGGTACTTCACTCAAGGATTTATCTTTTTCCATATGCCTGTGTCATTTCCATTTACACAATCAACATTTGCCAAAATCTAATTGCTTAGTGAGAGACACTAAAACTCTTGGTGATATCACTGATTTATACCCTGTTTTTCAGAATGTGCCTGACCTAAAAAGGGTGGGAGGAGAGACTTCATAGTGTCTTTTTGAGGTACACCAATGTACTGGCAAGGAACGATTGCCAACACAAACCTGTGGAACTGATTAATTTAGGTCAGAAAAACACTACAGCTGGCTGGGAAGGAGGAATGCTATGCTACTGTAGAAGATTTTTTCTTATAACATGAGAAACACAGGATAGCTAAAAGTTTACAATTATAAATTTCATATGTTTGTGGGGGTAAATTATTTACAGAGATTTGCTTCTAATTATTGATTCATCTTATCTGGCCATATATCTTCTTTACCTACCTCTCTGTCCATTTGTTTGGTCTTGTTTTTTCCATTGCTTTTGGTAGAATTGCTCTTAATATGGAATTGTGGTTAGAGTCATGCTAAATAAGCCTATATGTGGGTTATTTAGGAGAAGAAGGTCATAGACTAACCTATGTTGTACATATGTTTTACCTATATTCATATATATTCATACAGACAGTGAAATTCTGATAATATGAAAACTTCTATCAGGGTCAAAGAGAAACCTCTTTGAGCATTGTGTAAGAACAAATAAAACAAGAAGACAACCTGAGATATGATGCAGGATCAGTACTATGGATAATAATGAAGTAAGACCTTGCTTTGCATTCTGTGTGGTAGCTACCAGTCTTCTTTATGCAATGTGTGCACAGAACAAGAGAGAAAAAGCTCAGAATTATTTTTTTTTTAGCTCATGGAAGGACTAATAGAAAGTCAGTACCCCATGGAAATCCACATGAAAGCAGTACAACTTTTGTAAACACTGTCTTTGCCATCATTATTCTGTCTGGGCTCTCTGCTTCAATTTTAGACACCAGCCTATATTAGAAGTAAATTATATTTCAGGTGTTTCATTAAGGCTTTGTTTCACAATTTTGTGTGAAAAATTACCTGTAAACAGATGTTTGAATTCCCTAACAATTCAGATGTATTCAAAATTTCGTGTATTCTAAATTTAGGTAAAGAAAAATTACTGCCAGAAAGTCTTATTCGGTAGAATAGTCCCCCATGTAATATAGTCCTACCCTGTAAATTTTGATTTCCAGAAAAACAAGACCGATCAGCGAATGAAAAAAGATCCTTCTCATTTTCATTCCTGTTTAAGGAAGATAAGAATTGGAAGAGAAATAGTCACTTGGAGAGTGAAAACAGAAATTTGTAAACAGATACGTCAGCTTAGTATTGCTGCTACCTAAATGGGAAAAGTACGTGATATACTGACACAAAAATTTGCAGGCAAACATTGGCTTTTTCTGCCAGCCCTAGAAGATGGTTGAAAGCCATGTAAGTCCAAGTAGCACAATGCTGAGTCAATTGGCCCTGACATGGACTCTATTTATGCTCTTTCTTGTTTCAATATGGGCAATGCCACATTGTGCATTGCATAGTCAAGTGCTCTTTAGTTCTATGTCAAGAGGGTGCATTTTATCCAAAGTGTCAGATTTATGTGCCTAATTGCTCTCTGGAATTGCTTAAGTTTGTTTTGAAGATCCAGATTCTGGTTTTGATGGTGGAAGAGTCTTGGGTAAACTGACAGTGTCTAAGACCTTGAACTGAATAAACCAGAATTTATTATATGTAGTGATAAGAAATTTGCTCATTCCTTATGAAAGTACATCATTCTCTACTCTGCACGTTGTGAAATTCCATGGACAACTAGTAATAACGGAAATTGGGACTGATATGTGGGTTGCAGACAGGGTGGTTACCTTCAAGATATATCCTTCTGTGTCTGTTTTTATTGACATGTAAGAGGCAGAGGCATAAACAGATGTGCAGGAAGCAGCCTGGTGATGGCTATGAGAAAGGCTAAAAGAAAGTATCATAGAGCTTTATCTTTGAAAGCTCTTGTTTTTCAGAAGTCCACTGGTGTGTTGGAAGGATCAGAGATTGTGCTTAAACTGTAGTTATGCCATGACTTTTTAATAAAATACAATTATTATTTCAATTCATATTTTCTTGTGCACTGCCTCCTTCTGGTACCACATCAAACACAATCACTGAATAATTTCTTATCACTTTTGGAATAAATAAATCTTCTACTCTTGTTGGTAAGGAGGCTTTGAACTGAGTGTACTTGGGAGTAATTAGGCTGAGATATCTTAAATGCTCATCTGTGCAAGTAAACTCTTACAAACATATCCACAGGACAAAATAGCTTGGACAGCTCCAGTAATGACTATTTGGGCTTGAATATTTGACTGTATTACTGGGTCACAACATGAAAGGCAGTAGTAAGATCACAGATTCACAGAATGGGTAAGGTTGGAAGGGACTACAGTGGGTCATCTGGTCCAACCTCCCTGCTCAAGCAGGGTCATCCTAGAGCACATTGCAGAGAATTGCATCTAGGAAGTTCTTAAATATCTCCAGTGAGGGAGATTCCACAACCTCTCTGGCCAATCTGTTCCAGTGCATTATTGCCTGCACAGCAAAGAAGTTCTTCCTTGTTCAGGTGAAACTTCCTTTGCATCAGTTTCTGCCTGTTGCCTCTTGTCCTATTGCTTGGCACCACCAAGAGGGGCCTGGCTCTGTCCCCTTGACACTCTCCATTCAGATACCGGTATACATCGGTTATGTCCACTCTCAGTCACCTCTTCTTGAGGCAGAACAGGCCCAGCTTCCTCAGCCTGTCCTTGTAAGAGAGATGTTCCAGTCTCTTAACCATCTTTGTTACCCTCCACTGGACCCAATCCAGGAGCTCCATGTCTCTCTTATCCTGAGGACTCTAAAACTGGACACTTCGGACACAGCCTCACTACTGCTGAGTAGAGTGGCAGGATCACCTCCCCTAACCTGGTGGCTGTGCTCATCCTAGAACCTGTGGTTAATTCAGGCAAATATTTACTTCTCAGTAACTCAGTTCCATGTCTGTAAAACAAGGATGGAAATAAAAATCTAACCCATACAGTGTTGCACGAAGTCTCAGAGATGCTGCAGTCCAAGGATAACAGGAGAGAAAATACGAGCTGTCTTGGAAGTGCCTGTATAAACCAGGGTGGTTATAGATTCCATGTGAGAGCTGCACAATACCTAACTTCAGCAACGTTATTTGGGTCCCCAGTTAAATACTGGAATCCCTAGATTCTCTACCTAGCTAATGGAGAGGAAAGCTGCTTCCAAAGGGCAGTTCAGAACATAACATGAGTGAAGCTCACACCCTGAATTGTCATCAGGACAAGTTGTTAGCTATACAGAAATGCTATTAAAATGACTTCCTAGGTTGTGTACACTTTGCATTATGTACATCTACCCCAGTGTTTTCCTACAATGTGGCTACTATACTAGTCTTCCCTCTTCCCCAAAGACTGCCTTAGATTTAACACTAATAAGAGGTTTGCACAGCTGTACAAAAAACCCAGGAACATGTTTAAATAGAGTTTTCCCCAGCCATTTGGATGGGTCATTGAATTTTACGTTGCTTCAGTTGATAAACTGAAAAATATTTAAACTAACCTAAACAAGATAAATATCAGGAAAACACAAGGAACCAGATAAAATGTTTTTAGCACAGCAGCATTTTGGGGCTCCCTGAGTTCCATTATATTTTCTGAAGTATGGTATCTAAATTTCTTGCACTTGTTCGGGGCTTTGAGAAGGCCCCTGGTGATACATGAGGGATTTCTGTGCATAGTTAAGATGAACACTGAAGGAAGAATAGAGTCCTTTAGTTCCCTCCTGTCTGTGTAAATCTTCAGATGTTCTGAGCTGCCTTTTGATATTCTTCAGAAAGGTAGCTGGAATGTGGTTGAGAATTTCACTGTGGTAATCCCATGTTGCTAGTGATATTATAAGTAATATTAAATGTCAAAACTAACAAAAGAAAGGCTGTCTTTTTCTTCCATTCCAGTCAAAGAAATAGAGAATTATTCAAGTTATTCAAAGCAGTAGCATATTTCACAGGTTGTGGCAGAAATCTAACATCAGAGCTTTTTATTTTTTATTTATTTTTTATTTTTTTTGGCATGCAGTCAGACTTAGCTGATTTGTACTTATTTTATACATATGTCAGGGACACCAAAGGAAGTAAGTGCTAACCAATCTCAAAACATATGCCTTGACAGAAAATATTATAGGTCACAGAATGCAAAGCTACTGGCTACCCACTGTGTTGCATTTATCATGAGGAAACCTCATAGGAAAGCTGCCATTCTCACCAAGTGTGTGCACAGAGACCCAGTAGTAGCTGTCACTCTTGGAGAAGTCAATTTGTATTGAAATTGCAGAAAATACAAATAACAAATAAGTTTCTGGACTGCCAAATAGTGGTCTATTTAGGGTACTTTATAAACTCTTCTTATCCACACTGAGCTAGAATGAAATTCTGTGATATGACAAAGTGTTTATGAACCATGTGGGGCTTTTATCTTTGTGGTTTTGTTTTGTTTTTATTTTTGTTTAATGAATGCAATCCTATTTGTATTGTTAGTCTGTGAGAAGGTTGGAAAAAGAGTTACTGCTGGCCAAAAAGGTATCAGCAAGGCAGCTGAGCAATGATGGCTGGAGTTATGGTTGTTTTGAGCTTTGCACTTTCGGAAGGCATTGAGTAGCCTTCTGAATTAAAACTCTAGCAAAATGTAGGCAGAGGATAGACAAGGAGCTGGGTAGAAGACCAAGTTGATGAAATGAACATTAGACCTTATCTATGTTGTGTCTAGAACTGAGTTCTTAGTTCAGCGTTTTCTTATTTCCTGGTCTCCTTTGATATATAATAAACCCCACGTCTTTTCAGACTGTTGCTAAAAGCATCCTGGCATGTCTTCCTGGGGAATGTTTTTCCAGGGCTCTACAAACCTTCAGTTTGGATTCAAATGTCAAGTGCTAAGCTCTAAAGTAGAACCAAACATCCCTCTTCCCTCAAAAATATTACTGACCAGAAACTTATTTAAACCAAAGTATTTACAAATTCTGTTGGATTTGGCAAGCCATCATGAATGAACAAAACAACAACAAAAAGGAAGGTATCTTTTCAGAAAAAATCTGTATTATTTACATCTCTTCAAAAGAAAACATCTGAGTATTGCCAAATAACAGATTTGAAAATTGTCCTTAGAAACAGATTTTTAGAAAGAGTTTTATAAATCTCACTCAAACCAAAATGTTTTGGTTGACCCACTCTCTTCTTAGGTCTCTTGAGCAAATTAACAATGTTTATTTCAAGCAGACCCAAGGTGGGTTTTTTCTTTTTATTTTTTTCTCTTTTTCTTTTTCTTTTTTTTTTTCTTTTTCTTTTTCTTTTTATTTTTATTTTCTTTTTCTTTTCAGTTTTCAGCAGTGTTAAATCAACTTGGATGTATGTGGCTCTGCACTAAGATACCTCATAAACACCTCCTGCTCTCAGTTTTTTATAATGATTTCCTGTTTTAGTGCTGGCACTTTGACCCCTTGCAGGCTTGCAGTAACAGAGTTAATTTTTTAGTTCAGGGCAACAGGGAATTGTGTGACATGGTTTAAGCTGTGATCACATCTACCAGTGAGGCTCCAGGTCTGCAACATTGCATCTGTCTAGGGCTGATTGAACGTGAGCTGGAAATATCTACAGCACCAATATACTGTTACTACTAAGACCCTAACCCAAATTCTCAAAGCAGCACACTTTTCTCCATGTACACACCACTTTTTGCTATTTAACTGCAGTATTTTCTAGATTATTATCTCCTGGTTTCCACCACTATATCTAGGCACTTCAAGTGGTTGCAGAAATTCATTTTTCCATTTTGAACAAGGGCCTGGTCTTGTCAACAATTTTGTACATACTTTTTGAGTTAATCAAGTGTAGCAAGCACTGTTGGTTTTGCTTGTTGAGCCTGTGGGTGTCAGGACTGTGGAAACAGGCTGGTCATCAGGTGCTGTGGGACTGGGAATGACAAGGATGCTGGTGAAGTATTCATGCTTGGGGCTGCTGTCAAGAACTGCTCAGAGCTGCGTGGGGACTGGAAGGGCAAAAATGGGATCAAAGTAATGAATCTATATAGCAGCAATATAAATTAGTGCAGAATATGAAATCCTAGCCCAGCTGACCCAGAGGAACTCTTACCTTGAGTTTGACTATATCTCTTTATGATATTGGGAGAAATTTGAACTTCTTGTTGGCTTTATGTGAGGTCTCCCTTTTAAGTTATCAGACTATCTGGCAATTCCTTCCAGGGAAACTAAGACACAATAGCCATAGAATTGTGTCCTGCTAATGGAGGTTATCCTGCAGGTAGCAAAATGTACTGTTAAATGGTTGTGCTGGTTTAGGTCATGGGTTGCTTTCTGCTAAAGGCTTCCAACAAATCTGTTTAATCCAGTATAGGCACTATATGTTCACCTAGTAGGGACAAAACTGTCTGTCCATCTCTCTCTCTCAAATTATGGGGATCTAAGCATAATTGATGTTAAACATCTGTCTTCCTTATGTGAGAAGTGTCTTTCAAAACACCACTATGCACAGTGGTAGCACAGGACATAAAGGGGTTTGCTGTTAGAGAACATATGGATGTCATGTCAGTTTGCAGGTATATAAGGCTGCATTTCTGAATTTCATCACTGGTGTTTTTATGCTGCTGTCATTAGGAATTTGGCTGTTCCCTGGCATCATGAATATGTGTTGACCTTAAGCACAAAGGTGTAATGTTTTGTGTTATTTTTTTATGTATGATTAACATGCCAACCAATAAGAATGCTATTAACTTTAGAGTGCACACAAGAAAGGATAGGGATGCTAAAATGTGTAGTTGTATTCCAGATACCACTTGATCCATCCAAATCACTTTTTTCTCTGTAAGACTGTTTCTCTGCATTTGTAGGATTCAGTCTTTCCTGACTCCTTCCTCTGCTCATCCTGCATTTCAGAGAGGTCATGGTTATAGCAAACCACTGCTGCAGTGTGGAGGTGCTGAGTGAGTGTCTTGGCCTGGCAGTATTGTTGAGAGGAACTTCTGTGCTACCATCAAAAAATTTGCATATGTGGAAAGTCTTCTGATACAGAGCTAACTTAGGAGTCCTTGCAATGTGTTGGCTGTTGCTTAGACACAATTATGAACTGGGCATCAAAGCTTAGTGTTCCTACCACATTGCTTTGCTGGGACTGAATGTGAGTGCCTGAAGATACTGAATTCTTTTGGTATAGCCATAAATGCAAACAGGATGTCCACTAAGAACACAAAATATATAGTGATAATAACCCAAAAGGGATGGCTTATGCAACAACTCTCCCTCCAATTAATGTTGCACATCTCATATAATGAATTTCCTCTTCAGCTTTTATCTCCAACTAGGCTAAGAATATCTTGAATTTCTGGAAAAATTAAAAAACTCTTGGTCAACCCTGCTGCATCCTTTGTTGACTAAGAAAATCTTTCTTTATCCTTTAAGCTATCAAATCCCAGCTGTTCCCAGAGTTCACTGATGTGTCAGGAAGGAATTACTTTAACACTTTCACAAAGAAATATTTGCTCATACAGACTGTTTAGCTTTGACTGTTGTTCAGGGGACTTTGTTTCTTTACCACCACTGGCTGTTTCTCTAGCTTTTAAGCAGCACACTTTGCTGCCCACCATGAGCTGTCCTTTCCCAGCCAATGTGGTCATGCATGATTTTCACATTCAGTGACTGCCAGAGTCAGATCATACCCTCATGACCCATATAAAATCTGTTATCAATTTTCTCTCACTATGAAATATAAATTATTAACAGACCTTAAGCCTCTGCTGCACCAACTATTTAAAGTAATGAATTTCTTTCTTTAAACAGTAGAAGCAAAGACATTACAGCAATTATTTTCATTCTGCAACATAAGTGGATTAGATTTATCACTGTTGGTTCAGGTTCCACAATAAAGTAGGTTTATTTATTGTTAGCTTGGGTTAAAAAAGGGAAAGAGGTGTCCAAAATCCTTACACACACATCTGTTGGTTTAGAACATGGGAGCTCTGGTGCTTGCCTTTACTCCTTTTCCTGCTTCATTGTATGCAGGCCAGAGAGTCAGAATAGTGCTGGTAGGACAGTACAACCACTGCTCACAGAGTGAATCATGTCGGGCAAGCACACAACTGACTATGTAGTTATGTTCTAACATAAAAATAAATGTGAGTATAGACACTACAGAGACATTTGCCAAAGCCTTTTTTACGGAGATATGCAAATGTGCATGTCCTGTTCCTCCTAAGAATTTACAAATGTCTTGTGCTCTTTAGCAATTTAACCAAAATGCACCTTTTTTCTTCATTAAGGATGAGGAGCTGGGCTTGGGTGTCTGCTGCCATGGGAAAAAGAGAGGTAGAGGAATGAGACTGAGCTGTGATGCTGGGGAGGAGACTGAAGAATCAGACTTGCTGTCTCTGCTACTGACAAACAGTCCAAGATAATAATTTCTGTAGTTCCTGTTGCTTTTCCTTCTGATAGCAATACCTTGTACCCTGACCCCTTGTCAAGAACATCATGCAGTCTGTTTGCCCACGGGCCTGGCCTGAGCAGCAGAGGGAGAAGGGCCTTGAGCTGCTAAATGCTGACTTACTGAGCTGGCTTCAGGATGGTTCAATGGGTGCTGGCAGGTTCAGAAGGACTGGGGAGATGACAGCTGGCAGTAGTGAGATGTGCTGATTCTGCCTCTGTGCTGCTACTGTGTTCTCCCCTGATGGGGATCCCACAGGTCGACACATGTCTCCCAAAGCTCTAAGCTGCACATACCACAAAGGAGATGAATGGCTGAACTAAAACTGTGTGTCTGCATTTTATTTTGTTAATCAAACACTTTTTTCACATGAAATAGGATTTTCTCTGGAAGCCAGAGCAAAGCCTGATTGAGTAGTGCATTTATATTAACTGGTTAGTCTTAGCAGTCTCATAGGATGAATTTTAATTTCCTGCCCAAAATGTCTGTGTGATGTGTGGCATGTTTTTAAGCAGCAGATATTTTCACAGAAGATGCACTGGTGCTTCTACAATGAGCATACATCTGATTTGCAAAGTACCCTGAGATCTTCTACATTCCTCATGGGAAATACTGTCTCTGTCTTGCATTTCTCTAAGGTTGGTGGAGTCATTAAACATCCTGGGAAGTTCTACATAATGATTTTATAGCAATGACTGTTGGTTTTCATAACTTTTTAGTATGTCAGTTAATTCTTGTCTCATGACGTCAGTTCTTTCACCAACACAGTTCTCCATCATTGGCTTGACGTCCAAGCATTGACACTCTGCTATTTAAAACCAAGCAATGTCTAAAACACCATACATAATTATTTTCAAAGCCATAAGGTCATTTTTCTGCAATCAAGAAATCCTATAAATTTTGCCTATTAGAGGCACAATAATGATCAGAATAAAGTGGTCAGAAAAAAAGTTCTGGGTTTTTATATAGTAACATTTTGTTCTTTTTCTTTGCAAATGGGGAAAAACCCCACAGCAACAACACTATAAAAATAATCCACTTTCAACCATGAACTACAAGTCATGGGTGAACGGGAACATAATGTTTATGGTGAAGTATTTATATTCATTGTACAGGATCTGCTGGCTGCATTTACCACTATAGCTGATTTCTCTTAAATCTGGGAGAAAATCTAAATGTTTTACAACTATTTTCTATGGACAATGATTTGTCATTTCTGTATTATGCATTTTCATCATAAGTGAAGTGAACACTTCAAAAACCACCTAGCGTACACAGTAATTTTACTGAAGTAATTTACATGAAGACTCTGAGTCACACCCAAATTTAAACCTGGATATGAAAGAGTTTTCCATGGAGCTCTTAACAGAGTCCTGGAGCTCTCATTGACAACTATAGTGGGTTACAATCAGTTTTGCTGCCTTTAGTATGTATTCCACATCCTCAGGATGGCATGGCATCTCTGATGTGAGAGCTTAAATCTTCCAAGCAAATATTTATGTAAGAAACATTAGCAATTTAACTGTCATAGTGAGAGGAATAGTAGTTGGGGTTTCTATTTCCTTAGAAAAAGACAAGGACCAAACTCTTAACAGATTAAATGAAAACCTACTTTCTTCTTTGGGTTTGTGCTGTTGTCTGGGAAGAATTCATAGAGGGATTTGGCCTGTTTTCTGAATCATGAGCTTCTTTGAGGTTTACATATTGCTCCTATTCCACCCTCCTCTCAGCTATGTTGAAACTTGATTTCCATTATGCCTTTCATCTTCCTGAACAAATAGCAGTTGCTTCTGTGTCCTCTGTAGTTTTCCCACCTGATTTCTCTGTGTCTTGAGCAACTGAGAAAACTAGATATGCCATTTCTGATTCAGCAGGGATCTCATTTTAACTTTGCTCACCCATTTCCCTTAGTTATTTTGTAAACAAATGCTTCCTTTGCCCTGTCTTTGTTTCTAGCTTTCTAATTCTTCTTTCATTTGCAATAGGACATGTGCTCCATATCTGCAGCAATTTCATGGTTTATGCAATACCTGGAGGCATCTTCAATGCAAACTTTGTAGTTGGCACATCCCTTTGCTGTGCCACTCTAATTTCCCATTGTCTACTGGGACACACAGAGGCCTCTTTCTGATTTCACCCCATTGTCAAACCCTTCTTTCTGTGACTTTGCAGCAAGAATTCCCATTTATTCTGCTCGAAGACTGGAGTCATTACTACAGCATAAGGATATTGCAAAGGTTGCTCTTTCAACCCCAAACTCCACAGACCCATGAGAAAAGGTAACTGGGTTATGTCAATGCAAAACAAGTACCAAACTCGAAGATCCATACAATGAAATGTGATGTCAAAGTGCAGAGAGGCTTTCAGAGGTGGAGGTTTACTAGTGCTGGAGGCTGGAAAGTGTGGGCTGCAGGTTTCCTTCTATCAGTGTTTCACTCTTCATGTACCAAGTTGTGATGGGTTTGATTTGGTCCTCCCTGGTAACTAAGGGTAACTAGGGAAGTGCTCATTAAAAAAGGTATTCCACACATGTTTTTCCAC
>JAOXXN010000446.1:99655325-99672602 GCA_026770055.1 Myrmophylax atrothorax | reverse complement strand
TGGTTAGAAGAAGTCAGCTGTCAGCTAGCCCAGCCCAGCTCAAGTCACCTGACAATTCCAGGCCTAGTCTGGACTTTCAAACCTAAATTTAGGCCCACCTAGGTGAACCCATAACACAAGTGCTCTGCGCTGAAGCTGAGTGCCTGTGGACTTATCTGTCCTACTTGAGGCACACTGAAGCTTTATATTAGTTTAGCATCTCTTATCTAGGTCTAACCTCCAAAATTCCAAATCAAACCTATCAGAAAACTAACAATGTATTTACTCTATTTGTGATACTCACTTGGTCCTGTAGTTCTGCTCTCTCCTCCACCTACAGCGTAGTGGCTGATTTTAGAAAGTAAGCTCCTCAGGGAAGAATATCCGGGTATCCAGAGAGGTGTCAAGAAGAGAGGAAAAGAGTCTCATCTATTTGTTTGATACTATAAACAACCATCCAACAATAAATTTGACATCACTCCTTGACCATGCAAGAGTCCAAAACTTTTAAAGATAAACATTATCCTGAGATGAAGTGCTATAGTCAGTTGCTTTATATTTAAAGATCTTGTCATCATCAAAATTATTGCAAAACATGATTTCTCTGTTAGTTTTGGGGAATTGTTAGTAGGATAAAATTTTAACAGTACAGCTTCTTTCAACTCTTAGGGGTCCCAAAAGCTCTACAAACCTCATACAGGAATTGCTTCATTCCGTGCAGAGTTACAGTCATCTCCAGGCTGAAACACAGCAAAGATTTAGCATTGCTATATACATTTTTAGAAAGAACACTATGACAAATGTCATTTGCAACAGAACTGCAAGGAGAACTGCAGGATGTACATTTCTGTTGGAGTGTGGTGAGGATAGCTGAGCGAACAGTCTTCTAAAACTGCAGCATGGGATTTTCAGTGCTTCTGAGCTCATTGCATCTTTGTCCAGCAGCAATGTCCTCCAGCATCACGCTTCTGTGTCTGTTAAGCTCTGAGTCAGGAAGTAGAATGTCACCTTCTGAGTCACAGGTGTCCTCTGTCCTCTTGGGTTTCACTGGAAATTTTTAATGCATGTGGAGAGACCAGAGTCAGTCCCAATTGCTTTGTGAATGAGCCTAATGCATGATTTACCAGGCAGAAGCGGGACTGGATCACATCTACAAGGCTCTCCTTTTGAAGCAGACCTCTACAGCTAGAGGCACTCTCCCCTCACACTCTTCAGTTTTTCTCTTAAGGACCTGTTTTGTCTAACCTGAGGTACTAGCTTTAATTTAGGTGGTGTGGAACATGTTGCTGCTCAGCAACTCACTGAAAGCTGTGATCTACCATCATTATTTCATTTCAGTGCCTCATCAGCTCCTAATGTGCTGGCTGATACATTAGTAATGTTTTTCACATGCATTTATCACTCTCAGGTGTCATGCAAGTGTTATGGGGACTGCAGCTGGCTCACAAACCAGGTAGAGGGGCTGAGGCCAGGCTTCTCAAGCCCCAGCTGCAGAGCAGGATTTAATCTTAGCCACAGGCTGCAACCAGGACTATTAGGTTAGATCTAAAAGGTCAATGCTTTTGAGATCAAGGCTGTGGCCAAATGACAAGTCATGTATGTGTGTAGTGAGGGATCCCAGGAACATTAGCTGCTTAAACCCAAGGCCACTATTGATTGTTAATATAAATTCACTGATTTTACAGCTTTGAACAGGAAATGTTGTTTTCTAAAATGCTCAATTTTAATCATTTGGCCTAAAATTCTCTCTCACTGTCAATGAATGCTAGGTTCAGTGGATAATTACATTAATTTATTTCCAATAAATTTCAAATTAAAATGATATACTGTGGAGAGACTTGATTGAAAATCTTGCTGCTTTGCTCCTCATTTGAAAACTTATCTGCAATTAGTCAAGCTGTCAGATACCCAGGGAATGTGTTTATTTATTTATTTTTGCTGGGAGGAGGGGAGGAGGGAATAAAGCTATTTCTGTTACCATGTGGGAAAGCCTGTGGTAAGGCTTTTTGTGCATGCAAGATTTCAGAATATTTCAGATCATAGTCCACCATGAGATAAATCTTAGATTTTGCTTTAGTATGTTGTTTTCCACTGGTACTAGCATAAATCACAGGCTATTTAGTAGATGCAAGTCCTAAAAAAAGAAATCAGATGCCTGAAATTAGATGTCAAGTGTAATCTTTAAATCCTTCCTCCCATCCTTCCCCGGCCCAGAGCTGTGAGCATGGATTTTATTTCTGCTTCATGTCCTTGGGATTCTGAGCTGTGGCTGGTGCCAAGCAGGGGCTTTGTGTTGTTCCAGTGCCAGAGCAGCAGAGCAAGGTGCGATGTTGTGCTTCCTGTCAAGTAGCCTCTCAGTCACAACATTTACCCAGAGTTAGAAGCTGAGGTTCACTTTTTTTTTTCCCAAAAAAGTACTCCAGCTGTCTGATGGGTATTTCCCTGGGAAGGAAGCACTTTCGCTGCTCATCAAGGCTGCACCAGCTGCAGGGACTGGAGAGGGAAAGTTCTAAGGGTAAACAAGAGTTACCCATCACACAGGCAAGAAATTCACTTGGCTAGCAGAAGGGGTCATATTGTATTTCATTGCTGTTGATACATAACTTCTAATGTAGTTCCCTTCACACAAAAAATACAGAAGTCATTCTTGGAAGGGCACAGGAATTTCTCCCTCCCACCAGTGACTTAACTACAGAGGTGCTGAACTGTTTTCTCTGTCCCAGTTCCTTCCTTTTAACTGAATTGTTTTTTCTCGCTTCTCCCCTCCCCTGTTCCCTTTCATGCTATATCTGCACCTGGCCTTGCTGAGGGATCACTTTATAGAAAGTTTTTGTATAGCAGTCTGGCATAAAATTTAAGCTAGAAATTTTCAAAAGCACAAAAAGCAGAGGGATGTCCTAGGCCATCATCAAATAAACAGTGCCCACAGTGTTTGAAATGTTATTGCCATGTGTTATCTGCTACTGCCCCTAAAAGTCAGAAAAGACAGGATTTAGTTTCAGGTGGTTCTCAATCCATCTGAATCCAGCAGGGTTAACTCAGACCAGGAATGCAAACTGTTCAAGCATGCAGAGGCCTCTCAGGTTTAGGAGTGCCTTCTAGAACAACAGATCCTGTATGAAGTTATGAAAGGGTTATCAGTTAATATAAGAAGCTTCTGTTCTGGAAATTGGATGGAAGCATGTAAATAAACCAGCATGCAAGTGAAGACAATGAAGAGAGAAGATGGACTGACAAACTGCAGAATTCTTATTGTGGAACAATAGAAAGCATCAAATAGCAGAAAAGTCATGGGCTTTCACTGTCCTGCTAACATTACTGTGGAAATGCTGATAGCAGTCACAATGACTTTAAATTTGTGACCACATGGCCAGACACTATCTAATACTTCAAAAGAGAGAGATATGTAAACTTCCTTAGTCTTAGTGCTCAAAATGACTTTTTCTTAGTGCATATCAACAGAAAAGGAGCTATCGAGATATTCCTTGGCAAAAGCATTCCATTGAAGGCAAGATATCTTTCTGAAATTGCAGAACGACCTCCTTAAAGCAAATGGGCTATTAATGATTGAATTCCATCATCCAGATGATAGTTCTAGCTGGCATCGTGGCTGAGTGTAGAATGACAGATATTACTCCACAAAGAGCTGTCTTGAGACAGAAGAAGGTACTTGCTGGGTCAGCCTGAGAGATGGCTGTATCATGCATAGATACATGGGATCCTAAGGGGAGTGACACTGCACTAGTGTCAGCTGCTGTGTGGGGCCTGCATACAAACTGATGGCATGGAGGACAGAAGCAATCTCCCATATTACTGCATTTTTGTGGTTATCTCAGCCCTCTTAGAGTCAGTCACCTCTGTATGGGAAGGGACTGCACCGCAGGTGCCGGGGTCCTGATGTTCTGAGCTCTTCATTCACGTTCTTGGTGTTTCATCACCGTGTACTTAGAGCATCAGCCCCTGTGACTGCTTTCTAGCAGATCTGCTGCCTTCTTGTTTCTATCAGTTTGCTTGTCTGCACAGTCTGAATTCATTGACACAGGTGAAAAAAGAAACAAACCCACCTTTTCATAGTATGCTTATTTTGATTTTAAGCCAGCCCACCTCACTCAGCTGACTTAGCCAGTGCAGGCAGGCAGGTCTGAAAGGACAGGAGGAACTGAGAGAACAGCAGCAATCAGGGGGGAACCTCTAGGGAAACAAAGCAGCTCCAGGCACTGCCCTCCTACCTCCAGGTTATCTCATCAGCCCCAGATCAGCAGCAGACAGGTTATTTTGTCTACCTGGAAACATGGATTGATGTGCCTCAGGGGATGTGCTGCAGGAGGGGAGAAATTTGAGATTACTTACCTCTCCGACTGTTTCTGTGATAATGTGCTGCAGAGTCAGGCTGATTAAAAAACATGATAATTCAAGAGATCTGAGGGATATTTCCAGAAAATTCACATGTTTATCTGTGTCTGAAGAGGGGCAACTAACTTTACAAGGAAAGTATCAAATTAAAAGGTGCTAGAAACCAAACCCACCTGCTATCTACATAGCAGACACACAGGCACACACAGACACTTGTTCTGCCTAAAGGGTAAACAGAAGGCTCTCATCTCTGGAAGGTGCAAATCTTAAAAATAGTAACTTAGTGAAGAAAATGCTGGGAAACCAACATGTAAATAGTGCTGCCCACATACTAAATTCATGTTTTATATCTATGATGCTAACATTGACAGAGGTGGGCTAGAAGAAAAATCAGAGCCTGCCTGTCTGTGTTGGTAACATTTTATTGTCTATTTATTATCTGTTTTCTTCAATCTGAACACATGAGCCAGTTGGCTTTCCCAGTCCATTCCTGTGTATTTTCTGACTTTACAGGGAAGTGGTTCAATTGAAACGAAAAATATGATTTTATGTATGACATATTATTTTATCTCTGTGTCTTGATAGTGCTCATTTAGATAGCCATAGACATTTGGATCCATCAAATTTACATAGGAAGCTCATGTAGGAAAAAAAAAAACTGACCATAAAAAGCTGCCTTTTCAACACAAAAATAATCAGGTTTTCTTTGTAGGCAGCTAATGGCCCTGTGTGGACAATAACTGTTCCACAGATGTAGCTCTACATTGTCATCTATGGGCAGCCTCACTTCATAGGCATGATTGTAGGATAACATGCTGCTGTAAAGTCTGGCTTGGGCTGCCAGATCTTTGATTAGAAAGAACTTGAAGGATTGAGCTGGATCAATAGAGTCAGTTTTAATTAGAATGTAATAGTGAGTGTCAAAAGCTGCCAGACTCTGACTCAAACAGAACAAGAAAGGATAAGGAGCCAACCTCAAAGGTGAGCAAAAAAGTGAGTCTATATAGTAGATGGGAATTTTGAGGGACATGAGAACATCACTGATGAGGCTTAGGAAAAGCCAAACAGCAGGAAAGGAGGCAACATGCAAACTGGGATCTTGGCACAAATGTGGCAATAAATGTTTTTCCCAAGTCATTCTGTAGATGCCGAGTTTATTACCAGTGAAATCAATTGCACCTCAGCCTGGATCCTTTTCTTGGTGCAGAGTGGCTGCCTTCAGGTTGTATTCATTTAAGAAGACAGAACCATTACACAGCACCAAAAACATGAACTGAATTTTGATAAGTGTTTGCTTTTAAAAGGTTATACAGAACTTGATTGCAATCAGCAGCTCAGAGCATGCTAGTCATTTTCAGACACCTTCCATATGCTTTGATATTTGGCTATGGGTGCCTGCATAGTCAGAATTTTAGTAAGTAATTTAGATGTTCATACACAGCTTTTCAAAGTCTGATTTCAGTCCACCTCCTTAAAGTTCACTAGTCATTAACTCAGTTCTCTGGTAATGCCAAAGTTTTGCCTTTTGGCATGTTTCTTTGGTTAGGATTTTCTCATGGAAAATTTATGCAACCCTTTGTAAAGTATATGTTGAAATATTAACACGTTTCCTTTTTGTCATGTTGAAACAAAATCTGTCAGATGTGCACTTGGAATATTATTTCTTTTAACAAATAGTTTCATTTCTTTTAATGATAAATCTTTTATTCTACATGGCAGTATGGGGACCTTATTTACTTAATATTCTTTTATCTATTAAAATTCTGCCAGAAGAAAACCACACCTTTATTTGCCATTATTAGGAAGTATTTGAAAATTTGATCAGAGTTTGGGTGCTTGCTTCTGATAAGAAAATGAATAGGTGATTATGAAAATTGAGCCAAAGGTAAATGCATTTGAAGGGCTGGGAATTTTGTTATCTTACTTTACAAAATGGTAAGAGAAATCATCAGCCTGATGGGCTCCCAGCCAAATGATTATCGTATTATAACCACATGGGTCAAATTGTTTGCCTAATCACTTTACATTCAAACATACACACACAGAATAAAAATTTTCCAGTTTAGAGGAAATCACATCATGTGGTGGGTGAGCAATTGGCTCAGGGATTGAGCACGGAGGGTAATGGTGAATGGGGTGACATCAGACTGGTGACCTGTCACTAGTGGGGTTCCACAGGGATCCATCTTGGGCCCTGTGCTCTTCAACATCTTCATAAAAAACCTGGACACAGGACTGGAAGGGATACTAAGCAAGTTTGCAGATGACCCTGGGAGGAGCTGTTGACTCCCTTGAAGGCAGGGAGGTGCTGCAGAGAGACCTCAACAAATCAGAGGACTGGGCAATCACCAACCATATGAAGGTCAACAAGGGAAAGGGCCAGATTCTGCACCTGGGATGGGGCAGCCCTGGATGTTCATACAGACTGGGGAATAAAATGCTAGAAAGCAGTGCCGTGGAAAGGGGCCTGGGGGTCCTGGTCGATGGCAAGTTGAATCTGAGTCAGCAGTGTCCTGGCAGTCAGGAGGGCCAACCATGTCCTGGAGACCATCAGGCACAGCATTGCCAGCCAGTCAAGGGAGGGGATTGTCCCGCTCTGCTGGGCACTGGGGTGGCCTCACCTTGAATATTGTGTGCAGGTTTGGGCACTGCAGTACAAGAAAGCTATTAAGCTCTCAGAGAGTGTCCAAAGAAGGGTAATAAAAACAGTGAAGGGCCTTGAGGGGAAGTTGTATGAGGAGCAGCTGAGGTATCTTAGTCTGTCCAGCCTGGAGAAGAGGAGACTGAGGGGAGACCTCATTGCAGTTACAACTTCCTTGTGAGGGGAAGAGGAGGTACAGGCACTGATCTCTGCTCTGTGGTGTCCAGTGACAGGACACAAGGGAATGGCCTGAACCACCCTGTCAGGGAAGGTTTCGGTTGGATATTAGAAAGAAGTTCTTCCCCCAGAGGGTGGTTGGGCACTACAACAGGCTCCCTGGGGAAGTGGTTACAGCACTAAGCCTGACAGCGTTGAAGAAGCATTTGGACAATACTCTCAGGCACAAGGTGTGACTCTTGGGGATGGTCCTGTGCAGGGCTGAGGGTTGGACTCGATGATCCTTGTGGGTCTCTTCCAGCTTGTCATATTCTGTGATCCTGTGACTCTGTGAAAATGTAGTATCTTAAATGTCTCAGAATAATCTATATCTATCCCTTTCAGTGTAGTGGGTGTTTGATTTGTAATTTTCATATTTGTCTGTGGACATGTGTATTTTCACAGCTGCAGCTATGCTGCCTTGAAGAAAATCTTTCCCTTTGGCTTCTTCTCAAGTACTTATCACTATCACTCTTTTGGGTATTGCAACTTCCAATCTTCTGGTGGAGCTACTTGTGAAACTCCCTCATTTCAGTCAAAATAAGCTAGGTTAACGAAGATCTAGTATTTAAACAGAGACAAGTCTAATGAATTAAATTACCTTGAAGGGAGAATCAAAGCAATTGTATTGCAAATATCCATCTGTCCCTGTCTTGCTAAAAATTTCTGAATCTCTCAACCACACCTGACAGAGATGCTGCAGAGTCATGCTTTGTGGTATTTTACGGTCAGATATTAATTTTTTTCTTTCTGATGATTTACAAGAAAAAGAAAATTTAACAGTGTGGTTAAGTGAAATAGGAAGAATCTTTTAGGAGCACTTTTTCACATTTGCAGGTTGGGAGGGGAGTGGTAGTGAACCTTTTGGCAGAATAACAGCAAATAGGAAAAGCTTCACATAAGCTTAACCCTATTAAGTTACTTTCTGGTAACAACAGTGAGCCATAGACAGCAGTAACAAGTGTAAGAGCAGTTATCTCCAGAACCTCAGAATCCAAGTAACAGGAGGAGCAGAAGGAGAATTATCATGCATTCTTGCAAAAGAAAAAATGTTTTCTTCTCAGAAAAAAAAATAGCAAAAGAAAAGTCAATAGAAGAAAAAGTAGCATCAGGTATGAATGCTTGAAGCAAGAGCTTTACCAAGGAAGTTAACATTCTGCAGTGCCTGGTATTGTATGCTTAAATACACAGAGAGGCTGAAGGAGCCTGCCTTGGGAGCTTACCTCTGCACAAGGCCTTGGGGTTATTTCCAGCAATAATATGTTCTGAGGTTTTCCTCTAAATTTTCAAACAATAAGCATAGAGGGCAAAAAGACAGCAAGCAGCTGTTGTAACTTGGCAGATGATATTTATATATTTTTTTTAAAATTCTGAATGATAATTGCAAATGGCTAAATCCTGCCCCCTTTCACACCAGTGTCTAGATGCCATCAGAGTCATTTCAGAATTGTGAATAAAACTTAATTCTCTTCCAAGTTAGTGGAACTTGCTTTGACTCTTACCAAACAGAGTGCAAGTGAACAGGGTTTAGGATAGGGAGGGAAGAGTAGACTGGGAAACCACAGGGCATCATCTGCCTTTCAGAATGGAAATTAAGAAGGAAGAATTGGAGTTTGGGATCTTTACTCTCTCTTAATCCCGCCTTGCTGCACACACACTTTCAAGATTTCACAGATCTACACTGTACCTACCATTGAATTTAATAGGTGATACGGGATACTCCATTCATTCAGAAGGACTCTGGAAGACCTAGAGTTAATCATTGTAAGTCAAGGGAAGGAAATTACTGAGTTTCAACTGAACTCCCCCAGTGGTCAAAAATCCATCATGTTGTACTTGTTTTGAGCCACTCCTCTCACTTTGCTAAGAATCACTTACCAGAAGATATGGCCTGTGGTTGGATTATTATTATTATTATTATTTTCTTAAATACAACAGTGGAAAGTGAGACAGTTTACTGTGAGCAATTGAATAAATTAAAATTGCAAACTTCAGGTGGCCATAAGTGAGGATGGATATCATGTACATGTCATTTCTTTCCCTGCTAACAATTTCCAACATATCTACAGAAACCAGCAAGCATTTCACTGACAGGCTTTACTTCACCTTGATATTCCCATATGGATGGTTAGTTGGGATTACACCTATCTTACTCTGTGTAGCCTATAATCTTGGCATTAATTTGAGCCATTTTAAGTGAAGTATAGATGGAAACATCCTAACAATGTGGGGGGTTTGCAGTTCTAAAGGAAGAATGTAGATTCATTTCTTAGATTAATACTAAGGTTGTTCACCTTCTTCACAAGTCCCTGAAAGAAGAAATGTTAACAGTCCCCACAGGTGCCTGAAAATCTCAGTGAGAGTTTAGGATTTGAAGTATGAGAAGGGACAGGCAGCTGGACCACTATGTTCAGCTTCCAGGAGAGGGATGTAAACAAAGGATCCACAGCTATACGTATTTTTATATGGTCATAGGCAGAAGCATCCTTGGCTTTGGAGAAAAAGCAGGCAAGCAAACTGGACTAGGACCAATAGTAGGCCTAGTGGTATGTGAACTGGAGGAAGCTAGTACTAACAAAATGGGGAACACAAGAGAAATCCAGTGTTTTGTGACAAGCCACTAACCTGCCTGAATATAACACAATTTAGGTTAGTTCCCTGTAACTATAACTTTGATGTTGCAGTAAGTATTTTAGATAATGTTATACTGTTATTGCAATATGTGTGATAAAGTTTTACACATTCATGAAGATGTCACACAGGGGAGGGGTTGGACAGGAGGTATGGTCCAGGTGCTGACTGAGGGCAGCATTTGCAGTCAGGGTGGGAGCTGCAGAGCCTGAGGGGAGGGAGTGGGCTATCAGAGAGTGAAACCTGGATGAGCTGGTGGAGACCACTATGGCATGCAAGAACCTTAAGCACAGGAAAACTGTTGAGAAGCGGAAATGCATTCACAAACAGCTGCAGTAGAGCACATCATGTCAGGACTCCATGGCTGAAATAGTAGCTCTTTTGAAACTGCTGCTGTGAAATTTGGCCTTGAATTCAATGTAGCAAGAATGTCCCCCTTTTCTATTGACACTGCTTTGCTTGCCTGCTAAAAGGGAGGAAGGTTTTGCTGTGTTTTTTATTTCTACTTTTCGAATCTTCAGTAAATCATAAAAGCAAATAACAGATTTTTAATTGAAGGCATATAAAATTGCTGAGTGATTATGCATGTATCATACCTTTTATGAAAGCTAAGCACTGAAAACCAAAGAAATTAATACAATAAATCCTCACACTTTGCCCATCATAAACAAATGCATTACTTCTATCAAGCGCCAAAGTATTAATTTTTCATTGCAAAAAAACTTCCCTCTCTCGTGAGCAGTAGGCTTTTAGTATACAACTCTCATTTTGCCATCTGATATTTTTAAGTGACAGCATTGACAAGGGAGCCTCCATTAGTAAGCTTTGTTTAAATTATTTCTTTCAAAATTATTTTGAACTTTTGATTAACAGGAACACCTTGATAACAGAATGTGTCCTGTCCTTGACTAGAACAGGTATAAATCAGATGTTTCAATTGAGAATAATTTTTTTGTCACTTACATTTTCCTTTTTTAACTGAAAGTTTTTCATAGGTAACAGAAGCTAATCCTGAAGTATTAGTTTATTTCAAGAGACTATTGAAATTTGCAGGTTTTCCTTTTGTTTGAGTTAAGAATTTTGACACCTAAGGTTATATCAAAACATAGCCCTCTTAAGTATGAGTGTAAGTCTGTAATGGTATGATTACCTGTATGACCCCCCACATTTTTGTCATATTTGTCTGACAAATCTCTCTCCTAACACAGGAAAAAGAAAATTATGCAAAATCTTAACCATCACTTAAATCTAAATTTCTGATTTTTGTGGTTACTAACGGGAACAGAATATTGTGTCATTTGAAAAAAACCCTAGAGACCGAGACAAAATAGTTTCAAAAGGGTGTGAATTGTTCCTATTAATCTCAATGGCATCTTAACTGTGATATAAAGTAAATTGAGTACTGTTGTTTAGCCTTTCTTATATAAGAACAAAGTTAAAAAGTGTCTATCAACAAAATTGATAAGGATAAAGTGAAAAACGAACAAATGAAGGACACAGTTATGCCACTACCTGTGGAACTTGTCTGCATATGGCTTCAGCATACAAGAGGAGAAGAAAGAACAAAAGGAGGTTAAAAAATTAGGTACACTTATATAAAATAAAGAGAAAAGTCACCACTGACACAAATATGAGACAGACCCCCCCCCACACACACACACACAATTATCCAATAGAAGGGCTTCACATTTATGTTTCAAGTTCTTTTGATTCTTGAAGTATTAGCTAGGATCAATACAGGCTGAATAGTTGAGAACACCTGTATGTGAAAATTCAAGCAATACCTCTAAAAGGTAAGAGCTAAAGAAAATGGAGCTTATCCCAGTGTTTGAACCCCAAGAAATTCTGATGACAGCCTTTAACTACCAACATTTTTTCAACCGAAAGATGAACAAGTGTCTTCACAGACCCAAAGAAACTACTCTGTCTTTAAGGGGGAATTTGCTTTGGAAGCTTGACTATGTAAGTGTTGTCCAGAATGATTTCTAATTTGTAATCTTTGTCAAGAGATTTTGATAAAATCTTCTGGACTTCATCAGCAAGAGGAAATCGTATCAGCTTTTACAATATAGGAAAATTATAAATTTTTTGTAGAAATTAATGTGAAAACATTCAAGTTAAAGAAAGAATATTCATTATTGATTTACATAAATTCTTTAAGCTGGGTGTTAGGAAAAGGTTCTTCACCCAGAGGGTGGTCAGATACTGGACCAGGCTCTCTGGGGAAGTGGTCACAGCATCAAGACTAACAGAGTTCAAGAAGTGTTTGGACAATGCTCTCAGGCCCATGGTGTGATTCTTGAGGCTGTCCTGCACAGGGCCAGGAGTTGAACTTCAATGATTGTCTTGGGTTGAGCTGGCAAAATGCGAACTGCCCAACACAGAGAGAAAGGGTCTCCCTCCCAAACAAGGGAAAAGGAGGGAGAGAGAAAAACCCAAACCCTGAAGTAGCAAGCGTCTTGTATGAGACAAAAGAAAGACAATTAAAAACAGAATATGATATATATATATATACAAATGTGAGAAAAAAGAAACCAAACTAACAACAATAACTACTGAGTCACCCAACCAAATAATACAGATTCCAACCACCCAAACTCCACAAAACCTCACAAAAACTCTTCCATTGAAACCTCCCAGAAAGAGAGAAGAAAATTAACAAGACAATATTCACCACCCTAGATAACACGAGTGCGGAGGGCAGCAAGGCCTAATCTTGGCAGGGCAGGGCAGTGTGCCCTCACCCTTCTGAGGCAAAACCCAAAAGGGACAAAAGTTCCTCCTCTCTTTTTATACCTCTTGACACTTCTTGATGATGTCAGATGGTATGAAATACCTCTTTGGTTGCTTAAGGCAGATGGTGCTTGACCCATGATCAATGATCTATGTCACATCCTTTGGCTCTGCTAAATTTAGGCCTAACTGAGGCCTAAAGCCAAAACTAACACAATGATCCTTGTGGGTCCCTTCCAACTCAGGATATTATGTGATTCTATGATTTTATGATTCATTCAAACTTGATGACATAACAAAATTGTCAACACAATGATGTTTTCTGCAATTAAGAACTCAAGATATGGATCCAGATTCTCTGTTAGGCACTGCTACTTATGTAATAATTTATCTAATAAAATGTATTAAAAATAAAAGTAACAATATAGTGAAGCAATTTATTGAAATATTCTCCAGCAGTCCCCACCCCCTTGCAGGTGGGGCACCAATAGGTCTTTTTAGATGGTGTACCTACTTGTGTCACATAAAAACATTAAGGTGAATAAAAACAGTTCTGAGACTACAAGGAGCCCATATCTCCAGTTTTCCAGAGCGTATGGAAGTTGTAACCCTTTGTCCTTTATCCCTACCCTTGTGATTGATATTTCATTTGATGTAACAGGACCTGTATTGTGATGTATTTTATGTTGCAAGAGAAACATTTTGCATAATTTCAAATGACAGGTTACATCTTTGTGTCACATGTATTGAAATTTAGAGGACTTATTCATTTTGGGAAGACCTTAGAGATAACATAGAAGCAGGTAGATGGATGATAACATTGAGCTTGCTCACCAATAACTTTTGAGCATCCAGCTCTAATCACAAAATTCAACATGCAGAGTTAAGTGCACAGCTCCCCAAGGCTGAGACAATTCAGTTCTCTGGAAGGTGATATACAACAGCTGAATATAAAGAGTTTCTTCAGTTCAGTGAAAGTCAACTCTACACCCAACGGGAGTGGCAAAGACAGAGGTCTCTGAATCTGGTTCCTGAGCAGGTGCCTTAAATTAGGTTTTGAATGTGAGCATTTGTGATGGACCATTGATCCCTTGTCTTATGTTCTGGTTACCACAAGCTAAAAAGCAGAGGCTGCATGGCAGCCGTTGCCCGGCAGGCTGGCTTCAAACACACTCCACACATGATGGTGACGAAGGTATAAAAAGCAATTTATTGAGGGGAACTCAGGTTTTTATAGGATCTGAGGGGAAGGTTCCAGAACTGGGATGGGATTGAGTGGAGTGCATAACCAGGGTAACGGGGCAGCCAATGGGACAATAGTCGCCAAAGGAGGGAAAATAGACCAATGAGGGGACAGGGTTCAGGGCAGAGGCAGGAAAATGATCTGAGGGGGAAGAAAAAAAACATGGAGAATGAGAAAGGGAAAATCAGAAAGGGAAAACAACAATGCGATAACATTAAAACTGTACAACTGAAACCTGTACAACTAAACCGCAATAGTCCTAACTAAACTTCTACAACAACAGTCTTGGAGTTGAGGGCTTCTGGTCCTGATTTTTCCACTCCACCATCGTCTTCATAGATCCACTTGCGATAGTATTGCTTCCAGGTTTTGTAGGACTCACATTCTCCCACAACTCCAGATATATTATATTATTGCATCTGATTTGGAAAACAGTTTCAAAACCTGCACAATTCAAGGTGACTATAACCCTGAACAATTTGTAAAGGAAAAAAAATAGGTTTTTTGAAGATCTACAACAGAAGCAAAACATATCACTTCACAGATCTATGTACTGCATATAGATATACTGCATACTCATATTTCATGTTCGTCATTTATCCAGATGTTTTAACAGCCCCAGGGTGTTAATAATTCCATCCTAGGATTCAAAGAATTAGAATGAGATTTAATATTCCACCTTGCTTTGAAATTGTTACTCTGCTATTTCTTAGATTTGGTTGCTTTTTCTTTTCTCCATTAACCTTTGGTCTATGCTGAAGTGATTACTGATATTGGCAATTCAATGCCAGAGGACTCCCTATTGGCTAAACTACTCATCTAAAGTAAATGGAAGTAATTTCCCTGATACAGAATGTTTTTAAAAGTAGAGGTATTGATTATCATAGTTTCAAGATCAATGAAATAAGACAAAAGAACAGAGACTGAGGGAAAATCCTTGGAAAGTAAGCACCTAATGCTCTATGCATTTGTTTTCAAAATACTCTGATCACTCCATATATCTCAATAATTTTGTTAAATTGATTTCATTATTTCTGACTTCTCCATTGTCAGCTCTTCAGTGGGTGGAATACAGAGATCTAGAAAAAAATATGGTTTTCAAAGCAATCACAGTATGTAACCAACATTTATTGTTTGCACATTAAATCTTCTTCTCTGTCCCCAAATAATTACAACACTTATAAGGGTAATGGAGTATTCTAAGGACTGTTAGGAATTCTCCAGGCCTCAAAGCATCCTGCCTCTATTGGCAAGTAACTCACCTTCCTTTTGGAGGATCAAACACTTGTATCTACTTTCATGGCCTTGGAAGAATACAATTTGTATGCTAGGGCCATAAAGACGAAGCATAAAACACTTTTCTCCACTCCTTAAAAATCTCTTCTATCTCCACAAATTAGTTTCTTTCGAGGCCTTTTACACTAAATCAACAATTACTGTCCATCTTTTGAACTTGCAATATTATACTGGTTTGAAGGTAAACCGGCAGGAGAAATGAACCCAGCTCAAGAGAGATTACAAGTCAGAGTTGCAATTTAATATAAATATTACAATAAATGCAATAATACAAAGAGAAATTGGTTTTAACCCACAAAACCCATAAGTATAACCCAGTACCCTGGGGCACAAACAGAATGGTGTTCATTAGCCCCTGTGCTGAGACACACATGGTTCTCCCGAGTCCAAAGTAAAAGGAAGGGAAAAACCTTTTAGTGCAGATGATGGTCACAGTCTGGTAGAGAGTGGTGGTCGCAGTCCTGTTGACGTTCTGGTCCTCCTCTGGATCTGATGAATAGTAATAGAGGTCTCCAAGCCCCAAGATTTTATACCCTCGGGTTCAGGTGGGAATGCCCAGTACCTCCCCCAGGGCCAGGAGTTCCACAATGGGTGATCTAACTCTGTGAGTCATGGGGTATTTTTGGAATCGCTGATGGCCCATTAGTAGACATGACCCCTCAGACTCGGTGTGGAGGTGCTTACAACTCCCCAGAGTGGAGTTATCACAGCTCCTATCTTACAGGCTTCTTTAACACCCAGCTTTCAGCCTGAGGGTTTGGGTGTGCCCCAGGCAGCTACTGCAAATGGTCCATTGTTAACAGTTCTTGAGGAATTACACAGAGGGTGTAGAACACATAGCTTTGGTCACACCCACACAGTGATAAACTGGTCCCGCCTACTGAAGTAGGACATATATCCATCTGGATGTGTGGATAATTCTAGATAGCTTAGGTGTCTTTGGATAAAGGAAAAAAAAAAGTCTCCACATCTTGTACATGCATCTTAAATAACTCATTTACTGAGGACCCAAAACCTTCCCAGAACCTCCAGTCTTCAACCATTTTAAAACTGGAAAAGCTCCTCCCTAGATCAGAAGTGCTGAATACATCCCAGTGCTTGCTGCTGCACAGTAATCCTGCCTGTTATGTGGGAAGCACAGCATGGCACAGAAAATGGGGTGCTGATCTTTTCTTCAGGGGTGAGATTATAACAACATGACTGATTTTGGTGAAGATTTCAGCTCTAGATTGTCTCAGTTGGTCAGAACCATGTGAGCAATATTCTGATGGTCTGGTGCTTCTTTTGCAATTTTGTGCCCCAGCCCCACAAATCAGTTTACTCTAACCTTAGCAATTTTAGTGCTGAAGGCAATTCAGCCTGCTAAAAATCACAGATACTCTCTGAACTAGTTCATAGAATTCTGGTCCCTTTTCAGCAGGTTGTGCCACGAGCATTCAACTTGGCACAGCAATGGGAAATCAGATTTGCTTAACCTTGTCACCAGAAAGAAGATGGCTTCATGCCTTCGAGCAAAAATAATGTCAAGGCAAGTGTCCTAGCTCTGTGTGTGGAAGAGGTTAATCTCCCTTTTCCAGAAAATAATTCTAAAATAAAAATTCCAGCAAATAATTGCCTTAGCAAGCTATGTATAATCATTTGTTGTTGAAGCTTGACACTCTTTCAAGAAAGGGGCATTCCATAGAGCAAGTAAAGAGAAAAGCTGATGAAATTGTGCTATGAGACAGGCAGATTGATCTGTCCATGTATCCATACATGACTGATCCATCCATATGTATTTTTTTCCGCCTTTGTGACCATTACTCCAGGTAGCTATGGCAGCTTTCTCTTCTAAGAGTGCTAACTGTCCAGTTTTCTCTCTGTCAGGGTTAACAGCATGCCTGCTAGCACTTTTTGATCTTTCACAGGTGCTAACTACCCTTTACATCTCAAGTTGCTCAGCTGATCAGCAATTTTGAGAGACCTTCTGAATACACTGCCTTCTTGGGATCTTCTGTATTTTTCCTAGCTGGTTTGAAATGAAAAAAAACCCCAAACCATACATATATATATACACACACACACACATATATATACATATATATAAACACACATATATACATACATACACACACACACACACACACACACACTCTCACACACACATATAAATATATAAAAACATATATATAAGTAAATAACTTCT
>JAOXXN010000446.1:99641708-99652264 GCA_026770055.1 Myrmophylax atrothorax | reverse complement strand
AAATAATATAAATATGAAGATTAGTAATAATAGTAAGAGTAGTAGTAGTAATAATAATAATTGTTTTGGATTTTTTCCCCTTCTCCCTGTAAATTGTTAGTTTGCAGGTAGGATTTTAAAAGTAGTACCCACACGCTCCTGTGGCACATTCCTTCTCCTTTTCTATTGAGAGTTTATGAGAGGTGTCAAAGCAGTTATCAGCAGATTACAAGAGTGTCAAGGGGATTATCTTGAATAGTTTATATGGACCCTTTTTCTTTTAACCATTCTGCAATACAGTAGGGGCTGGAAATACTATGAAAAGGGCTCAAAACCTCCAGGATTACTGTGGCAAAAAGACTTATGAATTTTATATCACATATAAAACTGTTAAAGGCTAATATGTCCAAATATTCATTTCAGGGACTTGGAGTGGGGAGCCTTTTGTTACCCACTCTCTCCTCTCACTTTGTCTCTACCTGCTTATTTCTGTTATATCAGAGGAGATTGAATTTCTGAAGTTAAGCTTAAGTACTGTTTTTCATCCCATTTTCTAATCAGGGGATGAAATTCTGATTGTCTCTAGGCAATGTTGTGCTGGTGTGTGTGATTATCAGAGTCTAAAAAAAAGTGTTATGGACAAATAATATAAACAGGAAATAAACCAAGACGTAATTCCTATCCCCAAAAAGCTGCATAGCCACAGGAAAAAAAATTGACATTTTCGGATTTAAATGTAACTTAATTTTATGCATTAATTTTATTTATAAATAATAAATATTGCCTGTATTTCAGAAATTAAGGCTGATGGAGGAAAAATACCATGCAGGAATTTTGGGATGAGAAAGCATGTCTGAACGGCAGCAGCAAGTGGGTCACGGGCAGGCAGAGTTCAATAAACAAAAGCATATGTACCCTGCAGTGCCTCTTGCCTTTCCCTCCAGCGGAGTCTGGGTAGCGAGCCTTGGCGGCACAGCGCTGCGCCCGGGAGTCAGCACTCCTGACCTTTATCAGAGCAGAAAGCTGCTGACATCGGGGGGCCTCGGAGGCTGCGAGATGCCCTCTTGCACCTACTTCTGGCGCTGCTGGAAGCGGGAGGCAGTGCGGAGCAAGTGTGTCATCCCAGCCGCTGCTCTGCAGGATGCTGGGAAAGGAGCTGCAGTTTTCCCCTTCTTTCCAGGTCTGCCTCAGCTCTTCAGTGCCTTTTGGAAGGCTTTTCCTGAATTCGTTTAAACAGTGACTCTCCTAAGGGAACTCCACCTGGGGAGGAGCAAAGGTGCCAGCATCACCTGTCTCCAGGCTCCTGTTCTGGATATGGCAAGCATTTCTATACCTTTCCCAAATTGACTAAATTGCCAAAAGCCTTCAGACTGATGTATAGAACTGTGCTCTGCCACCACATATTATAGCACATATTATGTATATGGATTTGTATTGTGCACAGGATCATGATGGAGATGATTAAATTGACAAATAAACATGGTAAGGTACATGATAAATGCAATTTCTTCTCTATCTGCAATTTTTAACAAAAGCAAGTAAACATATTCATGCATATATATTTAATTAAACAAAACCCAACTCATTGTGGACATATTTCAATTAATTCATAATCACTTTTAAAAATATATTTTTAAAATTTTATTATGAGCAAACATCAGTTTTTGAAGGTAGAGAAATCACTGGATCCTCCAGTTTCCTATGTAGTATGAGCCTGGAGACTTCAGCCAAAAATTCTCATGTCCAAGGTAGAACTAGAGCATACTTTTGAGGAACACAGCTTACTCAAAATTTTCTAGGGGTATAGATCCATTGTGTCCCTTGCTTATTTTCACTTTTACTGAGGGAGTCACATTTCTATTCTGGCATTACCCACAGATGCTCTTGCTATGCCAACCATGATAGAAAACCTTTCTTCTCCCCCACCTCCTAAAGGTGTCCGTTAAAGCTCTGTAAAGGTGTGTAAACTAGTTTAACCTGATGGCATAACCGTTTTAGTAGAAATTGGGCTAATATGTCTAGCCAATGAGTGTAGCTCAGTCCAAACAGTGTAGATTACCAGGCTTGCCAAGGTGGTGGCTTTTTGGGGGTTCAGCAGGGTGCTGAGCCCCCTCAGCCCCAAGATGCTGCTCTGGCAGCACCCAGTGCCCTCCTGGGCTGTCTGTCTTCTCCTGCTCCAGCTGTGCAGAGGTTTTGCCAAGGACTGAGAGACACAGGGTGTTGAGGAGAGACATGTGTCCTTCCCTGCAGGAGAATATGCAGAGAAAGAGTTACTGGAGCTGAAGCGCTGTAACTCATTAGCTGCCATAATTCAATTTACTCCCTGAATTCCACTACAGTCTCCCCTGGGAAAAGGTGTGTTTTTAACCATGTTGCCATTATTTTGTAGACACACGAATTGTAGTTTAATATCCATCAATTGCCTAGTGTTAGGTTTCTCACAATTTCTTAAACTGGATGAAATGAGTCCAAATAAATAGTATCTCATCCCTATTGAGACTATAATACATTAAAAACATCTTTTATCTTGGCAAGACAAAGGTTAACTTTAATTTCTAAAGTACTTTCCTTTAACAAAATGTGTATATAGCAAAGACCTGTGCAGAGGAGTTCCTTGCCTATCTAGACAGAAGAGTGTAAATGGTTTTTTATTCACAAAAAATAAGAAACATCTAAAATGAAATGACAGCTACAAATGAATTAATGAGCAAGTACTAAGAAAAAACATTCATGAACTGCAGAACTGATTTTTATGGCTCAGTCCCCAACTATCTTTAATTTTCTCCCTGCTGGAAATCGCATTCACATAACGGAGCTGGCAGAAGAGATCACATGTCAATGCTTCAGCTGCTGCTGGGAAAGTCTGCTGTGGGAACTGAGATTCCCTGTCTCTCCCCATGCAAGCTGGGCTGGCCAAGGCACACATGCCCTCCTTTCCTGCTTACTCTGCTTCCAGAGAGGTAACCTCTGCAAAAGGTGCAACACACAACCGGGGGAATAACTGTGGGAACCACCAGAGTTCTTCTGTGGGAACCTTTCTTTTCTGTATGCTGAAAAACATTTTCTGCAAGAAAAGGTTATTTTTTCACTGCACATTTACGTTAGATACTGTCCTCACATATAAAGCTTGTGAAATTGCTAAATTAATTAACAAAATTTGGACTACTAACAAGGGGAAATGCTTCTAGTTTCTGAAATCAAAACACTTAAAAAATGATCAATATTTATATTTCAGATGATGTTCTGGTGACCAAGGTCTATGTTAAAGGCTCACCCAAGGCATAGCTTTAAAAATATAGCTCAGAGGAGAGGTAAATCCTCCCTGCCTCTATCACAGGTCAAATATATATGCTTTTTTCAATCTGAACTCAGTTAAACACCATCATCTTATATATCATGATTAATGGTCAGGGATTCATCCTATTCTGCATTCTTTGAACAAACAGATGGTCATCATTTAATTCATGGCTATTTCCAGAATTTTTCTTCAAACTTTATCTAATGCTTTATTTTAATGCTGTGTAAAAACCCCTCAGTCTCACTTCAGAGCACTGTTATTCTGACCATGCTATTTGGACTATTGACAGAGGCTTGTTTCATCCTCTCTTATTCCCTCTATGCTCTCCTTCTCCCTCCTCCCCATTAGCCCTGAGCCTCTTCACCTCCACTGCCCTATTCCAGATCCCTGAGATTTTCTAGTCTTGCTCCTGGTATTTCTCTCACACTTTTGAATCCTCTCAACATGTGGTCCTTAAAATCCAACTTGTCCTGTGTTCAGAGTCTCCCACCTTAGACCAAACCCTGCTGCTCTCCCGTGTATTTGGCCTATGGAAGAGAGCAGCACAATCTAATATGGTGAAGGTTGTAATTCCTAACTCTCAGCTGTCCTGGCCGTGTCAACCTGCCTGCCATGCCCTGGCAGTGCTGTGCTGCGTTGCTTCACTGCCATTGAGCACTGGGATCGCTGCCCACCAGCTGGAGCTGCCTGCAGTGGCAGGCAGGCTCTGCTCAGGGCAGAGGTGGTGGACAAGGGAGCAATGTCCTCATGGCCAGCATGAGCAGTGGTAGTGCTGTGACACCTGCTTTTCTAGGTCAGGGAAAAGACGGAAGCATTAGGATGTGCAGTGGGGAGTGAAGGGGGCAGTTTGCTCTCCAATAGATGGTATATGCTTTCAGAGTATTTATAAACTTTGGGGGGTTTTATTTATTTTGATAATAAATGAGTATCTGTGGGTTTTTTTTGTCTTCCAATTCCTATGCAGATGTACATAGAGCAGAAGTCAAATGCTGATAAAATTCCTGAAATTGGACGTACCTGTGGTTCTACCTACTCACTGTAAGCTTAACATATTTGTTAATAGTGTCAGCACTTTGCCATTTTTTCCTTTCCAGAGTGTTGATTTACATTTTAATATATAAGTAGGGGTGTGGCAGGTAATGGAGGGATGGAGGAGGTTCCCTCCTCAGGGGGTGCAGGCAGCCTTCTTAGGGGCTGGATTTTTCAAAGGCGCTGTGCACTCTCCTCTTCTAAAACTATGACCCTCGTCAAGTGTCTCAAATCAAAGGACTACTGAAAGAACTGTAGACTATTAATTTGTCTCAGTTTTTGATTAGGTGAAAATGCACTTTAGCCTTTTCCAGTCTGTGAGACTTTTGACTGCTTCCTTTGCATGTCTCTCAGTCTAAATGGCAAGAGTCTGGGCTTGCTGCTACCAGCTGGAATAACGACTTCTTGCAGCAATTTGCTGGTCCCTGAGGACCTGGGACATTTCTATGCCATCCTCCTCATCAGAGGAGTGTGTCATTAATGGCATAGATCTTACCTCTCAGTCAGTGCAGTGGCTGACGCTAGTTAGTACTAGAAAAAGTATCAAAGTCATCTGATGGAATAATATATTCAAAAAGAAAATGTCTTCTTAACTCCCTTCAGTAAGCCTGAAGCGGTGGCACTTGTATCTCTCTGTAGCTAAGGGACATGGAGGGGTGGCCCATGCACTTGCTCCATGGCAGGGGATTCCCCCTTTCTCCCTCCGAGCTTGTGCTTCCTGTCTTCTTCTCTTAAGCCCACATACCAGTGATGGGGCGGCCCCACAGGACTTATGGACAAGACCCAGGCTGTGGGTGGCAGTGAGGAGTGCTGTGATTCACCTCTTTGAGACAGCTGTAAATAAGCTTGGATGCAGCTAATCCCTTGAGCCATGATGATGATTTGGGGATCAGATTTTATCTGCCACTGTGCTTTCCATTTGTCTACTGGTGGGATTCTTTGCAGGCACTTCCAGCCTCTGTTATCCTCAGAGCTTTGTGTCAAATGCAAATATTGTTGTTAATTGCTACTTGCATTACAAGAGCGATTACATCTTGCTGTTCTTTAATTCCCGATTTATTGATGAATATTTTCAACACTGATTTAGCATAGAGGCTTTGCCAAGGTGAAAATTGACTATTTGTTTTGCTGCTTTGCTGGTGTCTAATCCATAGCAATTGTTCAGCACTTTCCCAACGACTAACCAATTTTCTTCTTAGTGTCTATGAGAGATTTATTGAAGGCTTGAAATTCCCAGTACAAGTAAAAAACTACATTACTTTGTTCAGTCTCTTGTTGATACACACAAGGCTTGGATCTGTGAAGACATTTTAGGTAGCCTAATTCATTTCATCACATTGTTCACCAGGGTTTGCCCTCATTAAATTTGCTCAGCATCTCCCCCATGGAACCACAGTCCACAGCACCCTGCTGCCTTCATTAGGTGTGAAAGGGTAAAGTACCTACGAGTGTCCACATATATATGAACATGCATATTGACTGAAATTGCTAATCTGCGCTAAATCCTCATGTGCACACTCTTAGTATTTAAGAATAATTGTACTAAAGTAAGTATTATGGAATAGACTTTAGAGCACTTTTGTCCCATGGGCTTTTCTACATGAGAAAGTCATAAAAATAGGACAAGAGTTTAAAATTTGTTTATTCTATGGGCACAGGGTTGCCTCTAATCACTTCAGTTTGCCACTTGGGAAGCAATTTTCAAGCTATCTGAAAAGGTTTTAAATACTCATACTCCAGGTAAATCTGGCCACACAGGAGAGTTAAACCAGAAGAGCCAACAGTTAACTATATCAGTGTAATTAAATATACTGGCACCCAAAAAAATTCTGTCAGGTCAAATCCCAAATTTTATTAATTAAAAAAACCCATCAAGACACCTACATGTCTAGGTTTGCATCGTTAAATGATATTTAAAATTAAATAAAATAAATTTTTAGACTAAAATCCCCAAATATTTTAAAGGGAGCATTTTGCCAACACAAGCTTTCCTTTATATTTGGATGAAGGCTGATATTCACTTTTCTTTCCTAACAGTATTACTTTCTGAAGATGGCAAAGGCTACTAAAATGGGAACTTTTTGTATCCATCCTTTTCCTAGTATTAAGCGATTCTTCTGACATTTGTAGTTTGCTGATAGACTGCAGAGAAGCCAGATGCTTTATGGCTTTTCTACATTGCTATTGTCAGATTCTTATAACTGAGTGAATACAGCATGAGAACATAAAACCCTAAGACTGTCTTATGCATTTGCCTGTGCTAAACTAGATCTAGGTCTCCAGAAAGAGACAGAAACTCTGGATGTTGCATGTCTGGGCCGAGACCATGTGTTTCATTCAAAATTCACTGATAAAAATGGTAATGACGTGCTTTGAATTTTTTAGGGGTGTTTCCACATTTTCGATGATATTTTCAGCCAAAGTGCCATGGCGAGGCCATTTATACCACCCTCTTCCATAAAGATGTAGTGCTACAGCAACTGTGATCTTTCTATACTTTGCAAGGGAGAAGGCAACAGCAGAAGATGGGGATCCACTTTGCAATGGCTCTCATGGTTGTGAAACTGAAGGAACTTGAATTTAAACCTCCAGTGAATGACTTTCCTAGAGGTACTGTATTCCAGCAAAATCCACTGCCTTGTTTTTTCATAGGATGTGTAATCAAATATAATGACATCCATGATAATTTAAAAGTTCTGATGTGCTGACAATTGGGGAGAAAGCATGTTGGAGCTCCTCAGCACGTCAATGAGTGACCCCACCATCAGACAGCTGTTATTTAAAGATGTGCTGTGGCGAAGCCAGATAATTTATGTCCTTTCTACCCCATATTGTTACACTCCTTTACACACCTTCTGCATCTCTCTCTCAGCTCCCATTGGAATATATAGCCCACAGAAATTACTGTAAAAGCAGCCATCCATCTGTCAGCTCAGTGGGAAAAAAATTACTACTTTTTTTGTGTTTTTTTTTTTTCTAGAGGAAGTAGAGGAAGTGTTAAGCTCAGTGCTCTGTGGTAGTTTTATCCCACCGTAGTGAGGAGCTATAGTATCATACCTATCCCCACTCTTTTTAATCTTTATATTAAGTCTCATATGCACACCTCAACTCTGATGGAGAATTGCCCTATACATTGCCTATACATTGGACTATACATTGCCCTCCTTCCTAATGTTCTTCCTTATCATTAATTTTCTTCCACTCTTAATCCTCCCTTGAAGTCTAATGATATGACAAGTTTTTCCAGTAAACTGAGCACTGTCCCAATATTTACTTCTGTCATTGCACAGACCTTCAGCTGTCTGATATCCTTGGGAATGAGACTTTCCGTTACTGTATAAAAGAAAAAGGAAAAAAAAATAAGAAAAGAGAAAAAAGTGTTCTTGTGGCTTACCTGTCATTACAACTTTGACAAAGAACACTACAAATCAGAGACTTTTGGACTTGGATTGGCTATGTTAGGGGTTAAACAGACATTGAGACACTATATTTGGAGATGAATTTGGACTCATCACTATATATTATAAGTAGAATGAAGGAAAAACATGAAACTATGTTTGATTGCCCACTTGCTCATCCATCTGCACATACCTGCCAAAGCAGAGGAGAATGCTTTTTCACCTGTTAAGCTGTAGGTGATATGTGGGGCTACAACTACTTAAGAAATTCTTGCAGAACAGATTTTCTGAGAGACAGTGCTGAGTCAACAAAGTTGGAAGGTTTCACATGGATATTTATGTATTTATGTATCTCTAATCCAGTCTCACAGGAAGTTATTAAAATGTTTTGTTTCAAAAGGTCAGTGCATTATGTGTTGGGTATAATTTATTATATGGAAATTAAAATAGTAAAGCCGAAGTAAATATTCTTATCTTTTATTGAAAACCTTATTCAAATACTACTTTTTTACAGAGCATTGCCTTTTTCTCCTTATTTTCCAATCTCAGAATACCCGGGATTTGCCCAAGACCAGACAGGTCAGTTTCAGGAAGCTCTTTTGGTGGCACTATCCAACCATCCCATTTCTGTGCAAGTTTCTCTGCCTTTGTAGGAATAAGGGAAAGATAATACCAAGTCTGTCTGTATGTATAGACATTACATGTGTAGACAGAACAAGAAGTAATGGCCATAAGCCATAACAGAAAACATTCCACCTTAACATGAGGAAGGACATTGACGCTGAGGGTGGCAGAGCACTGGAATAGGCTGTCCAGGGAGGTTGTGGATACTCCCTCTCTGGAGACATTTAAAACTCATCTGGATGTGTTCCTGTGTCAGCTGCTCGAGGTGATCCTGCCTTGGTAGGGCTGGATGATCTCCAGAGGTCCCCTCCAACCCTAAAAATCCTGTGATTCTGTGATTCTGTGTGCCATTGACTGTACTGTTGGAAACATTACTCCAGTTTAAAAAATCTATTCTTTAGAATTTTCTTTACTTCTGTGAGTACGCGCCTTCCTTAGAAATTGTGTCATCCTTGTCCACGAGCTCTTTCCATTCTTTATTTTTTACATCTCTTCAAGATGTTAAATGAATGATACTAATATTTGTCACAAAAAGTTGTAAACATTTCTGAAGTATTAAAATACAATAAAACCTGACAAAGCCTCCATCACAACTTGCAAGACTGAGTGACAATGAAGAAAATAATCAAATGATAACATTTTATTCGAACTTTTATTAACTTTTGTTCAAAAAATAGTGTGGTAAACACACACTTAACAGAGAAACAAAATATATTACATTAATTGCCTTTGACAAATCACTGATGTAAATGAAATTTATTGGAATTGTTGACACTAAAAAAAGAATTTTTACAATGATAATTTCTTTATGCTTCTGTCTTGGGTTGAGCTGGCAAAATGCCAACTGCCCAACACAGAGAGAAAGAGCTTTCCTCCCCCCACCAAGAAAAGGGAGGAAAGGAAAAAAACCCCTCAAACTAGGTTTTGGCTTAAACTAACTATATATATGTATATAAAAAAGAGAAAATTAAGAGAAACTACAATATAACACACACTTACACAAGTTAGAAATAACAAGAAATAACTCCCCACTCCCCATCGAAAACAGATTCTATCACTCTAGATCCATAAGCACCCTAAAAGACTCCCAGCAAGAAACAGAAAGTACAATAACAAAATGTTTCTACTTCCCTGATTTCAAACAAAATGTAAGTAGCAGCAGAACCAGGGCCCAAGACAGCAGGGCAGCAGCTGTGTCTTGCCTCTACTTCGTCCATGATGGAACTAAGTGTACGTCTCCCACTCCTGTATTCATATCTCAGGTTTGCGTCATCTGGTATGAAATATTTCTTTGGTTACTTAGTCAGGTGATTCCTGTCTGTCCTAATCTACGTAGATTCTCTGAGCCTGCTAATTTGAGGCTTAGCTAAAACTACCACAACTTCCTTTGAAACCACTTGCAGAATATACTGACTGCATACATATATTTATGGCTGATTTCATCCAAGTCATTGCTGTTCCTGAAGTGGGAGCTATTTTCTAAATAAAGTCTATATTACCTGTGTATCACAGGCTCTTCTGGAGGTTTGAATCCAGAAGGAACCAATAAGATCCGCATTATACAATTTCTACAATGTCACAGATGAACTTCTGCAGCTGTGTGACACACCAGTACTGCTCATCTGCTGCTCCAAGGTGTTCCATTACTGCATTTCACTAAGGGGACCTCAGGTGAAAACTGGCAATAAGGCCAGGACACACTGCTGATTTTGTACGCTTGTTTCCAAACAGTTGTCTCCCGTGAGGGCATTGCTTGTTTGCCTGTTCCACAGTGGGAAGCGTGTCTGCCCCTGAGCAGGTGCCCAGGCTGGTGGCTCCAGGCTGGCATGTGGCTGGTGTGTGCTGGTGCACTGGGGCACCTGCCTGGGGCTGGCATCTCCCCTGCTCCTGTATGGCAGGACTGCCATGACAAACCAGCAGTTAAAACAGGAGTTTGTGAGTCTTGGCACTGGTAAATCATCCAAATTTGGCCATTCATCTTTTAACAGATATGTATTTTATTGTTCTGTAGGAAAACTCTGTCAGGCAACTGAAAGATTTTCACCAGTGAAAAGCAGCCTGCTGTATTTTTGCTTTTATTTTATCCTTGGAACTCAACTGGCATTAAATAACAGCATGTTTATATTTCTCTGCTTTTATTTCTTTGTTTCCAGTTCTAGAAAGTGTCCTTGCCCAGCAAACTGTTTGAGAAAAGGCCTCATACATTCCTTTGTTAGGACAAAGATGCT
>JAOXXN010000446.1:99631517-99641608 GCA_026770055.1 Myrmophylax atrothorax | reverse complement strand
GTTAGGACAAAGATGCTGATATATTTGAACAGTTGCTGTGAGATTTGGACGTGTATACATTGTACAATTAGCAAAGTCACATCCTGTAAAAGAAATTAGTTATATCAGTGGAAAGGAGGGTTATTTTTGTCAATACTGGGAGCAACTGCCAGCATAGCTACTTCAGTCACATATTCCAGCTCTGCCAGTACACCTTTCTCACTCTGCAGCAGACTCTTCTAACTGACCGCCGTCAGTCACAGAAGGCATATGGTGAACAGTCTTCCCTCTTTCCCAGGAAAAAGGAACTTAAGAATATGTATGGTGCTTTCCTGAATTACAGTCTCTGCTTTTAAATATATATAAATGAGCAGTTTAACAAGGGAATTTGCATTCTGCAGCCCTCAGCTGGAGCCCTGCCTTTAAATTCAAGGTGTTATCCCTAGAACAGCAACATTTTTCTTCCTTGATTGCACCTACCTGATGTTCCTGCAGGCACGTTTCGGAATACTAGTCATCGTGATTTGCATATCTATTTTAACTCTCCTAAATTGTGTCTTTACAACAATATGATGACAGAATTTGTCATCCCAAATGACATTCTGTTTCTGGAGGGTCAGTGCTTTGTGTTTTTTTTGTTTGAAATAGCACAAGAGGTACAGCTAAGAGCAGGGAATGAAAAATGGTTAGATCTTACAATCAGCGTCAGGAGCCTCCACAAAGGAACAATAGCAATAATAGCAAACATGTTCATCTGTGAACTCCATAGGATTTCATTAAAAACTGCTTTCTTATCTCTTTAAATAAATGCTTAATATTCTGTTTTCAATTTAGCAAAAACAACATTTAGGAATCACCATGTTACTCTGGATCAGTATGAGTTTGCCTAATAGATTATTCTGTCCCTGACAGCAGCCAATACTGGCTGTTTCAGAAGAAGGTACAAGGAACATATTAATGATCAATTACAGAAGAATCTGCCTTTTGGGCAGCAATTCACAATTTTTACATGCTAGTCACTTTTTGCAAGAAGGATACTGGGTGTACCAAACCACTACATGCAGATATGAATATTGAGTTTTCTGCTTTCTCTTATAAATGTTTTTTGAGCAGTTTAATAGTTTAAAAGTCAAGGTGGTCCATAATTAAATAAATTATGATCCACTGGGTTCTTCCTGTACTTTTCAGGGGGTGGTAAGGTGAAGAGGGCTTCATGGCTATTGTGTAAATGATACTTGAGAGTTCCCTTCCTCTAACAAGAGAGAACCTGAAAGAATCACTCTGGCATTACACTGTTTAGAACCCCGAAGAACAACTCAGGGATGTGTGTTTTGCTCCTGTCTTTGCCGGTTCATTATTGTGGCCTTTGCAGAAGGCTGTATTCCTCACTTCGAGAAATCTTGCAGGATGAAGTGGTTCTTCCAGACCCTGAGTTCCATGTTTTGTGTGTTTGCATCCATGCTTTGTATAGGACTAAACAGAAATCTTGTAGTTGCAGAAGTGTGAGTTAATAATTTCATTGATAATTTCTATTTAGAGCAATGTCCATGTGTCTGAATCTAACAAAACCTTTTATCTTCATGGAATTCTGATCATGCTAAGATTAGGGCATTTTTTTAACCTACTGAGTAAAAGGTTATGTCTAGTTTTATTTTGTAGGGTTTACTAAATTCTATTTTTTTAGATTTTTGAGCTTATTCAGATTGATTTTGGGGGGATTGGTAAAGAGATCATGTAGCAAATTTTTCAGATTTATTCAGTTTTTAATATGGGAAGACTGTATAAGAAATAATATTTTTCCAGTGGTTTTCATGTGTCCCTTGCTGGAGTACCATACTGAGAAATAACTAGGAGCTCAGTTGTTCTGAGGGGTTTTGCCCACCTGAAAAATCTTGAGCTCTGAAAGAGAAGGGAGTAAAGAGGAGTAGAGAGATTTTCCATTCTCCAGAGATAGTGTCTGACATGAGTTACACCTATTTTAAGTTTTAGATCACATAACCTTTACTCATTTGCTTCTGGTGTTGGGACATTTTTATTGTCATATGGTCTTACTGCTGCACTTTTGTGTTGAAAGAGCTGTTCTGAGTCATTGCATCTGCTAACAGAAGTCGAACCAAAAAAAGTCCCATCCAAGCGCTGAACTCAGCATGGTTTGCTGCAGAGGCACAGCTGGCCAGGTAGTCCTCTGCAGCTGGGGACAAAGCTGTGAGTCAGAGATCTGCAGGATTTAACCTCAGGGGCAATGGAGCAGCTCATCTGCCCTTCAGGAAGGCCCATGTGAGGCCGGAAGAGACTGAGGCAGGATCTTAGCTAACCTAGTAACAGTGACAGCACTGAAAAAGCAAATCTGATTATTATAATCTTTGTGTCTCTTCTGAATACTATCCAAGTTGTTAGTCTACATATAAAAAAGCAAAATGCCAGGCAAGTCCCCTGTGTATTGTTCTTTTCCCCATTGTCCTTAATGACTGATCAGTTATATAAAATAGGTACAACTCTCTGATAGTGCTTATGTAAGTACCTGTTTAGTAATCCTTCTGTGAACATCACGTTTTAACTGACGGAATTTATTAACATTTATATTGCTGTAGAGCTGAGAGGCATCAGCTAGGTTACATCTATGTTATGCTGGGCACTGTAAAAAGAGAGACTATCAGCATGCCACATGAATCCTTGCTCCATATATTTATTTTATGAAATATATCTTCTATATTTGCATTAATGGGAGGTGACAGAACATTGTAAAATTGACCAGCAATTTACAGCCTCTTTATTTTTAATTAAAAACATAAATATGCTTCTATGTAGCAAAAGAGAAGTTTTCTAAAATGAATTCAGAATAACTTAACCAGCTTCATTCCTTCCACCCACAGCTATAGAGGAATTTTCCATAAAGATATGGAAATAATTTGACTTTTAAAAAATATCAAGCAATGAATGAAGAAATAAACACCAGCTTTTCTCAGTTTAGGCTAATATAGCAGTAGGTGAAAGATTAGCTTCCAGTGATACATAAATAATGACTCAAAACTCACAAACAATGCCTTTGTTAGTTATCAAGGAATAAAACATCATTTTAACAACCAAATGTAGACTGAATCCTTGTGACTGTCATCTGCTCACAATGCTATGTGAACAGGAGCAAAATTTGGCTTATTTTGTCTCATTTAGCAGGACCAATGTTATCACTTACTAATACTTTGAATTTGCAGATGGTGTGTTTAAGTAGTTTCATTTTAACCTACCCTTAACCCAAGAATGGGCAGATAAATAACCTACAGTGGGTTGCAAGGCTACAGACAGAATAAACTAAACATTTCTGATAATTGTGCAGTTTTATGTTAGAACAGGGGTTTTTTTAAATCTTATGAACAACTGTGCTGGTTTTGGCTGGGCTAAAATTAGCTTTCTTCATAGTGGCTAGTATTAGGCCAGTATTGGATTTGTGCTGAACACAGGGTTGATAATACAGAGGGGGGTTTTTAATTGCTGAGCAGGGCTTACACGGAGCCAAGGCCTCTTCAGCTTTTCATACTGCCATGCTGGCAGGGAAGGTTGGGCGTGCATGGGAGGATGGGAGGAGACACAGCTGAGAAAGCGAACCCAAACTGACCAAAGGGATATTCCATTCCATGTGGCATCATGATCAGTATATAAAGTGGGAGGGAGAAGGAGAAAGGGCAGGACATCTGGAGTGATGGTGCTTGTCTTCCCAAGTAACTATTAGACGTGATGGTCCCTGCTCTCCTGGGCATGGCTGAACACCTGTCTGCCCATGGGAAGCAGTGAGCATTTTTATTGTTGTGCTTTGCTTGTGTGTGCAGCTTTTGCTTTTCCTATTGAACTGTCCTTATCTCAACCCACAAGTTTTCTGGCTTTTACCCTTCTGACTCTCTCCCTTATACCGCTGGTGAGGGAGCAAACGAGCAGCTGCGTAAGGCTTGGCTGCTGGCTGGGGTCACACCACAGAAACAGTTAAGTACCAGATAGATTTTTACCTAGATTTTACACAAATAAAGGAATTATCCTCATCATTTTGAATGTTTTATAAAATCTAGCATTTCCTTTATTCATTTCATGAGATAATAAACCTATTAGGCCTATATGCAAGATGGGCCAAAGAAGGTGTACCCCTGATAGACAAAGATGGTAGACCAGGAACAATGGATGAGTGGAAGTCTGAGATACTCAACAACATTTTTGCCTCAGTCTTCAATGGCAGCCTCTCTTCCAACCACTCTTGAGTGGATGGACAGCAGGATGGGAACTACAGTAGCAAAGTCCTTCCCACTGTAAGTAAAGATCAAGTTCATAACCACCTAAGGAGCCTGAATATATGTAAGTCTCTGGGACCTGTGGAGATGTACCCCAGAGTCCTAACAGAGTTGGCTGGTGTAGTTGCCAAGCCACTCTCCATGATTTTTGAAGCCGTGTCAGTCAGGTGACATCCCAGGTGACTGGAAAAAGGGAAACATTGTACTCATCTTTAAAAACAGTGGAAAGGAGGACCCTGGGAACTACTGACCCGTGGCCTCACCTCTGTGCCTGAGAAGAACATAGAAGAGATCCTCCTAGAATTTGTGCCAAGGCATATGGAGGACAGGGAGATGATTTGAGACAGCCAACACAGCTTCACCAAAGACAAATCCTTCCTGACCAACTCTGTGGCCTTCTATGATGGGGTGACTACATCAGTGGACAAGGCAAGGGCTACATATGTCATTTATCTGGACTTCTGTAATGTTCAGGATGCTACACCTGGGTCACAACAACTCCTGTTATTGCAGTGGATTGACCCTGGCTGGACATCAAGTACCCACTTAAGCCACTCTATCACTGCCCTCTGCAGTTGGAGAGAGGAGAGAAAATACAACAAAGGGTTCATGAGTTGAGATAATGAGAAGTAAAATAAATCTTAAAAACACCTTCCCCCACCCCTCCTTCCTTCCCAAGTTCCAATTCCTCCCTGAACAGTGGCTCAGGGAGATGGGGAATGGAGGTTACAGTCAGTTCATCACAGATTGTTATTTTGATGCTGTTCAGGGAGAGGAGTCCTTCCTCTGCTCCCTGCAGGGAAAAGAAAGCCAAACATGTCCTGGGCTGCATCAAAAGCATCGTGGGCAGCAGGTCAAGAGAGGCGATTCTGCCCCTATACCTTGCCCTGGTGAGACACCACCTGGAGTGCTGCTTCCAGCTCTGGGTCCCCAGTACAGAAGGGACATTGACTTCAACTCTGGGTCCCCCATACAGAAGGGTCATTGACCTGTTGGAGCTAGTCCAGAGGAGGCCACCAAGATGATTAGAGGGATGGAGCATCTCTCCTACAAGGAAAGGCTAAGAGAATTGGGACTGTTCAGATGCAGAAGAGAAGACTTCAGTGTGACCTAATTGCAGCCTCCCAGTACTTGAAGGGAGCTTACAGAAAAATGTAGAGACTATTTTCAAGATCATGTAGTGATGGAGTAAGGGAGAATGTCTTCAAACTGAAAGAGTGTAGGTTTAGACTAGATGTTAGGGAGAAATTCTTCACTGTCATGGTGGTGAGGCACTTGAATGGGTTGTCCAGAGAAGCTATGGATGTCCCAGCCCTTGAAGTGTTCAAGGTCAGGTTGGAATAGGGCTCTGAGTGAAAGGTGTCCCTGTCAATGGCAGGAGGGTTGGAACTAGATGGTCTTTAAGATCTTTCCAAACCAAGCCATTCTATGATTCTATTCTATGATAATCTTGATTTTTTTGTCTTTAATTAGCAATTTTTCATGACTAACACTTCCAAATGTTCCAAGTTATAAATCTAGGATGTATAAAGGTCAGTCTTTCCAACAAGGCTACCATTTCAGTACTACTTCTAATGTAACACAAATAGTTTATCTGCAATCTGAAAAGAAACAATCTTAAAAAATAGAAGGGATACCTGGTGACAGCAGTCAAAACTCAATTTAAAAAAAAAAACCCAAACCCTAAATATTGCATTCTGTAAGTCTTGAGCCTCACTCTAGCAGTCCATGAGATAGCTATCTGTCAGCTGATTTCAGTCAAATTTGGAAGCAGACTAGGACACTGAAAAATGGATGATGGGACAAAATGCAAGGGTCCCATTATTCCTCCAAATCTGCATCATGAGTGTAGCACTTACAAGTTCAGCACTCAGCAAATAATCATGGAATCTTAACATTGGGCTCCACAAAGCAATAGGAGACCAGAATTCAGTAGTTCTGCCTCTCTCAGAGCTATTTATCAATGAGTATGGGATTTAAGTTACTATATGCGTAGTAGAAGCAAAACTCAAAGAGCTGAATTCTGAAAGCTGATGCACAGTCAGAAGTGGGATTGCTCATGATCCAGCCTGTAACAGATTTCTAAGCAGGGTATGATTGAATAAGGGGTTTGAAGAATAGCACTTACCTTTAACCAAACAGAAAAATTGATCTAACAGAGACAGGCACTTTTGTCTGTGTTCAAGGAAGGAAAAATTGAAGACATGAAGGTAAGAGGAAAGGTAAAGAAGCAAAAAGGTTTGCTGAGGATAAATTTGGCCAGACCAGTCTGCTATCTAGTCCTGGCTTATTTTTAGATACAGAAAACAATGTTGATCTAATCTACCACACATTACCTGAAGGACTCCTTCATATAGGATGTTGTTGATGATTGAAGTTTATGTAAATTCATAAACAATCAGAAAAAATTCATTGAAGAAAAGTCCCTCAAAGCTATTAAATATATAGACACTTATTCCAACTAGGAAGTCTGTAAGCCATACATTTATGGAAGTAAGGAGACACTTTGAGGGAAGTAAAGCTGTATACTCACCTCATTTTTATTCTTGTTCATAGGTGTCGGCTATTGACAGATAAACCTTTAATCTAATCAGTATGACCATCCTCATAATCTTATGTTCTTATCTGAACTGCACTGAAATATGTGACAGGAAGTTATTAATTAAGCTGGAGAAGATGTGGAAATAATCCCAGAATTTTAAAATGGATAAAGCAAGGGCTGTGTCAGCTATCACAGTGATGATTCTTCCCCTCAACTCATCACTGTTGGGGTTGTACCAGGCACCATTCTGTGCTTCTCAGAACAAAAGAGATATGGAGCTCTCTCAGAGAGTCCAGTTAAGGACCACAAAGACGACTAAGAGCATCTCATATATGAAAGAAAGCTATGAGAGCTGGAACTGTTTAGTCCAGAGAAGAGAACAGAAGACTCAGGGGCATCTTAATAATATATATAAACACCTGAAGGGAGGGTGCAAAGAGGTCAAAGCCAGGATCTTATCAATGGTGCCCAGTGACAGAAACACAGGGACACAAACCAACAGGCATGAACTGAAACAGAGGAAGTGCTGTCTGAACACTGAGAAACACTCTGCTACTGTGAGGGTGACCCAGCACTGGCATAGATTGCCCAGAAACTCAAAAGCCATCTGGACATGATTCTGGCAACATGTTCTAGATGACTGTAGAGGTTTCAGTTAGGCCTCAAATTAGCAGGCTCGAAGAATCTATGTGGATTGGGAGACAGCTCTCACCTGATTGGGTAACCAAGGAAATATTTCATACCAGATGATGTAAACCTAAAGTATGTGTGTAGCAGTGGGAGGTGTCTTAGTCAGTTCCATTATGGCTGAGCTACAGACAGGACGTGGTACAGGTCTTGCTAGAATAGGCTCCTCCTTCTGCTGCTTGCATTGTGTTTGAATTCAGGGAAGTAGAAACATTTTGTTGTTACTCTGTTTCTGGCTAGGTGTCTTTTAAAGTACTTCTTGTAGATGTGTGTCACATCGGCTAACCTCCAGTCCTCTGAGACCTCCACATTTAACCAGGACTGATGATAAATGACGGATAGTGGCTTGGTGATCTCTGCCTCAGTACCCTTGGGTGAATCCCATCCAATCTCCATAGACTTGTGAGTGTCTGAGGGGCTCAGCAAGTAACTTAGTACTTCCTCCTGGGTTGCAGGTGGTCTGTTCTGATCCCAATGCCAGCTTACCAGCTCAGGGGGCTGGTTGCCCTGAGGATAATCAGTCTTTCTGTAAGTCTAAGACAAAGAAGGCATAAAGTATTTCAACGTTTTCCTTGTCCTTTGTCACTATGTTCCCCTTTCCTTTCAATAAAGCATGGAGATTTTCCTTAGCCTGGTAACACAGTCCACCTAAACTGAGTGCCATGAATTTCCCACAAAGAAGGAACTCGGCATTACCTGGTAGGTGCCCTGTATCATGCACTGTGCAGCAAATTGCACTGAGCTAGTTTGTAGAGCCACTGTTTCTGTGGAGCCCCAAACCCTCCATCCCTGTTGACTTGGTATCCATGCCACTCTGCCAATCACGTTCCCTTTGTTTAGTTTTCCGCTGGTCATGGGATTAGATTTGCACTGGTTTGTCAAAACCTACAGCTTATTATGTTTGGAGGAGATGAAACTACCTTCCAGCTTCCCAGGAAGCCAGCGGAAGCCAGACTGCAGGATTCATGGGATCAGGCTGTGGTCAGACTGGAGCTGGGCTCAGAAGCCAGGTAGTGAGGGCATTCAAAAAGAGGATGGACAAAGACTTTCCTCCTTCCAGTCAGATTCTTTCTGCTTTGTTTGCTTATTTTTAATTACAGTAATCATGCAATATAAAATGCATAAATTGACCCCTAGGGCTGTAATAAAGCACGGTCAGGATGGTATGTATACAGCACCTGTGGGAAATCATAGCCTATATCCAGGTGAGATGTGGTGCACCAGGTCCTCCTTGGGACCTTTGAGAAGGATGCAGGTCTGCTCCCTATCAGGACATGTTGCTGTGCTTCTTCTCCCACTGCGGCTTCCAGGCTGAAAAGACCTTCATGAACCTTTATCTAGATGTTCAAGCAATGTTTCCAAAAAGGCTTTGATTTGAACTTTGGCAGTGCCTAAATGAAGTAGGTATTTTGATTGACTTGCTAGTCACAAGTCCAGAGGCTGCCTGCCTCTGAAATTGATAGTCCAACCAAATAATTCCCCATGGGGGTGAGTATTTATTACCTTTCTCCAATATGAAAATAATTGAACATGAATTGTGTTTAAAGTGGGAAGGTCAGAAAGAATTCAGCTACTTAGAGTCATTGACTTGTTGAGAATGTTATTCTCAAATCTAACAGAAGCACTGAATGTGTGGCTAAATCTGGTTCTTCACCAACTAAGGTTAAATGTCTTTTTTTCATGGGTAAATTATGTGGCTGAGTCTTTCTAAGAAAAATATTTAGTGAAAATATTTTTCTCAGATGCATTTCTGAACTGATTAACAAAAATAAACACAAATGTTTTCATAGGAATTAGGATTTTCTTAGCCCTGTTCCACAGGGGTAGAAAACAAATGACAGGAAATATGTTATTTAGCATGTTCAGATAAGCTGTCTTCTGGTTGTTTAAGCCTTAAGATCTTATCCCCTCAATAGTCATTCTTGTCAAGGCAGATACATGAGCATCTGAGGTCTGTATTTCTAGAGACCTGTGTTGAATCCTAGTATTTTATTTAGGGAAAGATGATATTGCTAAGTTGTCCCAAGGGACAAAATTTACCACTGGAGCAAATCCAAGTGGATTTTAAATGTAGACTGTCAACCCAGAGACTGATCTTGATGACTAGTGATCTCCATATTGTTTCTTCAACATAAGGCTTTTAGACGTCTCCAGGAGAAGAGGGAAGATACAGGAAGAAGCTGGTTAGACTTGGCTTAGCAGGCTGCAAGGACCAACGTGGAGTACTAAATATTTTGAGAAGGAGAAGGAAAAGAAGGAAGCTGGAGGGCCTGAAGGTTGCTGTAGGAGCAGGAAGGAGCAGCCTGACACAGCCCGGACTGAAACAGGAGCAATGGTGCCCTGCTCCCACCTGCAGATGGGTGTTGGGGCACTGTACTCTGTTTCTGGAAGTAAGGTGATGAGTTCAAAACTTGCACTGGTGGTGTAAGTGGGACCTGCAAAGTCTGTGAACTAGTGTCTGGTGGGTTGAGGTGGGAGCTGGCAGTACACTCCTTCACACAGCACTTAAAGCAATTATGCTGTTGTAGTTTAGAATTTTTATGTAAATTCTCTCTCCTGACACTAACTACCCATGCCATTAGTGAACAAAGGAAGCAGTTAACTGCTAC
>JAOXXN010000446.1:99619298-99631417 GCA_026770055.1 Myrmophylax atrothorax | reverse complement strand
CCAGGCTGTGACAGACACTTCCCATAAGTACATTTTTTTTTTTTTCCTCCAGGAGGAAACCTGCTGGTTTGGGGGTTATTGTGTTTCAGTTTTCTTCCTGGGCAGTTTGTTCTGGTCTGTTTATAGTTATATCATTACCTGCACATATATATATATATATATATCAATTACAGTTAAGAACAGTTATCCTTCTTGTATCCATTTTTTTTTCTGATTAAAGTTCACTTTCTTAAATTTGATAAAGGGTGGTGTGATTATTGTGGAGGAATTCTCCTCCCCCGTTTGTGGGTAAACATTCTGAATTTTCCCCTCAAACTAAGACATATGCCCATGACAAAATTTCACTGTCTGAGTGTGGAAAGCATGTGTGTTATTTGTCAGGACGTGGCTATTTATACATGTTCATGGAGGGCTCAGGTTGGGAGAGGATGGTGTTCAGGCACATATTTTGGTGATGCCTTTGTGCTTTCTCTGCACATGTCTGCACATCAGTGTGCATCTTGTTCACACTGACAGCCCAGAAAGGGATCAGTTGCATTATTATCTAAACCCCAACTGCGTGCTTGGGTATGATGATGACACTAATAAACACTGTTATATAGAAAGAAAACTGCACTGAGGAAAGCAAGGAGGGCAGCAGATTGGAGCTGCAGCTTACCAGGTGTGGGGGTTTATAAGGACCACTTGTCTGGAGTTTTTAGTCATTATCATTTCATATGGTACTTTCTCAAAAAAAGCCAATGTAGTTCTGGTCTCTCAATTACCTGTTTGTGTGCTTGTACATATGTACATAACTATCTGTAATGTTCCTCTGTAATACTGCCAGCATGAATTTTTTTAAAATCAGAGCAGTTGTTAGTGGCTCTGTCTCTGCTTGTTTCCTTTTGCAATGAAGATACAATTTCACAGAGCAGATCTAACCGTTCTTATTTCCCAGAATGTACCAAAGTTTGATCTTTTTAAAAGGAAAGCTAGGAAAGGCACCTTGAGTATTATTGCTGCTGCTGCTTTTCTTTAATGGTTATATGGTGACACTGCTTCGCATAGGATTACTGTCACTGGCGCGGAGGGGATGGAAGATTGGCTGCCTTGAGGAATGAGATGAGACGATAAACGAAAGACGATGTTACCTCTGCAGCATCTGGCTCTGTCTCTCAATTTTCACTCCATGTGTTCTGTGTGGAGCCAAAGTGGGGTTTGTAGCAGTTTCTTCCCTTTACACACCTGCCATTGTTAGGCAAAAACAAGGAGAGTGAGAGAACTGTGACAAATATATTTTACTTAAAATAACTGTTCTGTGTAACTATTCAAGAGGGTTTAGCAGGCAAATGTGATAAAGCCAAAAGTTCAGCAGATCACTAAAGGTACAGGATACAGTGGCAGAGTGATGAGTTAAATTACTCTATTATTCTTTTGAAAGCATTGTTGTAAATATTTTACTTATGTGCTCATACTGCAGTGAACATTGTTTCCAGAGTGCTGCACTCCTGTTTAACTGAAAGGAACCTCCCAAATTTTTTAGCTAAATTTTGCTTTGTGCAGCAAAGGTTGAAGTTTTCTCTGAAAAAGTCACATTCCCGTATATTGACCCCCTTAGAGTGCAGCAGTCAGAGCCAATTTAGGCCATTTTTTCTTCATACGCATCAAAAGCATCACAATCAAGACTGTCATGGTAGGAGAGAAAAGTCATAAAATGAATGAGAGGCCCAACAGTGGGTAGAGAAGAGGGACTGTTTCAGCTGACCTCCACTTGTCAGAGCACATTTTCCTCTGCAGGCAGGGCCATGTAGGTGGCTCTCAAGCTTGCAACTGACATCAAACAGGCTCTACCAGCAGTTTTACCTTTTCACTCTCCAAAGTTGTGTCTATCCCAGATAATTTAAGTAAAAATGTTGTCCCTTAAAAAGCTCAGTAATGAGTTTCTATTGAAACTTTCCTGTAATAGTCTTTCTATTATTCGATGTCTGCTCCTTTCAGGGAAGGGTAATTAAAGAGCCAGAAGAGAAAAGAAGAAAAAATGTATCTCACCTTTCTGGCATATTTTCAAAGGACTCAATCAGGGACATGCAAAACAAAATTCCTTTAAAAACATGATTGATGTTGGAGCTTTAACAAGGTGCTGTCATTGGATACAGGAGCTTTTTATTAATGCATGTTGCATGATGGAAAGGTGTGGGACAGGATGCCAGGCTGTTGACAGTGTTTGTGTGTTGTATATGTTTCACATGAAGAGATGGGCTATGCAGAGATACATTTTGTTTCTTCTTTCATTGGTTCATTTCTTTCATCTGAACTGAAACTGAAAGATCTTACTGTGAGGCAAGTGTTTTGGGTGAAAAGGACTGTTAAGAAAATCTGTCTTGAAGGAGAATATTTTATATACAGAATGATATTTTCTTTAGTATTGAAATACTTAAAAGCTAGTAGTTGTGCCCTATACTACGCACACTGCAGAGGGCTGGGAATCCATTCATGACCATTTGAAGTTCCTGAATTTCTGTATATATATGCACATATATAAACATGCATATGTACATATTTCATATACACATATTCATCTATACTCATATACATCTAAATGATATGTCAGTATGTATATATGATACATATATGACAGCATCATCAAGAAGAGTGATAAAATCCTGTTAGCACTGCCTCTCAATAGCCTTTAGAAGTAGGAGCTATTTCTGGTGGAAGGTGGGCTCTGTCACATGCAGAGAAGGAAAATAAACTGAAATCCTTATTTTTTTTGAAAATGCACTTCAGAAGTGAGTAGTCTATTTTTTTTGTTAGAGACATTTAGTTTGTCTATAAATAGAATAAATATATTTTCTTTTCCTCTCATTTATTTATTAATTTAATAGTGATTAGTTGCCTGTGCACAAGGCAACCCTGATGAAATTAGAAATTTGATGGCTTTTATTAAGAGATTATAGCTACATCTTGCATACAGATACCAGTAGTTCTGAGGAAACCTAAGGTGGTCTTGCATAGTGTAGGAAGAAATTAAAGTGTAGGTACTAGTCAACAGTTTAAAACACATTCTGGAAATATGTAAGATGACATTTTTTACCACCTTTCTAAAGAGTTTTCAGGTAAGCAGTAGTTTAATCGTTACAAAGAACCAGAAATTCGGTTCAGGAAGCACCAAAGAAAATAGTTTAATAAATTGGTTAACAGTGACTTGTTTTAAGCCAAAGAGAAGTTTAGGAGGGTTTTAACATTTTTTCCTAATGATCTCTGAGAATTTTGCCTAGAACTGTGGCTAAGCATGGGAAATACTTTCACCAAGAATGGGGTTTGAAAGTGCAAACACTTATGTTCATGGTTGATGTTACTGAGATTAGGGTGGGTACTTGTGATTTGCCCTGCCCCATGACTTCATCTTTTGCTTGTATCCAAGAGCTGAGAGCTGGTCCTGGCTGGACTCCAGCATTGCTTAAAGAGTTTCGTGCTGGTCTTAACTCAGATACCATTTTTTTGTGATGCTTTCACTAACAGCATTGAACACAGTCTGAACAGCAAGTCCATTCACAAAAAAGTCCATCCAGACAATAAGTCTCTCACAACTGCGTGTGTGATTGCTTTGCTACACCACCAGCAACTTAAAGCACTGAAGAATTGTCCAGTAAACAGGAGATGCTGTTAGAAACTGGTAATAAAGTTTAGAGAATCACCTGGTGACAAATTTCAAAAAGAGCAGTCTTTCAATAGAAATGATGCTACTTTAACACAAGTAGGAAAATTATCCAAGGGGTAGAAGATGAAAGGTTAAAAAAAAAAAATCTAACTTTAGATAGTGACACACTCAGATACATTTCCTGTAGGTCTAAAGTGAAAATTGCCATGTAAGAATAGAGATTTCGAAAAAATGGTAGGGTTGGCAGAAGGACCTTGGATTTTGGAGACAATACATTAACACAAACATACTGCGTACATATTGCCAGAAATAAGAAGAAAAGGACAATAAGGTAAAACATTTGTCTGAATATATGTCTCAAGACCTGCACTCAGACAATGGAGTTATTTCATCTATTATATCAGAGCCATTAGATGAGCTCAGTAAATTTACCGTTTGAAAACAGGTAGGTAAAATAGAGCAATTTTTTTCAATAGAAGAGCTGTTCAGATTAGAGCCATTGTAGGGTGTGAAAAAAAATATTTGGGACAAAATATCTGAAAAGCAAGAGACTGGGTAACACTGTTAGGAAACAACATTTTTTCTGTTGAAGAATCTCCTTAAATTGGCCAAATGCCTTTGCAACAGATAATGAGCTATATTTCCTGACTACTGAGTCTCAGAAATTCTTAATTGCTCATAAATCCATGTACTGGAAAGTTTGGAACATTTAATGAGTTGGCAACAGACTTCAAAGAAAAGGATTTCATACAGACTGCATTACTGGAAACTGATGGACAATGGGTAAATAAGGACTGCAGCTGACGTCTGATTTAGAAGAAAAAACCCCATATATTTTGGAGATTAAATCTTTCCTTCATGGTCAAGGATATCTGTCTACTACAATGACGATGACTTCTATGTACAGTCTGAGGCATGAATTTCAAACAATAATACATATCTTGCCTTACTGAAAAATGATCTTGGACTGCTCATTTTCCTTACATGTGTTTTTAGTTGCTTGAAACAGAAGGAGTCACATAAAGGATAACAACACTGTATACTAGTGAAAAGGACAAAAGATAGTCAGGTCTTCATATTGGCGCATCCTCCCATGCACTTACACACACCCACATGTTCAGTGTCATATTTCTTGCACCTGACCAAGGGTCTTCTACTACTCTGCTACAACACCTTATTGCTGTAAGCTATTTTTGTTTCTCACTTTGAGGGAGAGCTCAAGGTGGCCTCACTTGTTCATGAGGATACTCATATGTAGAAAAGTCTATTTCTTGGAGGCTTGTGCCTTTCATCTGTGATCTTGAAATAAATAGTTTGGTTACGACTCCAATTGCATGCCTCATCACCTCTTTGAAATCTATGTATATTCCTTTAGAACAGTGTTCAAAAGCCCCTCCTTCTTCACATCTCAGCCAGTATTTGTGAAGCCTATGTTTCAAACCTACCACAAAAGTTAAGAGAAAGAAAAGCTTACAAACATCAGTTAGTAAGAGCAGTGCCAGCAGGTAATAGAATCATAGAATCCTTAAGGTCAGAAAATACCTTTAAAATCGAGTCCAACCATCATTAAACCATGTCCTCAAGTGACACATCCATAAATTTTTTGAACACTTCCAAGGATGATGATTTCACCACTTCCCTGGACAGCATATTCCAATGCTTTTGCAACACTTTAAATGAAAAAATTATTCCTAATATCTAATCTAAACCTCCATTTCCTCTTGTCCTCTCTCTTGTTATCCAGGAGGATTGACACCCACCTCACTACAACTTCATTTCAGGTGGTTGTAGACAGTGATAAGGTCTCATTCCAAGCCACCTTTTCTCCAGCTGCTCCCTCAGCAGCTCCTCACAGAACTTGTGCTACAGCACCTTCACCAGCTTCACTGCCCTTCTCTGGACTTGCCCCAGAACCTCTCTTTCTTTCTTGAAGTGAGAGGCACAGAACTGGACATAGGACTCAAGGTCCAGCCTCACCAGTGCCAAGTACAGGGGGGAAATCACTTCCCTGGTCCTGCTGGCCACATTATTTGTGACTACAGGCCAGGATGCCATTGGCCTTCATGGCCACCTGGGCACGCAGCTGGCTCATGTTCAGTTGCTGCCAACCAGCACCTCCAGGTCCTTTTCCACTGGGCAACTTTCCAGCCACTCTGCCCCTAGGCTGTAGTGCCTCATGGAGTTGTTGTGACCCAAGTGCAGGACCTGGCACTTGAACTTACTGAACATCATAGAATTGGCTTTGGTCCACCGATCCAGTCTGTCCAGATCCCTCTGCACAGCCATCCTACTGTCTGGCAGTTCAACACTCCAGCTGAACCTGGTGTTGTCCATGAACTTGCTTCGGGTGCACCTGATCCCCTCATCCAAATCATTGATAAAAGTAATACCCAGGACTGGCCCCAACACTGGGCCTTGGGGAACCCCAGTAGTGACCATCTGCCAACTGGATGCAGCACCACTCACCACCACTCTCTGGGTCTGGACATCCTGCCAGTTTTTAATCCAACAGAAAGTGCACCTCTCCAAGCCATGGGCTGCCTTCTTCTCCAGGAGAATGCTGTGGGAGACAGTATCAAAGGCTTGCTGAAGACTAGGTAGACACATCCACAGCCTTTTCCTCATCCATTAGGCAGGCACCTAGTCCTAACAGGAGATCAGGTTGGTCAAGCAGAACCTGCCTTTGCTAAAGCCATGCTTGGCAGGGCCTGATCCCTCGATTTTCCTGTACATGTTGCGTGACAGCACACAAGAAGATACATTCTGTGACCTTCCCCAGCACTGAGGTAAAATAATTTGCTGTCTTTTGGTCTCTTGGAACATCCTTGACTGACCAGGGCTGATGATAAATGATTGAAAGTGATTTGGTGAATGATGTATGAATAAAACCACATGCTGTGGCATCCTACCTTCACTTTGACAAAGATCTTGTAAAAAATATTTCTTTGAACTTGTTATAGTATATGAAATGACTCTACTAAGTCATGTAAATAAAGTTATCTAATTCAAGTTTTGCCATCTCAGAATTTTTTGCATAACATCCCAACTAATGGCTGTGAGAAGTCCTTAACAAAGTCCAGTTTTCTTAAACTGGAATAAAACTGGTGTTTTATCAATGACTATATAAACACAGTAAGATGAGTTATATGTTGTGTATTTTATATGTTCTGTACATATTTAGAAAACAGACATTCTACAAAACTCAAGACTATCACAATAACTATCTTAGAACAATTATGTGTTGTACATAGTAAAAACATAACAGCCTGATAAACCATGAGGTTTCAAAAATAAATATTAATAAAGCAGTTACATATAGGCTTTGCTACAATGCAACAATTCTGTCCTAAGGACTGGAAAGTATTTTTGAGACTGCAACATCAGAACAGGCATCCAATTGTTTTTAGTACTCCTCTTTTGTGAAGGAGCAAGTCTGCCTAAAGAGACAAAATGTAGAACCAAAGCTTAGCCAGCTCTTCATCCTTGTTCTCTCCCCTCCTTTGCAGAGTAAGATGCAGTGGCCTTCAACCAAATTTCTACTCCATTCATGGTATCATGGAGCAAGAGTACAGTGTTTAAGGCTTTCCTCTCTGGCACAGAAAGTCTGGCTAGTTAGATGGAATCTCGGCATAAATTTTATTCTTTTTTAATGTGTAGACCACAAGTGAAAAAGCCACAGTCAAATACAGCCACTTCCAAACCATCTGCTCACAACTCTATTCAATGCTCTTCATCAGTCTGTAAGTTTGGTCTCCCTTCTTGGGGGACTCTGACATGGTGCATTTCCAAAGTAAAAGGTGACACCTGCTGTGAAAGCAATGAACATTATTAGTGTGGCCAACTTCAAATAGGTTTCAATCTTTCAGTGATTATGGATGCTTCCTATCATAACTGTCCAAGGTGCTGTAACTTTTATATGGGTTTCTGCAAAAAGATAAACCTTGGAAGTTGCTGGACTGTAAAATAACAGTACACTATGACACTGGAAAACCTTTAAAAGATAAATCTTGGCAGCCACTGGACTGTACAGTATTAACACGCTCTGACACCATTGGATGTCTGAAACTCTAGAGAAGGATCCTAGAAGTGATTTTTCTCATGCAACAGAATGAAGAAGTCTGTGTTACCTTAAAAATTCACCTGGCTTAAGTTCATTCACAACTATCCTGTGTAAGTACATATATCTTTAGTGAGCTCCTTCTAGAAAGGCAACAATGGAAATTACTTGGTTTATATTGACTTATTTACTCTAATGATAGCTCTGAAACAAAGTCTGGCAATTCCAGTTCTCAGAACAATGGTTTATCTGTAAAAAAAAAGCTTCAAAAATACTCAATAGTTTTAAGAACAATGTACAGTGTCCCTTTTAATATCCTTTTTAGCATTTTTGCAGGTTTAAAAGAAGTTTATTCTTAAAAATCCTCCCAGAAATGCATCCTTTCAGCTCACTCATCCAAGACAATCTCTCTTCTAGGAGACACTGAGGCTCAGATTTCTCTGCCCCTGCTGCAGGGGCATCTACCTGCTTGAATAGTCTTTCCATGGTTTCACACCGCTCCCATGCTGCAACATTTGCTTGACCTCCATACTTCCTCCTCTTCTCACAGTCTTCTGCTTGGCATTTTCCTCCATTCTGTTACAGCACATTCACCTGCACTCTGACTCCACGTCCTCATCTTTACGCTTGTCTGCCTCTCCTCTGCATCCCTCATGGTCCCTACATTAGTCTCACTCAATTTGCTGTCCCGTTTCCGAATGCATTTTCCCTCCCTGCTGCTCCCACTCTCTGTGGCATGTCCATATTCTCCTGTTCCCTGCTTGGCCCTCACAGAGCAGCTAACAGACCATTACCTTCCCTGATGGCATCCTGTCTTCTGCTCGATTGCAAATAACAAGGAGTGGCATCCATCTTCACTGGTTTACCCTCACTTTCACCCAGAGAATCTAAGTGGATCTGGCAACCAATCTTCTGAGATCAGATTTGGCCTCGTCCCGGTGTTGGCAATGGGAGATGGAAGGCATTGTACTTACAGATCAAAATGCAGAGCTTTGTAAATGAAAAAAAGATTAATAATTGTCACAGCTTAGAATATATTATTAATGTATTGATAAAAACTCTCTAGTTAACCTTTTTTGTGATTTGAGCAACATGAGGGCTGGTGAGGCTGCTGACAGAGGTTCTGTAGAGCAGCTGCAGAGCTGAGAGATCAGGGCAGCCTTGAGAATGGGTCTTTTCCTCTAGTATTGGTCAGACTGTGCTCCAGTGAAAGCCTTACAAAATGTTAGCTTCATTAATGGAGATCCACTTCTAAATAGATGAAACTTGTTTGCTTAACTGGTTTTACCTTTCCAGGGAAAGTTGTCGTGTGTTTTTGAACAATTTCTGCCATTTCTGTGACAGCTGTCTGTAAAAAACAAGAAATGATGGCTACTTCATTATGGTATCTTTCACTGTACACTGTAGAAAACGAATCATGACCTGAAACTAATCACTGGACCTAATCAAATACTTTGTCTTCAATGACTTCAGAAGTTTTATTTTATTTCTAAAGCTAATCTGCCCTTAATGTGCGGGGAAGGAGGACAATAGCCCATGTGGTTTCAGTGCAGCCTGGGAATCTCAGGCGCTGTGTGGGTTTGACAGTTCTGAATAGCAATCCATCACTTAACAGACAAATGGAGGCTATGGTCTCTTTGCAGCAGCTCTTTTTCAACACCAGGATGACATCTGTGCCCTCTGCAAAGGATTGTACAACATCAGCCTCAGAGAGGGATAGGTTTCAAACACAACTGGGCTTGAGCAGGCTGTTTACAAGGTGGTTTGAGAATTATTTTTTTCTTCAAGCAACTGGTTCTCTAATAGTGATATAATATTTCTCTCACCCAAAGTTTTCAGCAAGCACATACCAAAATACAACAGCTAAATAGTGGATAACAGCAAATGGAAAATCACAGACATATAGGTATATGTCACAGGAAAAACAAGAAGTTATATGCAAAATGCCACCTGAAAGCAGAACTGACTCAACGTGTCTATCAGAGCATTAGATAATGTTACCTTCTTGTTGCTCTGTTTCATGAAAGTTATGGCAACAGTGGAAAATACTTGTAAATATTTTGTCTACTGCAAACTGCATTAATTATATGTATTCTAAAATGAATTTTCAAGTGAGTTCTTAAGAGGCCAGGAGGCAGCATGGCAAGAACAGTTTCAATTTATTGTACAGTTGAACACTTTGACTCAATATAGTCCCTCCAAGTAGTTGTGTTAGGACTTTATTGTAAAATATACTGTACATTTAATAACCAATGCTGTGTTCTCATAAAGAAAGATCAAAAGTAAAATGTTAATCTAGATATTCTCAACTATCTCATTCTTTTACTATACAGTGTTTTTCTTCTTCATGGTGACCTTGCTAGAAGTATGACAATGTCAGAGCATCTGACTGTCCAGGTCGTCAGGGACCATGCTTTCCCATAATATTATGTAAGATATTTTTCTCTCAGGGAGGACTACAGAGCTTTCTTTTCACTTGCATTTGCAAATAGAACTGTGGGATTATGTATCTAGATATTTCCTTTATTATTTATTTTTGTGGGCATATGTTCTTTGAGTAAATTTGAAAAGGTTTTAATCCCTCAGGGAATGGATTTAGCGAAATTTTAATATTAACAATTAACAAGTAGACTTGCTTGTTAAGAGCAATATCCTTGGAAATAATGTGTAATAATGAACTATAATGAGCCAAGAATTCTTTTCTAGTAAATCTTTTTCTGCTGTACTTTTGATATTTATACCGGTAGAGATAAACATAGCAATTTTTTAACTGCTTCCTATTGATATGACCAATTCAGTAGCTCTCAGTCACTCACCCTGTGGCCCTGCAGAAGTCATTTGGCAGTTCCATAGATTTTTAAGCCATCAGGGACCATTAGATCATCTTGTCTGATCTTTCTGCATAAAACAGGTCACAGAATTTCATCTAGTTATCTCCTGTATTGACTGGAGCAATGTGTATTTAACCAAACCTTGTCTTTATGTCACAAAGTTTACCTTTGTTTTTTTTTTAATGGGGAATATTACTTCCTATTTTATACCTAAGATGTGAAGATTCATTAACGTTTCTGAATACTCTGAGATACTGGGATTTAATGTGCTATAAAAGTGAACAGTGAAAATATTTCCAGTGATGACCTAAACAGGATTTTTTAATCAATGTGATGAATTGGATACTGGGGCAAATTAATCAGTGGTGTCTCCAGCAGGAAGGAGTTTTGCCAATTCAGTCCAAGATTTTTTTATTATAATTTTGGTGATAATTTGAAGAAGGAAAGATATACAGTACAAAAAATGACATGTTTTTAAAAATGCTAAAAAAAATGTCAAACAGAAAGTAAGTTTAAATATTTAATGTCATTAAATTTAATTAATAAAATTTTCTTTAGAATTCAAGTTAAAATTTTGCAGAAATTCTTATCCCTTTTATCTTCATTAGCCTGTGTATGTATTAATAATTATTTATTAGGTATTTCCATAAACATTTGATTATATTAGCAGAAGGAATGCAAAACCGAAATTCTCTAACATCATTGGAACAATACAGTGACGCTTGCCCTGCTCCATGTGTGCCAGAGTCTCCCTTTGAAGGCATTCAGTTCTGGAAGAACTATTGCCCAGTCCGTCTGAGTCTGCAAAGTGCCTCCCAGTTCCATGCCTGCTCCACCATCACTGCCATTGAATCAGACAAAAGTCATTTATATGCTGAGGGTGGGAATCCTCTCTGATCGCCAACAATGAGAGAACAGGGGTAGGTAGTCCAAGACATGTTTTCTGACTTCAGTGAATGTGATTTTACTATGAATTAACGAAAATTTTTAACAATTGATTTCAGGAAATCTACTAAAAAAAAAAGAAGTACAAATATTTTAGAAAATGTTTAGAAAAATGCTCGTGTTCACTGGTTCATATTTGTCTTTGCCTTTTTAACATTATTGTCTTTCAATTTTCCACATTGAACAGTATTGCCCTTGCTACTGTGAGTTTTCTCTGGATTTTCCTTGAAGAAGTTCCTCTTCAAGCACCTTTAGTGAACTTTCTTGTTAGTCAGAATTTCAATTTACAACAAATCTCCTTCAGAAGAGGGTGTATTCAAGGCCATTCTGATTTATTATGTACACTACCTATTTATATTTACCTACAGTCTATGTATATTTAGTCTACTTAAAACACACACATGGATGTATTTGCTGAGCAAACAATAAGTTCTATTCCAAAGTTACATTTGCAGTGAGCAATGTAAAATTTTAAGATTGGTAGTACCCACATGAAGTGAACTACCTTGTAGGAGACGTTAAAACTGGTGATAATGGTTTAAAACTGTTGCATCCAAAGCTTAATTTTTAAACAAATTAAATTAAAAAATTAAAGTACTTTTGCATAGAGATACTAAAATTTCAGGCTTGTTGTTTGACCTCTGAA
>JAOXXN010000446.1:99600996-99619198 GCA_026770055.1 Myrmophylax atrothorax | reverse complement strand
CTAATATGGCAATGTGTCGTGGTTTAAGCCCAGCTGGCAACTCAGCACCATGCAGGTGCTCACTCAGCCCTACACACACCCACACTCCAGTGAAATGGGGGCAGAATCAAAAGTAAAACTTGTAGGAGAAGATAAGAACAGTTTAATAATTGAAACAAAGTAAAATATAATAATAATGTCAGTAAATAACAACAATAATAATATTTAACCCCGAAAACAATAATAGTACAAAACCCAGGGGAAAACAGTGCTGCACAATAAAACGATTCACCACCTGCTGGCCAGTGCCAGGCCCCCATCCCCAAAACACCATCAACCCTGATACTGGGTAACTCCCCCTGTTTATATACTGGGCATGATGCTCTGTGGTGTGGAATGTCCCTTCTAGGCTATGCACCCTCCCAGGTTTCTGTGTTCCTCCTCACTGGCAGAGCATGAGACACAAAAAGGTCTTTAACCTAAGATAGACACTACTTGGAAACAACCAAAACATCAGTGTGTTCTCATACTGAATCTAAAACACAGCTGTGCCAGCTACTGAAAAGAAATTAACTCTATCCCAGATGAAACCAGGACACAACACAAACAGATATTTATAAAATTTAAAGAATTAAAGGAAGTTGATTTTATTCATTCAAGATTTACAGATTCAGTAGTTTAAACTTTTGGGAACCAGTTAAATAGCTGACTCTTTTTCATGATCCTGTAGGATCTGCTTCTCTGACCAGTTTGACTCTGATGTCCTCTGGATAAAGCAACAAGCAACTTAGTGCCCTCAGGTTACTCCTTCATTTTCTTCCTTGAAAAGCTGCATCTTTTCTTCACTGTTCACCATAAAGGTGGGGGAGAGGTGGAGATTATCAGCAGAGTTGTGGGGGCCCAGAGAGACAATCCTGTTGGAAAGGAGTCCCAGGAAAGAGACTGTCAGAACAGGGAAAGGATCTCAACATGTGAGGCAGAGAACATCAAGATAATGTTACTGGACGTGTCCTCTTTCGCACAAAAAAATCTTGTAGCTGAGGGAAGAGAGTCTACTTACAATAGAGGAATAATGACTTTTTTTTTTAATTAATATGGAAATGTGGATAGCACCATCACTACCATGCCTTCAAAGATGTGACTGGATTTAGCATAAGTGGCAGGTAATCCAGCAGATGCTGATATTCCTGTTTCTGGACTTATAACTGGTCTCATACACATAAAAAACACTTGATCCTTTTATAGAAACTACATGAAAAGACTTCCATGATAAACAGTGCAGCTACTGACTTAGAACTAGTAGAATAGAAAGCAAGGAAATTAATAGTTTAGGGTCCCTGCAAATCCTGAAGTTTCCTGACATGCAAAACTCCTACATTCTTCTTACCCAGAACAAGAAAATACTTACTTCATCCCAATGGCATTAAGCTTGACCTGTGCATTGTGGCTTTTATGTATTATTTGTATTATATTGATTTAGAGTAGAATTCATCTTCACTACATTTAGTCATTTAAAGTTAAGGGTTTCATCTAAGCTACTTGTCCAAGTTCCCCTTACAGTAAATGGAGAAGAGTAAGTTCCTCCAAATTGCAATCCATCGCATTTTGAGATAGGTGTCTGAGATTACTGGATGAATTGCACTCTGTTGCAGTCTCTCTACATTGCTGTAGAGAAGTGCAAGTGGCTAGCTTAGGCAAAACACCCAGCCTTCAGGTGGCAAAACATTAGGTAAGATGAATCCCTCCCAAATATTTTCTTTTAAGGGATGCATTTAACTAAGAAATACCTCAAAGTCAATTTTGTGTGTGTTATTTTGCTAAAATTTAATAAGTGGTATTTCTTTTGAACCATATACCTGGCGCTTAACAAATAAGCATATTATCAAATAATGGTAAAATCACATGTGACCAGGTGGTTGATCAATACACGCCATTAATGTGCCCATAAATCATTCTCACATTCTCTTTCAAACAAGGGCATTCATTTAGTCTGCTGGTAGAAAACAAAGCCTTTTTTTTTTTAATGCACCAATCACAAATTCATTTTGAAATATTTTGAAATATAGAGCTGCAAGATCTAAGTACTTCTGAAAAATCAGACAGATAATATTATTTTAGGGTCAGAGGAGGGGAGGAGTTGGATTGTCTTTGTTTCTAAAGGATAGGAATTGTATGTTCAGATTTTATTATGTGTGAGCATGAGATTTTTAATACCCTCGCTATTAATTTCTTTAAGTGTCTGGGTTTGGAAATGATGCAATAGATATCAACACTATTGTATCTTAGCAACCTCAATTAGTATTGGAAGCAAAGGAGGGTTTGCACGCTTGGACTTTTTCCCATGTATTCACAGAATTTTGTTTGTGTGTATGAACACGTTAGTGAAAGAATCAGTTACTAAAAGTTTTTCAAATGGGGGAGACAGGCCATTAGCTTAATAAATTATAGGAATGAGTGTTGCAGAGCAAGCAAGAATGTCTCTTGTGGAGCCCTGCCTCTTTCACCGTGCACCTGACAAGACATGCACATCCCCTAGGTGGCCGAGTTAGCCATGCATGCCTGCACATCACAGCATGCCTTCCTCCCAAATGCTGGTAGAAAGGGCTAAAAAGTCACTGCAAATTACGTGTGACACCTGGCAGTAGTGTAGGCAGCAAGTTGCTACCAGACCTCCTATTCCTTTCGTGTCAACAAATTGCCCTCTGACCTGGAAGGATATGTCTAGAGTGAGAAATTATTTGCCCTGGATCCAAAATGGTTCTATGTCCTGTTCACTTAAAACCAGGCTTGAATAGATTTAAGTATCTGAAGCTCAGTGTATGCAGTGGTTTTATTAGCCAACTGTTACAGAAATAACAACATTTTCAATGCTTAGACCTATAGATGTGGCTTATAGAAGTACGAAGTGTCTGATTATTGAGAGATGCCTCTAACTGAACTAAGGTGCAAATGAGACCATGGGCCCATGTCAATAGCATGGATTTTATTTAACAGTAAAAGTGAGATAGACAGAAAGAAATAGAAAAGGGGGAGCGGAGAGAGAGGGAGAGAGAGAGGGAGAGATCAAGAAGAAGATAGCCAGCACTTGTGGATCCAGCAGCATCCCATTAGTTCCCCTGGGCTTCTCAGTGCTAGGGGTCCTGAGGTAATTCAGAACTTTTCCCTATTTATACATTTTGTGCAAAAAAAGGAGTTAATGTGCACTGGCTACACAGTTCTCTTATTCTTTTTGTTTAATGAAGCCCTTTTTTCTAATGCTAATTAGACCAATGGTCAGCCTTTTTTGTTCTTTTGAGCTGGTGAGTTTCTTGGGTTGGTGGTCCATGAGTTAGTGGTCATGATCTCCCCCCATAAGAACTACCTTTTACCCAGTCAGAGTTCATTTCAGCACAGTTGCTGAGTTGGGTTTCCTTGTGGCCCATAAACTCTGCATTCTTTGTGTCCATTATCAGGGATACATTCTTCTCCCCTGGCTTCACCCTTGGCCTGAGATAATGCTCAGTCAATAGCACGACCTTTATCTTATCTCTGGTTCCCGTCACGGTGGCTCAACTTATAGGCCAAGTTCCCAGTATGTGTGGAGGCATACTGGGCAGAGGGGGTTTTGCTGGCCACTGATGACACCTGACCCATAATTTGGGGTGATCTTTGTTTGACCAGTGATATGCATACAAGCAATTGCTCCTTTACACAATTTACCACAAGGGGAATTACCTGGATGCATTACCCAGGATGTGCTAACCAGATCTTGCCTCTGCCAGGCCTGCAGTTAGTTCCATCCTGTTGCTCCATTCAGTGTTTATCTTATGGCAAAGTTCTTCTGTGGTCTTAACAGTGTTTGAGACAGGAAATTGTGTTCTTTAAGTCTTTACACAAGATTCCTACTGATTGATAGGAAGATTTCACCCAAAAAAATTTTATTTTGGTTTATTTTCCCTCACTAATTATAGTAATATTCTCTGACCATATTTTGTGTAGTATCTCTTTCATCACTTAAGTTTGGCACTTGCATATTCAAAAATAAATCATATTCTTTCTTCACAAGAGCTTGGTATGAATAAATTTGCATTCAGAATGACATGGTGGGGATAAAGAAGAGTGAGTCTGGCATTGTAATGACAGAACTGTATTACTTACATTCATTTCGTGACACTTCATGTTGCTATAACCACATCAAGCCCTGATACCACTCAGTTTATAACAACCATGGAACACTATGCGGATTCCTCCCAATGCCTTGCTATGCCTTGCCATGCCTTGCCTTGCTTTGCCATTTAATTCTTGTACCTTCTGCTGTACTAACACTTTTTGAGAAAAATGTAGAGGAAACCTGTGTTTATGTCACCAAGTGTGATCTTGGACATTTGTCTCCTTTCACACAAGCCTTGCATTCCTGCTGCAGCATTCCTGGCAGAGCAAACAAGCAAAAGCTGCATCCAAGGTTCACATCCAGAACACTTACAGCATTGCTTCATTATGTTGTTGACTTCTGCCATTTACATCTTCCAGTACAAAAGGCAGAAGCAGTAGTTTCTGTCTAAAAGAAACAAACTGACTTAAGAATTTTTTTCTATAAGCACAAGAGAAAAGAACTTCAAGAGCAAAACCATAAAGCTGACCATTACTTGCTCTGAAGCCCCAGTAAAGAAGCTGCTGTTCTAAAATGAGGTTCCACAAGCCCTTGGCTTGATTGCATATTCAAGTTTTGATATGCACAGTTTAATTCCTGCAGGGAACTTGTAGGAAATAAGAACTTTTAAAAATCCCTAAAACAAAAAAGTGATTTAATCCTCAATCTGGCACTTATTTACCACTAGTGTATTGAAAAGAGCAAAATAATGATAAATTACCAGAGGAGTATGCACTTCTATGTTAATATTTATGTTTTTTCTTTGAAGTGAATGCAGCAAATATACAGCCTTAACATCCTATGGAAAATACATCATGGCTGTAGATAGAGAGATAGATATTCACAAATGGATTGTCAGAAAGACCAGGCACAGAAGTAGAAAGAATTCCCAAGGAGAACTGAAAGATTTGTGAAGAGTGCTACAGCTATTACAACAGGAAACAATGGTCCAGGTCTGTTATAAGTGTAATAAATACAATTTGTTCTGAGTCTGACTCATTTAAGTGTATTTGGTGTGCTGCAAATGCATCTGCATGTTTTGTCTTCTGAAGGCATGACTTTTGTCCCTGGTCTGGTTGGAGGCATCCATAGGGAAAATGGGTGAGGGTCTTCTTCATGATAGTGTGACTGACTTGCTGCTGGTGGGGCTGGAAGGGTAGGTGTGACATTGGCAATCCAAGTCACCCCTTAACAGGCTAAAGCTCCTCAGATTGTGCAGCCCCCAGCCATGCTGAGGCTGAGACCTGCCAAAACACACTGAAAGACAGACCGCCTGGAAGAGCTACGTGTTTGCTCATACATGGGTTTGGTCCCTACAGCCATGCTTCAGCAGGAAAGAGAGGCCCACAGTCACCTGCCCCAGGAGAGGAGGAGGTGATCAGCCTCAAGGCTTGTGTGAGCCCAGCTGCTATTTGTACACTGACTGCTGTGAGAGAGGCCTGGGAACAGGGCAGTGTTTCCCAGTGCTGGTTCTGCCCAGTGCAACAGCCCATGTCTGACACCAGTGCATGTCCAGTCCAGCTGTGGCTCTTTGCCACTGTTTCCAAGAGCTACATGTCTGGAAATCTGGGATGGCACCACCCAAAGCAAGAAAATAGCAGAGCTTTCAGTTCCCATGTTAAACAAAAAGACCAGATAAAAGTATGAGAGGACAGACCCAGTGCCTCGTGACAGGGGACAAAGCTTAGTAATTGATCACTGACCTGGAAACCTCTGCTATGAACTATGATATCCAGATGTCAGGGCTGATGGCAAGCAGGGAGACGAAGGAAAAGGGGACATTAAACAGAAGGAGTTTTATCCAGTAGGCCCTTAGATGATATGCTTAGTCTTTTTAAAACCTTGTAGTGCTCCAAAATCAACCACAGCTTGTAAGAACTTCCCCATTTGAGTCCAAAGAGTTAAGTGCTGTGAAGTTTTAAGTTGTCTATAGTTACTTTGGTCGTTTCCTTTATAGTTTCTTTCCTTTGGTAAATATGAACAACTTTTACATAAACTGAAGGAAATAATTCAGCATTTGAAGGCAGATGCCTGTAATGACCTAATGGACTTTTTTTTTTTAAATTTTTGCTTTCATCACTAAATAGTTCTGTGGTACTGTCAATGTTTCAAATAAGATTTCCAAGTGCCAGTGAAATAGCTTCATGTTAGGGGGTTATTTTCATAATTCAGTGCATCCAAACTTCATGAAATATATGCAAATCACCTTCATTATAACCATATCTTGTCGCAACATGCAGCATACGTAGTGCCAAAAATGAATGCATTCATGGCATCTTTTGGGTCCTAAGATCCAATTATGTCTTTTGTTGTTCCTTTTTGGCTTTCTGTGTCAGCTGCATGCTCTGTAAAGTTACTGATTACTGACCTGTTGGCAACTTTACAAATCAGCTTTGAAATGCAAGCTGTCAGTAGCTCTCGAGTACCCCAGTCCCAGGTTACCAAGGCCATGAAATGCTGCATTGAATTTTTAATCAGTTTTCCCTCTGCCTCTGCCTAGCTTTTTCCAGGTTAAGGTCAATTTTGAAACCAGCTGAATTCTTTAATAATCACTGTCTTTGCAGTCCTCACTGGGTTCAAAAGGAAGAACATTTTTTTTCATTGCATTAATATTAATTTTTTTACTATGGGGGCTTATTACAGGGGCATGCTTTCTGTTTAAGTATTCATTGTTAGATCACAAAGTGCACTACAATCTAGCCAAAGTATTGCCTCATGAAGATAGGAGTGAACTGCCACTAACCCGAAATTTCAGAGGCCCCACTTTTAAAATGAGGCAAGTCTGCAATTTTAACCCATTCTACATTTTTTCCCTACAGCAATGCAACTCAGAGGAGAAAGTTTGCCACCTCAGACACATGTCCTTTGGCTCACCTTTCTAAATGTGACAGTTGCAGTTTATTTAGTAATTCTACCACTGAGCTTTGATCCCTGTTTTAAAAAGTTGCAGGTTTTTGTCTAAGTAGGCAAGACCAGAATAAGTCTTAATTAGAGTGCTGGAAATTTGCACATAAGAGTGAAACAGAACAGTCATCTTCATGTCCTCTTCAGTTTACCCACAGAAGCATTTATCATTTAGGAATCTGATTTAGTGAGTAGGTGCTTATTGATTGCACCAGTGAATATTCCAGAAATTCTTTCTTTTTAAGTATCCTAGTGATGCTTTGTTCTGCTAGATTACATCGAAATTATATTTATTTACAGGTTCCTATGCCATAATGACACACCTAATCAGGTCTAATAAGGTAGATATCATCCTATTTCCACCATAGCTTTTTGCATACTTTTACAAAATCTCGTAAAAATGTTTTATTTTTCTTTTCTCCCTGGGCTGAAAAGACAGTTATAATTACCCTTTACTACCAAGGAAAGCAGGTTAGTAAGAGGTATTGTGGTAGCATTTCTGGTTCAATAATCAATAATATATGCTAAAAAGATGATGATATTAGGTCAGCTCTTTAGCATATCTGTTCTCTTGAGGCTACATTTAGTATGATTGGGATTTCCAGGCACTGGCAGCAGTGCTACTATGTGTAAGTGAATTCTCAAGGTTGTTTTAAAAGCTGTTTGTCCCCATAACACTACAAACCTTGAGGCAGTTAGTGACAATAATTACTCAGGGGTCTTCCAGGATGTTTGAAGTCTAGAACCACTGCAGCTGTGTGTGTCTGTGAGCAGTGCCTTATACTGAATGAGTGTAGGTGCCTTATAATAATCAAGGAAGGTGTTACTCTACAGGTATCTCCAAACAAACACAAAAACATATGTAGCTGGGGCAAGACCTTATTGTTTGTGCTCATTGGATATTGAAAAATAACTGATGATTCAAGGATAATGTGCAAATGTAAATGTAGGACCTTACAATTCAATCACAAAGTTAAACAAAGAATTCTACGGTTTCCAGGTGACTTTCTGTAAGCTAAGTTCTGGTTTCATTATAAGCTCTAGCCAAAATTCCTCTGTGTCTGGGATTTAACGAACAGTCCTTCCCCACATTATTTCTCATATGAGTTGACATTTTGTTGCTTCCTTTTTATGGATGATGATGAAGAACAAATAATTTGGTCAGTCTCTTCAAACTGATGGAAAGCTTATTTTATTAGTAGTGTTAGAGCTTAATAATAATTGAGAAATTTTCTTTTCTGTCCTTTTCAGTGGAGATTGGTCAATACTTAGCATGTTTTTAGGTGGTAGGATGACTAGTGTGCAGAAAGACACACATGCTGGACTGTTACAGGAAGCTGCTTCTTTTATGAAGACAGAAGTAACAATTGCTTTCCCTGTGGCATTCACTTGCAGCACTTTTAAGAAATATGATGGTGTTTCGTTTACAACTTAAAAAAAAAAAAGGAAAATGAACCACTTTTGAAAAAAATCACCTTGAAAAACTTAAGAAAAAAAGTCTGATTTTCTATCAGATTGTTCTTGACATACTGTGGTGCTGTGGGAGATCTTTTGCCTTCAAGGGTATTGCTATTGCTGGTTCTGGAGCTGCTCATGTTCCACTTTTAACAAAGTGTATTGTAACCATCTCCGTAGAGAAGATGAAGAATATCTGAGAAGGTCCCAGAGTGTTCAGTTTTATGGGTACAGGAGTCTATGATGCTAAGCTTCTCTTAATTTGAAACATTGGAGCTGATGGATTTCCTATGAGCAGGCTGCTATGACTATGTAGCTACTGGTCTCAGAGACAACTTGGGACTTACTTTACTACAGAGGAGAAAATATTTCAATGACAACTCAATATTCTGGTGCTATTTGTGATTATTTTATTGTACCTACTCTAATAAATACAGTCCAGCACACTTTACTGGCACAGTTGAGAACAGGAGTTGCACCTCTTACACGTTGCTAGAAAAACAGGGCAGCATTAGAGAAAGAAATTACTCAAGGATCTTTGAAAGGGAATAGGAGATGATAACGTTGAGAAGAGTACTGATAAAGGACAAAGAATGGATAAACTGAGACTGAACAAGAGCAATAAACAGGCAATTTGAGGCAACTCCATTTTGACAAATAACTCTTGAACCAAAGACAGCTGCTGATGACTAATAACAACAGTTATTTGGTTTAGGTAGCACATATAATGTGATAATTTATGTGCAAGCACTTCTTGAGGGAGATCATTCTGTCATGCAAGATTTTTTATATTTTATGCTTTTGATTATAACATTGGGTTGATCACAGGAGAAGATATCATGGTTTTCATTGACTAGATTGATAAGTAACCTGTAAAGCTGAATGATATCCCAGGAACTTAAATTTCAGCACAATTCACATCACTACCCACACAGTGCATAACTGCATATAGAAAAAAAAGAGAGTAATTATCCTTTCCAAACACAAACTCATACCTTGGTAATACAAAACTAGGAAAAAAGTGCATGAAGATAGCTTTGAACCCTTTGCAGGCTGTTACTCTGACACACTTTGGCTGAAAACAATCAGAGCTTTGAGAGAGTCACACAGGCTAAAGTGTGATATTAGGGTACAGTGAGAGACTTGAAGATGATCAGAGAGCTGTTTGCACCTCTCCTATGAAGACTGGCTGAGAGAGTTAGGGTTGTTGATCCTGGAGAAGAGAAGGCTCCAAGCAGACCTCATTGTGACCTCCCAGTACTTATAGGGGCTTATAAGAGAGAGAGAGGAACTTTTTACTCCAGCAGATGGGAATAGGACAGGGGGGAATGGTTTAAAACTAAAAGAGGAGAGATTTAAATTAGATGTTAGGAGGAAATTCTTTACTGAGTGTGGTGAAGCACTGGAACAGCCTGCCCAGAGAAGTTGTTGGTGCTTCGTCCCTGGAGGTGTTCAAGGCCAGGATGGATGGGGCTTTGAGCAACCTGGTCTACTGGAAGGTTCCCTGCTCATGGCAAGGGGTAGAATGAGATGATGTTTAAGATGATGATGTTTTATGATTCTAAGACTGGCCTTTCCCATGAGTAATGACATCCTGCGTTACACACTAACACAGTGCTAGACCTTGCTACCATTTGGTATCTCTTTAGAAGCCAAACAGCCATCTTATAGCCCAGTGAACTTCAGACACAACATTTCTAGTCAGTGCCACAAAGAGGAATGCCACAGGGAAGGGTTGAGCCAGTTTCTTTACAGCCCTGCTGAGAAAGAGTGTACTGCTGTGTCCTCCTGCTGTCAATGCAGTGTAGGTGGTGGATGAGTTTAGAGAAGCAAACATGCAGCAAGAAGTTTTAGGAGTACACTATTTATTTTACTTTCTTCAGAGTAGAAGACCAAATTGTGAACACTTGTACCTAAAATAGTAGTGACCAGGGATAAAAAGCAGATTTTGAAACCTGCCACTGCATATCACACCCTGCATTCCAGAGTTTGGGTATAACCAGAAAGACTCAGACTATTCTTTGTTTCCTGGCCTGGTTGTGTTTGTTTGTTTGTTTGTTTTCAGTCGTGTATAAAGCAATGAAAAGAGATCACAGGAAAACCCATCTCTGCTCATTATGCTTCCTGCTGTTTGGTGTGCAGCTACTCACATGAGGTATGTATTTGCATGCAGCTTTTTCCCTGCTTTGCCTATGACTAACCAGAGAGGGAAGAACTCCAAAGAGACTCGTTAAACCTATGAAAGCTGCCACAGTTTGTCACATGTGGCTCTGCACACGTAAGCAGAGCACTGCTTTTATAGTAAACTGCGAGTCTCTCTTTCTGCAACAATAATATTTCATGTCAGTGCTTTAGTCTCAAGAGAAGCTGCTTTTAAATGGTAGATGTTAGTTTAATATTAATAATTGTCTTAACTTCATACATTTACAGGTTTTCATCTAGTAAAAGGGAGCTATTCATTTTTCCTCATAAAAACAACATTCCTCTGAAGGGAATTTAACAGATGTAAGGAGGTTGATGGCAGGTGCAGCATAATGAAAGCAAGACACTTTGAACTGTCAGTGGCTCTCTAACTGCTCTTTGTATTACCCTGGCAGAGGTGTGCCTGCTCCAGTTCAAAACAGCTGCTCTCTCACAAGTGTACTCCTGGCTCCCATTCACCACCCTGCAAGGAAAAGAAGGGCTGCAGAAGGAGAAAAAATGTAGGAAAAAATATCTGGATCAGGTGAAAAACATCTGCCTGCACATCAGTACAGTTTAGAGCAGTCAAGAGAGCCTGTAATGTTTTATAGAACTTGCATATTGTCATTTTTAAGGGGGAAGACTCAGAAAATGAAGATTCATTAAAGCTGTAGCGCTGGGTGTCAGGCGAACACCTCTTTAATCATCCAGCACACCACCATGGGGAGCACTGCTCTTCTGCAGAGTGTTCTCCTTTTTTCCCCAGTTAGTATTAAATTGGTGCTGGGGCTTCTGCCACTTCTCCAGAAAAAGATATTAATAGGTCTTAGCAGTAAGGGGTGTTTCTTGCTATCTAAACTACAGAAAGCCTTTCTCCCATTTTGTCTTATTTTAATTATGTTGCTAGTTTTTAAGGAATTAAGACTCTCTCTTCACGCTTTTTTTTAAAAATATTTTTCACCTTCTTGTCATCTGAATGACTCAGAGTCACCTATTTTCAACTTTGTCTTTTGTCAACTAGTCTTTTGAGGATTTTATCAATTTTATGTCTTTCTTTTTTTATTGATAATTCCCTCATCTCAGTCCATATCTTTCTGTCTGAAACTCTCAGAACTGTCTGCAATATTAATAAAGAATGCATGACCTTGTATTAAAAAGGTTTCTTGACATAGGTTTGTGGTGACCTGTAAATCTCTTGTGGCAAAGTCACAAAGTAAACTATGCAGCTCACCTGAAATTACTATTATTAAATCTTCAAACAATCGTTACAAGATATATAATTTTGAGACTGGTGCAGAGGTCTTTTCTAATACAATTGTTTTTCTAACACTATTTTTCTAATACAATTGCTTCAAGTTTATTTTTCTTTCATTTTTTATTTGTCTTATTCAATCAGCAGAGTTTTTTTACAGGAGGAGTTGATACCATTTGACGCTGTATCCAGAAGCCCTTCTGTTCTGCTGTGTTCTTTTTTCTCCATGTGAGTAAACAATGAATGGGGCTGCCTTTCCTCAGGCAGATGCTGGGGCTTCTGGACTGTAGTCAGGAAAAAGAGGGACTGTTGAAGACAATAGTCTCACCTCCTCTCCTGGGTGACATGGGAGTGCCTGGGAGGATGCAATTGTCATTGTATTTTACTATTGATTAAGATTTAAAGAGAAAACAAAATATTTTAAGTGACTACAAAAGGTTGTTTCAATTCCTATGGTCAAATGTTGTATTTATTAGATCAGGAGAAAAGTTAGGGACACAGAATCTATCATTCTCTCTGACTACCTGAAAGGAGGTTGCAGCAAGGTGGGCATCAGTCTCTTCTCCCAAGTAACAAGCAACAAGACAAGAGGCAATGTTCTCAAGTTGCAGCAGGGGAGGTTTTGAATAGCTGTTAGGAAACATTTCACTGAAAGGGTGGTCAGGCACTGAACAGGTTGACCAAGGAAGTGATGGGATCACCATATCTGGAAGTGTTCAAAAGGTATGTGGATGTCGTGCATGGGGATATGGTTTAATGGTGAACGCAGAGGTGCTGCATTAACAGCTGGACTCAATGATCTTAGAGGTGTTTCACAACCTTCTAGACTCTATGATTCTATGAGTCCTGGAGGGCATACTGTATCTTTAAATAATTAATTGAGAAAATACTGCCAACACCTATTATACCTAAATTATCAGTGTATAATCAGAGATCTGTTTCTCAGCTCTCTCTCTTCCGACCGAAGATGTAGTGCATTTCTGTGAGATCTAAATTGAGAAAGGGGCATCTGCCATCCAGCACAATCTTTTTAATCAATACTGATTTTGAGTATCTTGAGAAATGGTGTTTTATGATACTGATTGAACTTTTGCATTGTATGTATTTGGAAATACATGTTTGACTGCCTTTCATATGAAGTAATAGACTATGCTACATAGGCTTATTGATGGGCTTCCTTCAAGATATAGTGGTCCCAACTCAATAAAGCACTTAAGCTTGTGCTTAAAATTAAATATATGCTTGAGTATATTACTGAAAATCTGCCTGCAGAAGAGTTTTACTGAACAAAGGTGGCTTTAGGCATATGTCTGAATACTCTGCTGAATTGCAACTTGTGAGCCCTATTACATTGTGAATTGAATGGAGTCATTTGAAGTGTATAAAATTAAGCATGTTTATGACATGTTTATGGTTTTGTAGGATCAGTACTTCATATCTTGGAGCACATATTCACATGAGGAGATCTTTAATAATGGATGGATTCAGAACTGGTCCTTTTAAGTGGCAGTTTTCATAAGAAAACGTTAATAAAAAGTGTAAATTGCAAAGAAATTATGTTAGTTCACTCCCCTAAGGCAAGCCTTACATCATTATTTTTCTATACAGTAAATAAGCCTACATAGAAAAAAAAATCCAGACCAATAAATGGGTTATAGAAATGAGTTTGATAATGAAACTTTACACAGCAAGACATTTGCCAGTGAAGACAAGACTTGTATGGCTGAAACAATGTTAAAAAAAAGGTTCTTCAGTCTTCCTAATATTTCAGTGGCCTTTGAAACACTCATTTGCTTAAATATGTTTTCTTATAACTCTCTTGAAGGAGGGATTTATTATTTGCACACTGAAGGTTCATGTTGGTACTCTTCATAAGAACTTTTTCTGCGACATGAGGAGAAACTCATGAAATAAAGTTACCAGCAAAACAATAAGGCAGGTCAGAGTGAGCTGAACATTCATATCTGTCTTAAAGCATGAAGAGGCTTACAGCTCTGAAGTTTTAAGTTTCTGTGTTAAAAAACTTGAGGTCCCAACCATACAACGGCTTCCACTCGTATGAAGCATGAACTAATACAGTGCACCTTTAGATCAATCATCTGCTTTTATCAGCCTTCTTTTTGTCTACTTGCAGACTGGATTTAAGCTATTCTTATGTGATACAAAATTCAGTGCATCCAGCAGACCAGAGGAAATTCAAATAAAATTTCTTTTTTATAAACAACTTACATACTCAATGAGGCTGCTCCCATCACCAGCCACAGGCTTTGACTCAAATATCTGTAGCGCCCTGGTATGCTTTCTAAGCAGTCAGTGCTTTTCTGTGCAGAACATCAAGTACCACAAGTGACAAAGGTGAAGGCTCAAGCAGCTGCTGCACTAGCCAACAGACTACTCATACAGGCTTTTAGGAAACATTCACACAGACAAGGAAGGGATGCTGCAGACTCCAGGCCTGAGGTCAAAGATGCATCATTAGAGACATAATTTCCTGATATTAAAGGCTCCAAATCATTAGTCTTTTAAAACATAATATCAATAGCTGTAATGAAAAATGTACAGGATGTAGAGAATCCCCTGAATCTTAATGTACTCTCTGCTGTTGGAAGCATAATGTAGTATGTACGTCAGCTGAGTTGGAGAAAAGTAATGGGTCAAATGGTGAAAATGGAGAGGAAGGCAGTGGCTAAACCTCTGATTCTGGTGTGTGAATGCAAATCGCCCCCATTCCTGGGATCAGCACAAGCTGCACCTCTAGAAATATACTGAAATGAAGCATGAGTGGGATTTCTGCAGAATGCATGGCTGTTCTGGCTCCTGCACAGTGAGATGTTTCACACTGTGCACACCAGATGGGAGCTGGGTAGCTCAGCCCAGGCACTGAAGCTTGCATACGTACACATAAAAAAGAAAAAATCCCCAAACCCCAAAGATTCGTTGTGTGGTTGTGTCACCAGGCCCTGGCAGAGCTACTGCTGGGAGCCTCTCACTGGGCTGTGCCTGGGTTCATCCACACTTCAGCATCCTCACGTGCCCCTGGCACATCATGTGAGCACAGCTGCTCTACTAGCACGTGGATATTCCCATTCAAACAACACTAAACCTTCAGGACCACTGCTGAGCCCTTTCTTTGCAGGCTTTCCAGCAGATCAAACTCATCTTTTCCCAGGGCATGGATATTGTGGGCATACTGGGTTTAAAAGTAATTTCCTAAGGATCCCCAGTCGTTGAAACCAAGCAGAAAGTTTATCTGTGTTCAAAAAATAAGTCTCCTTTTCAAATTGTACCAGCAGATGTAGCTGTGAATAACAACAGACTGACAAAATCCCATACCCCTTTTTCTGCTTCAGTGTCTTCTTTGCTTTTTTAAAGTTCTCAACAGGATATGTGGATGACCTTCAAGTGAGATGGGGATCCTCCTCCTGTATCAGGTTTTCTGCATCACAAATACATCTCATTCAAAGAGACAGCACTAGCTAGCACTGTATTTGTTTCTTCAGCCTTTTGAGCTTTTATATTGCCCAGTTCAGAGGCTTGGAAAAGTTGGTTATGCACAGGATAAGGCAGCCTCAGCTAAAACCAGTAATGCCTAACCTCTCTCCATTATTCATGATCAAGATCAGTGTTACCTAAAAAATTTTTAACTGCAAGGGATGCTTTGCCTTTTTTGACAAAATTCCACTCATTCTGTTATGCAGCATTGCTGCAATGATTTCCATTTAGGATAAAATAGAAAGCTTTAATTAAATTTAATTTGTTACTTTTACTTCCTTCTCTCCTTTTCCCATTTCTGTATGTTTGCTCAAGTGTTGAATAAGTCTGAATTTTTTTTAATGTAAATGTATTTTTGCAGGTTTGTGCAGGCAATGTTTAATCTATATGGCATTGGTGGGGGAGATATGTAACTTGGTTTTGATTGTTTATGGCTATCTGTATAAATGAGGACATTTCTTGATGCAGTGATTTCGTTACTCAGAACCTCTGAATTGCAAACCAACAGAAACCCCAAATATGTACCTGCAGAAAAAATACTATGTTAATTTTCATTGAGAGTCTGGTTTCTGGAAAGATAACCATGAATGCACAGACAAAAAGTGCTTTTTGAACTGATGTCTTCAAAAGTTGTTTCTACCCAGATGCCCATGAGACTCTCAAGCATACTGACACATAAGGGTTTACTTTAGCTCTTGCTTTTCTACAAGGCTAGTGTGAGAAACGCTGTAGTGCCAGGGAAGGCTTTAAATATTTCAGCATTACTACTGATCCATCACATGAGCTGAGATTTCCCAACTCATTTCTAGCCCGATTTAGCAGGCATACAACTTTGGATAATTGGGCCAAGTTCTGGACTCTTTTCTGAATAACACCATAACTCCCTGAGCATCTCCCTTGCCACAGCAGTTATCTCAGCCTAATCTCTAGGCAGGAAACTGCATCCCAGCATTCAAGTTCTGCTCTGAGGTTTTTGAAGCATAATCAAGCTTTAGGCCTTCCAGGGGCAGATGAGGAGGGCTTGGAGGAGAAGGTCAGAGATTCCTCAATTAAGGCTTTTAATTTTCTTCTTGAACAGTGAAAAGTGAGAAGCGCCACTAGAAGGCAATTCAGACCTCATGAGGTCAGAAGCATCCCTGGAGGTGCTTCTTCCACACTTCATTCACTGCAGAAAGAGCCTAAGGTGATGAGGCTCATGTTTGGGTGCCCAAGATAAGTGCTTAAAATTAGGTAGACTGATCTCTCTCTTTTATGTCATCACAAATCCCCTGTTTTGTCCTTTGGCACAGCTTCAACAGGATGGCTCATTAACACCATATTGATGTTCTATGCAGAGGCCAATAAGAGCAGTGCTCAATGTGAATTATTTCACCTGTTTGATACCTGTTTTTTCCTTAATTATCTCAATGGTGCAATGTGTTTTCCTACCCCAGCAATGTTCAGTTGCATGTATTGTTAATTTTGGCTCTGTAGCTTGCATCTAGATTACCATTTGCGTGTCCCCAAAGTGGTATCAGTTGCCTGAAATTTTGATTCCTCAGTGTTGTGTGGCTTGCAGAAATGTCAGCTGGTCCAAGGGAGCGGTTTTAAAAGAAACAGAGCTGATCTGACATTCTTCAAAGGGAAGCCTAGGAGACTCATCTCTGCACCTGGGTTTGTTACACATACAGAGCAATGGGAAGAGTGCTATGAATGCTGTCACTCGAGCAGTGAAGAGGGACAAGCAGCCATGTCAAAAATGACAACGTTTCTTTTACTAGTCTTGCAAAAGATGTCTGCAGTGATGTGACTGCAGATGACATCAAACAACATAAGTGGCTGGTTTCTGCAGTAGATTGAAATTCATCCAGTTCCCTGTGTTCACTGATGACTTTCGATGCTAATTCTCGGTGAGTGAGGCATGAAATATATTCACAGGCTATACACATTTAGGATACTTTTAAGTGATTTGAGGTACTTGTGATATAAACATCTGTGCCTCTTGCTTTTGTGCATTTTTTTCCTGTGTTTCAATTATGCAGCCAAAGAAACACTGGAAAAGGGAGAATAAGTTTGCTGATCCAGTTCTTTTTCTTTTTTGAAAGAAATGAGTACTTCATTGTCTAAGTAGAGGAAAACATAAGATAGAAACACACTTTCATCTTCACCAACAAGGAAGAAATCAGCTGAATTGATGCAAATTAGGTGTTTCTGAAAGTGATCCCCAAAGCTTACTGTATTCGCTAAGCAAAACTGTGGGTTGCTTAAACTTTCATTTGGAAATCTAAAGAAGGTGAGGTGGAGCAAAAGATGAAAAAATTTTAGCTCGAGTTATACTGCATGACTGTAATCTCTTTGAAAATGAACCTAAAGCCAGCACTCAGCACTTTGAGTGTCCTGCAGCTGCAGCGGCCTGTGTGCTTCACATTCGGGAGAATGTTTCTCAGTCCTGACTTCAGATGACACTCTGCTTTTCTTAGGGTTACCCGAAAGAGAGAGGCTGCAAAACGCAGGCAGGGAGACCTCCTGTGCCTGTGCAGATCATGGGAATCTTGTGACAGGAACTACTCTCTGCGTTCTGTGGAAGAGGATGATGCCGTGAATGCCCCCCACAAACAGGACTCTGAGCCAAGTTAGTGTTGGATGAGATAAAAAGTAAAAGTCCTTTAATAACAGGCTGAGTACCCACAGGAATACATGGTGACATGCATGCACCCTCAGGCTTTGATTTCCATAGCTTTTATAACATGGTCTCTCCAATCACCTCTTTACACATCTCTCGGTCCATCCCTGGTCCTGCCCCTGGTCCCACCCCCGAGAATTGGGTCTGG
>JAOXXN010000446.1:99578569-99600940 GCA_026770055.1 Myrmophylax atrothorax | reverse complement strand
TTTTCACATAAAAGACGTATATAGCTGCAGCAACAAGGAGCTGGCACTCATTCCTTTCCCAAGGAGAGGATCTACAAAGTAATGTGTAGCCTTTCTTCCTGACTGCTCCCATTGAATTCTGGGGTTTGTACAATGGGATAGCTTTTACATGCTAGCGTGAGAATATCTTCACTTTGAATTAAATTACCAGATAAGAAAAATAATTTAAATAAAATAAAAAGAGGTAAACCCAGGACTGTGGCAGTTCCCCTGGAGCCACCCCAGAGGTTAGCACAGCCAGAGGTTTGCCCTGTTCTTCCAGCAGGAACCGCCAGTGAGGTGGCATTTCAACTCCTCAGCTCCTTCCTGTCCTGTTAGGATGGTGGCAGTTCAGCCTTGTGCCCTGGGCTGCAACCTGCAGCACCCAAACCCCAAACACCCATGTGGGTCCTCCAGGGTTGAGAGCATCCAAAGGACCTGCCAAGGCTGGTGAAGCAGTGCTGGAATGCTGAACCACCTGGTGGTCTTGGGCTCCTACACTGTGATAGTCTAGCAGGGGGATACGGGTTGAGATGGTGAAGGGAGACACAGTCTGCTGGGAGGGCTCTAGCAAAACCTGCTGCATGGAACCTCTCAGGGAAGAGCCACGAGTTAGTTGCTTCTGGATCCTCCTTGGGTGCAAGCACATAAGAGGCATTTTCCTCCATCAGTGCTGAAACACACCTGGGTGTAGACAGAAGCAGATTTACAAATACTTGGGTGGGGATTCATCTTCTCTGTCTTTAGTTGTTTGTTTCATGAATGTTTATATACAAGCTGGTTACATCAGGCTCCCATTGATGAAAAATAAGCCCTGTTGGGATGTGATTCATCAGACTGATGTTTTCAGTATCTTAGGAGCTTTTTAAAATTTTACTATGAGCTTTCTCTGTGTTGGCATGCTTATTTGTGATACCTAATTATTGTTGTCTTCTGATAAAGCTGCAGTAAGAACACTGTCCTCCCTTTTTAAAAATTAATTTCCACACATATCTGTTTCATAAAAGTGTCATAAGGAGAAAAAAAAAAGATTTAAGGTTTCTCTTATGAAATGCCAGGAAACAAAGAAGGGAAGTAGAGCTGAATTTAGATGGATCCATAGGCTCTATGTATTTGTGACTTGACACACTAGCCATTTGCTCATTAATACCTCTTCAACATTCAATAAAGCAAAGTAAAGGCTTTTATTTTATTAAATATTAATTAACCTTTTAATATTTTTAGGAAAGGTTATAGGAATAAAGCACTGATGGAGGGAGATAACTGAAGGGATAACAGCAAATGAGACACACTTCCCTGATTTCTTGCAAAAACTCTCCTCGCTTTATGCTACCACTTTATCTAATTATATCTTATTTTTTTCAACAACAAAACATATAGAGAAAGAAAAAGAGAAGAAAGCACAAACAGCTTGGCTCTTTGGAAAAAAATAATTCTCACTGAAAGCAATTTTTCCCCCTCTTTGTTTACTGGTGAAGGTGAAGCAGTAACTCAACATGCAGGTACAGACGTGATAATTTACTTGTCAGTTAGGTGGTTGAAAAATCACTCTTAATGATAATTGTTCTATTAAGGTTTGAGGGTTTTTGTTTTCTGTTTTTTGGTTTTTTTTTTAAACATGAAGGTAGCTGACTATTCTTTTTCAACAGTGCACTCTACTGTTTTTTATTCCTAGCCCCTATCATCCTACTTGTATTTTTCACCCGTCAGAGAGGGACCTACTGTGTTTTATCATTTAGCACAAAGGCTATTTGTGGTCTTGAGTATGGTCTTCCCTATCCACTTGGCAATGCTATTCACTGTTATTAAGGAGGTCCAGGTAGAAAATGTACCTATGTCACTTGTTGACAGAATCAACCATTACTTTTCTTTAGGTGTCCATTTCTCAAATGCAGTAGATCATAACCTTAATCAGTTTTTCTGTTATTTTTTAGCACATCTATTGAACTTGCACACATTATGCATTTAGGTGATCTAGTAATGTGTTTTAAGCATTCAAATGAAAGGTAAGGGGACCCACTTCTTTGGAAAGATGGGTATTTATTTCAAGTGGTTAGAGAAAAAGCATATTTTCTTTTTTGTTTGTTTGTTGGTTTCCAGTGACAGGGTTGGTATGCTGTTGACATAAATGGTAATCATGCAAATTAATTTGTTTTGAAAGCCTTCATCCTGAAAATTCAGATGATGCAATGCAATGGGATGAGGTACAGAGTAACCATCCCAGGTGAGAACAGAATGAAAGGTTCTATGAAATGGACAGGAAAGCAGGCAAAGACTGTAGCTGTCATGGGAAGTAGTAGCTGTACGTACTAAGGAGGAGCACACACAACAGAGGTGAGTTCTTCAGTTCCAATTAAGCAAATAAACTAAAATCGAAAGGAACATTCTGTTGCATGTCAGAGCATGCAGGAGGCAAGGTGAACAAGAAGCTGACCTCCTGGCTGGGCTCCTTCCCGTAACTCTGGCCAATAAAGCCTACAGCCCTGAAGAATTCAAGTCCCAAACAAGCCTTCTTATTAAAAGGTCTTTAAAGGACAAGACTTGATGTTAAGGGCAAGGGAGATGCCATCACTGATGACTTCCTTGTCATGAACACACAAAAGCCTGTCACATCCATAATCTACCTGGCAGTTCTCGATGTTTTTAACTGCTGGTGTTCTAGATAGATCAGCTCTCTAGATACTCAGGTCTTTGCCAGCCCCTCTACAACCCATCACCTGAGTGCGGGTCAAGTTACAATGCAACTACCTACCTTCACCTACTGCACCCCAAGTGCAGATGAAGCATGCAGAACCAACTATTATGATGTATGTATGGGCAGTAAGATTTACACCAGGAGGTAAGAACGGAAGGAAAAGATATGCTGCAGGGAAGGGGACACAGGAGATTAAGCTGGAGATAGTTTCCAGTGTGTATTGCTACAAGTGAGCTGGGCAGCACAAGGGCTTAGCTTGCTGCTCTCCTACAGCAGCAGCTGCCACCCCAGAAACACTGAAGCTTCTCTAAAAAACAGCAATAAGCCTGGTTCCTCAGGATGTAATGTAGCTCAGTAGATATGGAAGGGTTGCAACAGTCTGGTCATCCTCAGCAATTTGGTGTCTTATTTAACTCTTGGTCCCAGCATGACCAGACTGCAGACCTTTCCTGCCCAAAATGAGCAGTTTGATCTTGGCTGGGGATATCACTATCTAGTCAAATTTTAATGATAAGGCTTTAATAAGGCTGAATATTCCTTTTTTTCTTCTGTCTTCCTTCTAATGTAGTGGAGACCTTCAGAGTGTATTAGCCCTCAAAGCAAGACCCTAAACAGAAAAAAGGCAAAAACAATTTCTAAAATCTATTAGTACTTGAAATAATTTCTTTATTAAATATATGGTCAGAATTCAATTTTCTTTTTTTCAGGTCTTTTTTGTCATTCCTGTATCTCCTCAAATCTACTTTATATGAAGTTTTGATGAAAAAAAAAATTAGGGACAAAGTAGCTTTTGTGGATTAGGATGTTTTAAATATTACTTTTCCTTTTTCACCAATAGAGGGAGTACGTTTATCTTTCCCTTCCGGAGCTTTTGGCCATAAGTCTTAGTTATGTGAGACCAGTAACTTCACTGTGGGGGTTTCACATGTTAGGGCAGGAGGTCAGCCAGGTCTTGGTTTGCAATCTTTAGAAAACCATGGTGCAGCATAAACCAGAACAGACTGCTGAAGATTAAAACAGAATAGCTGGTACTGCTGGCTGAATGGATGTTGCACCAATTACAACCTGCATATTGAAATTTTGCAATGTGGTGCACTCCCCTAAGGACTAGCGATGAGATCTGTTAATCGCATTAAATTGCCCCCTGGTAACTGCACCATTAATGCATGTCAGCACCACTCCTGACAGGGCTGGCTTGAGGGGTTTTTACTGCCGTAGGCAAACTGGAATGTGTGTGCCATTCTTAGCCACATTTACTTCCACAGTAAACAGTCAAAACAGTCAGTTGTATCTAGATCTCAATTTTAAATCCTACACCGGTGACTTATTTAAGCAATTAGGACCATATTATCCACCCCAACAGCTGGAAAATGTTTTATGAAGAGGAGTCTTCATGAGAGTAATTACATTTCTTTCCTGATTCCTCCTAGACCATGAAGAACTTGTGCAATTGCACTGCTTAGTGAGGATTTGGGAAATGTGAAAAGAGTGATGCTGGGAAACAACAGATATTTGTTGCCCAAGGCCATATGGCCTCTGTGGCATCAGACCCTGTCTGACCTGCAGGAAAATTCCTGGAAAAGTTAACACTGCTTATGTCAGTGCTCTCTATCCCAAATTCCTCTCTCTATCATTTTGCATCTTGTGTTGGTCCCAAATGACTATTAGACCTCCTCAAATTCCTTACTTCTAACCCAAATTATACTTCTATTGTACTACACCCTTCATCACATATTTGAAAAGTTGTTGCCATAATTTGGATTTGAAATTGTAATATACCCCCCAAAACCAGCCTCCCCTTCCCTGCACAAAGCTATCTTGTGTTGCAAACTCACCAGTGCACATAGGGACAGTACACACGTGTTGGCCAGGCAGCTTGGCTTTGCAGTCTTGGTCTCGGTGTTGAACTTGATGGTCTCTCCTTCTGGCTGTACAGGATGTATCTCTGAATTGTTACGAGGTTCCTATGAAGTTGACCATAAGGTTCTTTTGGTTAGTATGCATAAGGAAATGCAGATTTGTTGGCTCTATGCATGTAGGCTTTATGTCCTGCTGAGTTTCTCTCTGGACGTCAAGCTGTGTGTGAGAGGAGGTTGGTATGCCCTCAGCTTTTGTCCTGCCCTCGGTTCTGTTGCTTGCTGCATGGGGATTAGGAGGGAATATGGGTGGAGGAAACATCTTATGGTAGCTTAAAAATCAGAATCCATGTATGTGGAGTGAAAATTTGTTTAATGTTATTGAGTTATATCTGAGTAGGAATTAGATTATTTGATAGAGTTAACCCCCCACCCTGAAATTTCAGCCCCATTTTTCTCCTCTGCAGTCCAAATACCTGAATTTATTGTGAATCAGAAAGTTGAAACAATCAGTTTGTACATAATGCAATACTTTACAAATTAGTATTTTAATTGAAATTAATTATTTCTGAAGTTCCAGGTTGAAATATTTAATTTCAGTGCCCTAAATCAAGTTGAAACATTTGATGTATAATAACTCTTCAGTTTCCATTGTACTTTAGTTATTTTACCTTGCCTTACAGGAAGGGCTAATTGACTGTTGTATATTTACCACCAGACTTGCAAACCATGTGACTCAGAGTTTTCTACATGACTTGCCCATAGAGGAAGACAAAGAACATCACAGCCAGCCCATGAAGTCCGTGAGAAATCATAGTTAGGTACATCTGCATCACAGTTATAATGGGAGCCCCACGAGGCGGTGAGCAGATACAACTTGACATTAAGGTGACTCAAATGAAACATTTCTGCTCAAGAAACCAAACCATTTTGATTTGGTGGGACCACCCTGAAACAAATAACTTTGTTTCTATTTTCTCCATTTTGGTAGAAAATATTTTTTTCCTATGCATTTAGCATAAATCATTTAAGAAAAAAATTTCCTGAAACAGCTAATATTTGTGCTTCAAAAGTGTGTGTACAAATGTATGTGTGGATATAGGGGTGTGTATATGTGTATATATATATATATATACACCCATAAATTGAAGGAAGCTTGCATATGTTTGCCCTCGGTTTCATTTACCTGGGATGCTTGGCTACATTTTAGAAATCAGGGAGAGATGTGACCCCAGAAATGAAACTTGATTTGTTAGGCAAAAGGGTTACTTGCAGTTATGAATATCAACTTCTTTTTATTTGCCTTTTTTTTTTCAATTTTGACTGTGTCCCTTTGAAAACTGAGTCAATTATGTGGTACAAAATATGCATTAGAAAGTGCTTGGTCTGAAGGACTGGCTGGCTCAAGGGATCAGTAATCTAATGTGGGACCTTTCACCCCTTAGTCACCAGTCTGAGTCTGGCATAGGTGAGTAATACAAACAAATCTCTCTGCAGCTGGCAGCCATTTGGATGAATAAATAAATTGAGCTGATAATGTCAATATAATTTGGTAGAAAAAAAATCCCACATCTGTGCAATAATGAGCATGCTTTTGGGGTATCTCAGCAAACAGAGCAAAACATGAAAGGGCACAAGGATTGAAAATACCAGTGGTTTGTGTTTCTGTAATATTTCCCATCCTGAATTATACCAAAGCTTTTTATAATTTAGTAACTTGAGTCATGACCCAGTGTGTATCTCCCTGCAAATGCAAGAAACCAGGGTCTGCTTAAATACTTGATAAGGACACCACAAACACTGAATTTGTTTGTATTTAAAATTTCCTAAAGAGGGAGTTCTGGGGCTCTGCTTGAAACACAGGAATGCAGGGGAGCAAGGCACTGAACCGGCTCCAGGGCTGTCTTCCCACAGTTACTTGGCAACATGGCCCTGGCTCTCCCTCCTCGCCGCAGTCCCCAGGACCTGCCTTTGGATGGGGTTAATTAGATGATGCTCAGTGCATTCCCTGGCCAAGGCTAAAGTCTTCTGGGAGCTTTCTTGTGGCCTAAGGCTGAACTCACAATAACTATGCTAATGAATTAATGGGAACAAGCAGGAAAAGGGTGAGTTACAGAAAACTGTCTTTTTAACCCCTATGTGAGCCAGTGTTAATGCAAGGCTGGCAAACTCCTAAGCCTTGCTGGACATGAGCTGGCTTCCCGTGGACCCATTTGGATGTATCTGCACTGCACTCCTCAGCACGCTGGTTCCAGCAACACGATGTGGAGGCACCCGAGTGCTGGCTCTGGAAGCTGCACAGAAGTATTTACGCAAAGCTTAAGCTAATAAGCTCTGCCAGACCTGGGCTAGACTGCAAAGAGCCAGTATGGATGTCTGCAGTTGTGGCACCGTTTATCAGGAAACTGGATAATCTGCCAGGGATAATGGAGAGTTGACTGGATAGTGAATACTTGTTTGCAAGGAAAATTACGTGTTAGGGTTTTGACTCTTAAGCATCACTGTATTAAAGTCAGACAGCTGACAAGATTTCTTCTCCTATCTGTCTGCTGGCCTCCTTCTCAGAGGTTGCTGCCCCTGTGATGGGGGTGGCTTAAAAGCTCATGAAGCAACTTCTAAGTAGTTCATAACATGTTGTGATAGGATTTTTTTCTGAAGTGATGGAAGTAATAAATAGTATTTATGGCAGAAGTTTCAATAAGCCAGGAGACTGACTCAGACACCTGGGACCCTTCCCATCCTGTTTTCTCCAGATATGTCAGGTTTTTTGATTGAGTTTCCAGGGAGGGAAATGTTGTCTTGTTTCTGTCTGCATTCACTCTTCAAATGCCTAACTATGGTTGCAGAGAAGATGATGAACATCCTCTTACCTCCACCCCAAACTCTAACTGTTTCAGAGCTCTCTGGATGAACACATCACAGGCTTGACATTTGTGATCCAGTGCTCCAATGGAAAGGAACCATCAATATATGATATATAGGCAAAGCTTTCCGAGTTGTAATCCAGACACAACAAATATGTAATAGTTTTGAGGATAAGAGAGGAAACTAGGAAGAACAGCTTCAATTGTTCTGTCTTGGATGTTTTAAAGTCATAGGCATGACTAGGAGCATGTTCTAATATGTGTGGTTGTGTAAGGATCTCTAGAAGGGCCAGAAAAAAGTAACATTTAAATTCAATAATGAAAAGAAACACGCTGAAATGACAATATATCTTGAAGTTCCCTATTGGTATGACATGGCAGTCAGGGAAGATCAGATATTTAAATTTAGAATAAAAAATTAGCTGACAGGAAGTACAAAAATTCCTAAATTATATTTTTATTCTAATTAAATTTATACATATATGTGGGTTTAGTTGCTAACAACAGAAAGAGCAAAACCAAATTTAAAAGTTACTCACAACAGTTCTCAGGTCCTTTGTGCTTTTAAAAAGCAAGTGGAAAAATTTTTTCACAATTTTTGGTGGGTGATACTTCTTTGTCTGTGACTGACAGTCATGGCAAAGGATTAGGCATGAATTTTTATGGCAGAAGATTCTGTGCTACACTCTGTCTCCATACCATAAGAACACAAGGCTTTGCACCTATTTTTCAGTGGAGATGCATATTAAGATGCAGTGTTTTATTCCTTTATGTACTGAAGGGAATGCAGGTTTTTCCTCTAGCTTTAAGGTGGTGAGTACTGGTGCTTACAGTAGGGTCCCAGATGATACTGCTGTCTGTTTGTCCTTTCCAAGCTTCCTGAACTAAGGAGGAATCCTTGCAACCCTTGGCATGCAGATGGCTCTTTGCTGTTCAAGTCCTGGTGTCTTTCTACCTCCGCATGTATTACAATGCACAATTAACTTTTTATCTTCATCTGTGAAAAATATAAGTAGGTGTTTTCCATTTCCCTTTTTAATAATGCAAACAATGAAAGAAGAATCAGAATGGAAACTGCCCTAGAAAATATTTTACTATATGTGTCACACATATCATGTGACTGATTTTTTTGTCTGTTTGCAGCTTTCACACTTACATGAAATTTCTACATTAGGGACCTGATTGTCACAAATGCCAATGCCCTTCAGGAGTACCCTGATGCCCACCCAGGTTACAATCCCTTCACAATGAGAAAAGTTTAAGTGGTCTCATAATAAACCAAATTTTGACTCAAATGTTGGTACCCTTTCAAATCATTGGAGAAGAGACTCAGTATTGGTTTAATAGTCACATTTTCTTCAAGGTAGTAACAAAGGATGCATAAAGACCTGTTGATAACTGAGAGGCAGGAGAATTCATGTTATTTGGTTTTAACTATTGTTCCAAACCTGGTGTGTGTTTACTGGGCTATCACAGGCACAGTTTTCCTATTACTTGCTTTAATTCCAACTGTTGAAGTATGGATACTCTTACAACACTGGAGTACTCACCAAGCTCAAGTTCCCATTGTGCCCTGCTGCCTACAAACTTGGAACAGGTCTACCTGTTATTCCCAAAAGTACTTTGGGTTGTCTGGTGGGTCCTGTTTCCTGGAATTAGTGGTCGGGATGCTGGATCTCAAATATTTCCCTTTGGCAGATAACAGTTTTCATGTTTATGAGCCTGCTAAGGCACTTACAAACAAAACATTAAGGGAGATGCCTCCATTTGGAAAACTTTATTAGTAATTTTATTATATGCTGTGTGAATGTTTTCAGGATGTAGAAGAACCATCTCTAAAAAGAACACCTTCATTAACTAGGAACATCATATTCTCAACAAAATTTCACGAAGGTGTATAAAATACTAGTATTGATGGACCTGGATTTCGTATATTTTTCTCTGTTATGGCAGCCACCACAAAAGTCTGTCACCTGAAGCTCTTCTCTGTAGCAGTCTGGGCTCATCCACACTGCAGAGAGATCCTCTTAGAAGGTGCCCTAAGGGATCACCTTAAGCTTCTACACAGAAATTAGCTTTGTCTTGGTCTTAGGCCAACCCCAAGGACAGTCTTGCTGGTGTTTAACATAGATAGAAGCTTCTCCAGACTCTAGGACTCCCTGTTTGGTAATATAGATAAAGTCAATAGGCTTTACAGGATCTGAGCATTTATTAAGTGCTGCTGTGGCCCAAATATGGTTTTAATGCACCAGTTAAACAAAACAAATCAATGAGAAAAGTACCAATGGATTCAATGAAGATTGTTCCAGTCTCCTGAGGTCTCAATGTAAGGGCAGATGTGTTCAAGCCTATTGCTATGAAGGAAACAGTCTGTGCATTACTCAGCTGCAGCAATCTACAATTACTCTGACACCACTGCTCTGCAGGATCTTTGCTTCAAAGATGACTATGAGGACAGTTGTGCAAGCTGGGTTCATTTCCATCACTGAACTCATCATTTAATAACTGAAACAGTTTATTATGTCTACATAAGGATTTCTCTGTTATTTTCCTGCAGAAATTCCCAAATGGAGACCATTACTTTGTTATGACATAATAACCAGCTCTGTGCTACCCAATGTACTTTCAGATTTTCAAGAGGTATGGGGTTTGCTCAAAGGAATGACCCTGAGTTCTGCACAGAAAAAAGGTGTACAAAATGAGAAGAACCCATGTGACAGATATGATGCAAACAAAAGCCCCCCTGTTCCAACATCTTTGATGCCTGAGAAACTAACACTGAGATTCAGATGCAAAGATATTTCAGAAAAAAAAAGTGAAACTGCCTTCGAGTAAAAAAAAAAAAGTTAAAAAAAATAATATTCTGGGATAAGAAGGGCACATTACAGGAATATTTGAGTCTATCAGGTTTGTGTGCTTAGAAAGTCTACACCAGCTAATTACTGTTTGTTTTTAAAAAGGGCCTTGAACAATATTTTTATCAATCAGCTAGTGGTTTTTCTTGAGGTCCAAGCATTCAAAGATACCAAGTACCAAACTGTTCTCCAGAATGTCATTCTGTGTTTACTAGGGCTGGAAGAACCCAAAATCTAGATCCATAGGGCCAAAGATAAGAAGTTTAAAACCAGACAGAAAAATACTCCCCAGTTCTATTTTTACTTTAATTCTACTGCATTATGGAACAGGAATATTGGGGCAAATTCCATATCTGCATTCAACTGTCAGGCAGAAATTTTACACTGTAGCCAAAACCATGTTGTTATTCACAAAAGCAAAACTCATATTAGGTAAGACTATATGAAAAACCCACTGTGAGATATGAGAGAACAATACGGAGAAACATTTCCTCCTTTTTTCTTTTAAGAGTTATTTCTCACTATGGCTATGGTTAATGAAAAAATCTTGAAATAAGGAAAGACTAATGATAAAATGTAGTTCTGCTGAAATGGAATTTAAAATAAAATCTGTGTTTATAATAGTTTATCCATATATTTATTCACATATATGAAAATGTATGCAAATTTCCATCCCATTGTTTCGTGGTTAGGTATACTACAAGGGATGTTTCAGGCTATGCAGCTTCCCTAGCTAACAACTCTCAGTGTCTTCTGTTATGATAAGACTCAAACAACACGGTTTGCAACTGATCTTGAAATCTGAAACTGAAGACAGCAAGCAAAGGTGAAGTAATATTACCCAGGAACTTCAAAGAACATGGAAGAACTACCCATTCTTACAGGTGCTTTATATAACAAAAAAATGCCTTTAACTAGTTTCTTAGGTTTTTGTGTCCATGCAGTTAGGCATGTAATTACCTGTTTATCAGGTTATAGTCTAGACATTCAGCACTCAATAAATTGGTTATAGCAATCAGATGACATTCAAGAGAATTATCACCACCCTAAATAATACTTGCTTTTATTGCAAATCTTAAATGACTTTTTTAAGTATTGTGAGCCTCTAAAGTATAGCCTTTCCCCTAAAATACACAATTAATCTCTTAAGCACCCCTCCAGTCTTTTTCTAATAGAGGTAAGAATCTGGGAGGGTCAGAAATGAAATCTAAATGTCTCTTTTCACAGCTATTTGGGAAAGAAATTTGTGTCATGGTTTGATCTATATCTGCCCTTGGATTGAACGACTGTGTTCAGGCAGAGAATTGCCTGGCATTACCTTATGACTCACTTGACAGAGCTTACCCCTACTTTTCATTACCTCAGAAGAGATCATTACAAAACATACAAGTAGGATAATTTTATAGCAATCCATTTTGAATGAACAAATTAAATGGGAAGAAGAGAGGAAATGGAACGCAGCAAGGATAATGCTTTAAGATGTATTTTAAAGAAATGGGAGTCTAGGAGAAGTGTGGGAGAAGGTCTGGGTTAGGGGACAGGAGCCCTTTCAGCATCTTGTGACATGGCAGAACTGACTGCACAAACCTGATTCATTCCCTCTCATTGAAAAAAGTGGGTGCCACAAGGTGAAAACTTTCTTAAAAGTGAAGGGTAACAGGTGCCAAGTAATTGGGTGTCCTTGTGCATGTGTGTTTCAGCAGAAGTCCAAAATTGCTCTTTTGAGTATTCAAGATGAAGGATGCTGCTTTCTAGCTGCAAACATTGCAGATTGGTTCTATCTTTTCCTAGCACTTGAACTAAATAACAATGGAATGTCCCAAACCCTCTGGTTACCAAAGACAAACATGACAGGACCAACAATCAGGATAATGATCATGATTCTGCATATAAACTAGATCAGGAAAACCCTGGGTTTGGGGCATGCACAAAGAAAAGAAGGCCAAAATAGTAGGGTTTCCAAAGAGAAAAAGTGGTCTTGGAGACAAGAGGACCAGGAAAGAAAGTGGCGAGTATCCTGACTGGGGCAAGCGTGCTGGTGGTCAGAGAGGTGCACAGAGATGACCACCAGGAGATGCTCAGGGACCTTCACCAGTTATGGTCCAGAAATGTCACTGGGAGCAGCAGTACAGCAGGAGCCAACAGGACTTCCTGCCAACTTTCCCCAACCGGCAGTGATTTCCCTGCCAGGATGGAAGTCAAGGGATAGAAAGGGTGACATTGGAGTAGGGGAGCAAGGGAGTGTGAAATGACCAAGTAGACCAAAACCTCTGATTTTTCTGGTTCTTAAGCTCAGTACTCACCTCCACTACTAGTTACTGTTTATTCTATCTCACCTATGACAGTGGGTGAAGGACAAGGTGACCAGCAGAAAGTCTTGGAAGCCAGGCTTGGGGACTTTGGAGAACTGCTTTGTTATTAAAGTCTGTGAGGAACTGCAAAACCAAATAGAATCACTCTCCTCTAAATTCACAACTGAAACAAAACTCTAGTAATATTTTTGGGGAGAGAAATTAATCAGAGGGAGAAGAATTTTGCAACCAAGGTTTTCCCATTCAGTTGGTTTGAAGAGCTAAAATAAATGAAATACAAGGTTGTACCTGAAAGCAGATCTCCCCACTCTCCCAGCTTTCCTGTGAGACCATCTCATTTCTTGGCCACTTTGCTTCCTATGAATAAAGGTCAACATAACTGCAAGTCCCAAAAATGAAATGCAGGAAATTTTATGGGATAATCCTGAGAAGTGTTTAATAGTCAAGCTGGTTGAACCCTCTCCAAGACTTAAAGAAAAATTATAACTAATAGAGGAATAATAGCAGAAGATGCTGCAGAGACAGGCCTTCAGTCTAGGATTTTAACACCAAGACTCTTAAATTGACTTTACCAACATGACAGTCAAAGCTGCCTAAAAGAAACTTATCCACAAGGTTTCAGGCACTTTTTTTGCATATGGGTGCAGAAGGCATTTTTACAGATAAGAAAGTCTTTAGGCAGAAATCTAAGATGCCTTAGAGTTCTTTAAAGACCAGAAGGCATGTTTTGGCACTTTGGCAGCTCTTAACTCAAAGCTAGCTGAATGCCTTTGAATGACATACAGTGTCTTTCAGAGGTGCAGCAACCTTCCCAACAGCCTCTTTGCTCCATAGGAAGTTTTTAATCCTTCATTCCCATGACCTGCCTGTCTGCTCCTGCTGCTGCCAGCGTCGTCCCTGCTGGAGCCAGAGACTGCCAGCTCCTTGCTGCAGCTGTAACACAGGATTCCTCCAAGGGCAGGCGGATGGTCCCGAGCTTCTCGGAAAGTTTCACCTGACATGGCCAGTTCTCATAAGGGAAGACAGCCTGCAAGCCAGGAGCATGAAGTGCTTGCACAGCGTGCAGTGCTGTGTGCCATATCCACTCTGAATTGCAGTAAAAGCCATACCACCACAGGGACCAGAACATGAAAATTCCAATGCTTTTATTGTGCAGTCTGAATCATGACTGTTTTACTTCTTCTGTGCCCTCTTTCCTTGTTCGTTCTCTTTCACAGATCCACACAGCTTCAATGGGAGGGTTTCAACCACCCCACTTCTCCCAGCCCTGTTGTACAGCCTGGTGCCTTCCTCCTGCATGTTTGGAAAAACGAATTCAAATTAGGTGAAACGAGTGGTGTCGTCAGGTGTGACCACAGCTGTCTCATCTCTTTAAATTCATGTTGTAGTCCTCTCAGAAGAAGCAGTTGAATGGTTCTCCTGAAGCCTTGGGAGAAATGGGAAGGAAATGAATCGGGTTGGAGAGGGGAGAAGGTGGCAGAGGCTGCGGGGTGCAGAAGCAAAGAGCCACTGCAGGGATCTAAGAACTGCAGGGAGGACACAGGTTGCACAAGGGCAAGTGGCACACACGCGACTTTGCAGAGAGCCAGAGGCAAGGACACTGTGGGCCAGGTGAAGAAATGTACAGAAATCTTTCTCCTTTGTTCTGTTTAACCTCACCAACTGGAGCTTTCTGTCATGAAAGATAGTGATCCCAGATATTGTTCTAAGAAAAAATTGCTTTGGGGAGCTCACTATAAGAAGATAACTAAGCAGATCCATCACAAACGTCTGGCCTTCTCAGGTTCTTAATGCATTTAATGCCCACTTGGTTGCTCCAAGCACAAGGCACCGAACACAAGATTTAAAGTGACTGCAACTGTTGCTTGTTGTCATGGTTTAACTCCATCCAGTAACTGAATACACACAACTGCTCATTCACTCACCATGCTGCTTCCTCCATACCCTCCCTGTGGGATGAGGAGAAGAATCAGAAAAAATTTAAGAAAGTTAAGAATCATTTAATAATGAAAATAAATTTTTAAGTAACCACTATAACAATAACAATAATAATAAATACAATTAAAAGGAGAGAGAGAGAGAAATAAACACCAGAAAAACCAAGTTATGTACTATGCAATTCCTCACCACCCACTGACTGATGCCTAGTCTGTCCACCAGGAGCAACTGGCAGCTCCCAACAAATCACCCACCTCTCCTCCACCCTCTGCCCAGTTAATCTACTGGACATGATATTTTTTGGTATGGAATATCCCTTTGTCAACTTTTGGTCCCAGACATGTTCCCTCCCAGTTATTTGTGCACCTTCTAACTGGCAGGTTTAGCAAGTGAGACCCTAAAAAGTACTGTTAGATAGGTACTCAAGCTTGGGGCACTTTTAAGTGATCTGAGTTCTTAAGATTGGAGATGCTGAAGATAACTGAGCAGATAGTTGGATGGCTCTTGTTCATTTTAGCTAGTGATACCAATAGTGTGGTTTTCAGTTCTTTTCATCTGCTTTGTCTATTCTTCTTTATGAAAACTAATTAGAAAATTTTCTAACTGTAATGTATTATCTCTGATATAATTATCAGTAAGTCATGAATATCAGTCATATGACTGCCAATGAAAAGCTGTTCTAATTCTTAAATTAGCTATCTTAATATTTTCTTCAGTGCATTCTCTTTTTTTTATTTTCCAAAACAAGTTTATAGAAGTGAAATAGAGGGACAGGGGTGCTATAAAAAAATCTTAGTGAATGGAATAATTGTAGCACTTAAAACAGATGAGATGTTTGCAATTAATTTTACAGTTACCATTGAAGACACTATTTTGGGAAATAAAATGTTTTACCAACTTAAATTAATACTGTTTGTAGACATTTCATATTAGAAAACATGGGGTAAAAATTTACTCTTATGTTTCCTTTAGATAACTAAAAGATGTGTGTTACTACCACCTCATTAAAGTAGCATCAGCTCTCTGGCTTCATCTCCGGTATTTTCTTAAACTTTTATTTAAATTTTTAATACAGTTTGAGGCTAAGGTAAGGGACTCAAGTTATAACCAGTGTGAAAGTTTATCTCTACAAATGTACCAAAATATCACAAATGGTCATGCTTTTAATGAAAACACTTGCCAAGCTTTATGTTGTTATATGACTGTAGTAAACAAAAGAAAGGGTGTGATGCAGCCACTGAGAATAGAAGATATTTTCTGGAGTAGTAGCTCCTCTGTTAAATTTTAAAATCATCTCATCTTACAGAAAGATAAAAAGTCTCCATGCACATGGACATGGTTATACCATAAAAGCTGAAGCATAGAGGCTCACATGGCACTAGCTAAGATCTAGAGAGTGAAGGAGATGAGAAGATTCCTCCACACAACATGTCATTAGGCTGACAACACTTGTTAGAGTCTCTCTTAGTCCATGCCTTTCCTTTTTTTTTTTTGGAATCAAATCCCTGAAATCCCTTGCCTGGAAGCAGAACCAACTCATAAAGTTGAATATTTCCCAGAGTTTGTAGACCCAGCCAGTCTCCTCCAGGCTCCTGCAGTCTCTAGGCCAGCTGCATAGAAGCAGCAGCTATTTATCTTCTGTATTCTGGAACTGAATGACATGAGAGACTCCCAGTTTTGTGAAAAATCAATGACTAGAACAGTCCCAATAATGTTACCTGATACAATGGTCATCCAATAAGTTTTCTAGGTTTTTATATTATTCTTTAAAAGATGATTTCTGAAGGAAACCCATCATACTGTGACTTCACCAGGCATGATATTAAATCTTGTTCCTTTCTACCAAAAGTTAGCAGCACTGAAAGCCAAGCTTCACTGTGTAAGTATTACATATGAGGACTGCAACCCTATTAGATAAAAGTTTCAAGGAGTGAAACTAGTTGAGGCTATTGCCTAAAGCAATCCCATCAGGCCTCCTGCTGAAGGTATACCTTCTACTTAAGAAAAGCCACTATATATGCTTTCTGCTTTGTAGCAATGCTTTTCATTTTAATCTAGCTATATTTGTTCTTGTGCTTTTATTCCAAGCAAACAAAAATGAATTCTTAGCAATCTGGGAATATGTTTCCTAATGCCCTGTAGCAAATACGCTTTTTCCAGCGATACAGGCTACTGGAGAGGGAAAATGAACCCTTTATGTTGTAAGCAAAGACAAGTAAAAATAGAAAAGTGCAAGGGATGTTTTCTGACCAAGAGTAATTATAGTGAATAGAAGTATTTTCTATTCACAGAGCAAGTAAGCCTAACTCCCCTCTTCTTCAGGTCTGATCTAAAGCAGGAGCTGCAGTGTGTGATCTCCATGGAACTGAAGTGCAAGAAGGTCGCTCACGGACCTGGCCTTAAGAAGAAGAAACAAGCCTTTGAAACTTGTTTACTGACCCACTCTCTGTGTCGGACATATATATATTTTTAATGGCTCCATGTGGAAATGTGCGTTAGCAGAATATATAGTACAGTTTTAGAACCATCCAGTAAGTCTTCATCAAAATATTGTATGTTGTAGCACAAGCATAAACCCTGCAGGCCCAATCATTAATGTGAAAGCCCACATTAACAATAATGGAGTTTTACTGGCCTAAGAAGGTGGACTACACAACTAGCACGAGAGGATTTTTCTAGTTCCACTTCATGGTCAAATGCACTGAATATGAAATACAAACTGCAATGGGGCTGAGGGGCAGGAATGTGGAATACGCTGCCTCGATTAGCCGTTCATGGTAACCAATTAACGCTCCTCTCCAAGCTGCATCACTCTGACTGGTGTGTCAAGTGCGACTGTTGGCAGACCCATATACCCAGCAAAAGGTTTACAATACTTCAGGATGGCACTGTGATACCTTTTGCAGTGTCCCGATTAGGCTGTCTATGGGTAGGCACACGTCCTCCTTGTGTACCTCAAATCAGCTACACTGTGCTATTTTTGCAAGAGCTTTGCCTTTGAGGAGCAATTCAGAGTGCCCTCAGTAAGCTTTATTTTTAGATAAGAGAAGAACACAAGCCCTGTTTCTCATATTACAGTTCAGTGGCTGGAACATCTGCCCAGGAGGTGGAAAACTCCGCTGGAGCCCAATGCCATTGAGCCGAAATGTCTGAAACCCACTTCCCTGCCCTGTCAGAGCAGCCTCAGCTCAGGCAGAGATGAGGCCTTTTCTCCATGCCTTTTGCTGGGACTACATCACTGCAAGAAAGCAAGAAGTCACAGGAACTCAGAAGCAGGAGCAAAAACCAGAAAGGGGCTTTGAGGCTTGGCAGTAAGCCCACCAACAAGAGTAGGAATTAGTAGCAATGGCTCTTCCACTCTGCCATATTCATAATCTTCAGGAAAGAATGGCAATTAGTCCATGGACTTCATAAAATGAAACAATCTATTTGAATTTGGGTCAAAACCCACTGTACCTGTGCTATAACCCAGTCCCAAAGGCCTAACCTTTACCAGGTGTTGCACTTTAATTTTAGCCTTCAAGAGATTTTGCTCACATGAACTCTTGTAAAGCCTTTGGTTCTTTGGTACCTTGCATTTGTGTCCAGAGAAAGACTACACATTTTTCTCTAAGTGATTTCTTTTAATTTGGTGAGAAAATAGGCATTTTGGCAAAAAGGGTTTTAAAAAGATAACATGCAACTTTAGAAAGGCATTGCAACAGATTACCAGGACTAACAAGCATTGCTGTAGTAGGAACTTTTGTTGCACCCAGCAGACACATGCTCCACTAAGTGCCACTTCAGTGAAGTACAGAAAATAGGTCTTTAGGTTATCCACAAGAGGAAGAAAACAATAAAGGAAGAGAGATTAAGAGAAGAAAGAACGAAGGGAGAAAAACAGGAGAGAAAAAACATAGTTACCACTCAGAAGGTCACATGTTGATGGCTTCGAGAAGAACAGGCCAAGGGCCACAGTGGAGACCTCGCCCTGCCTCCTTGTCCACTCTGGTCCCTGTGGCCACTCCCCCAGGGGGGACCTTTGGCTCACTGACCAATCACCGTCCCTCTTGACCAGAGTGACAGGTGCTGCAGCCAATCAGAGGCTCCGGGGGGTGGTGTGGGTGGGTTCCCAGGCTCCTCCGTGTGGCCTTCACGCCATGGATGCTGCCCCATGGGGTGCTGCTAGTCCCTCCCCTGGCGCGCACACACACACACAGACACACACAGACACACACACACACATGCACCCCAAGGTGGTGCTGAGCCAGCGATCACTGATCTGAAGTGTAACAAGGTGCTGGGGGATAGCACGTGCTGAGTTCCCTTCCCTCAGCCTCACTGTGGGAACCAGCCTGGGGATGGCTGTGTCCTCCCTCATGGGGGAGCAGATGCTGTGACCGTGTTTGACTGTGTGGGCTTTAGCACAGCCAGCTTCCCTGGCGACACTCCTTACCATAAATGCTGTTTTGGACGCTTTGCCTTATCTGACTGTTCCTGGGCTGCTGGAGGAAACTCTGAACTGCTGTAAACTGGACTCATTCCACATGTACTTGTTTAAAAGACACCTTTTGCTTAAAGGTGGTTAAAAGCTCTTGTACTTCCCAAACAAATTCTTTCAATTATCTATATCTCTTCTGTTGTTCCTGTATCTTCTGTATAGTTCTTGAATGTGACAAAGTAATTACACAGCCATAGAGAACCGTGATATTTTCTTGCTACAAGAAATTCCATAATTTCTGACAATGAACAGTTATTTAACAAAAGGTAACACTGATCTGCCTGTGTGTCAGGTGTACACATACCACCGTGTACTACTGCAGCCTGGTACGATTTATAGTGTTTGATTGAAACAAACAGATCTATTTCACCTTCTGATTTTGTAGCATATGATAAATATAACCACTCTTGTATTACCATAAGGCTGTTTTCACAAAGTTTGGGCAGGAAAGGGATTCATATAGAGAAAGTTCATGTTGCAGTTATCAAGGTTTTCCATTCCTTTCACTGATGTTTTTCATTTTTATTTTTATGTTTATTTTTATTGAAGGTTCATATTGTTATTTTCATTTCTGTAATGACAATCCCTCTAAATAAAGAGAAAATAAAATGTGATAAAACACCAGTCAGTCATTTTCTGGTAGTTTTTCTGAACGCTGGAGAACCCGACCTACATTATTTAGGTGCAAGGTAAGATGCAGTAAAATGTAACTTCTCTCCAGGAAGCTGGAGACAACTGTGACAGTTGTGTTGCTGAAGATCTTTGTACAATTCTGAATGTGCTCAGACATATGGTTTATTCCTCCATTTCTCACTTAAGCTGGGCATAAGCACATATGGACTATTTTTGCTCATCCATATAAATCTAGCAAAACTTCACCAGCAAGTTGGTTTAAATAATTTAGGTTGAAGTTCTACTTTAGGAAGACCTGTGACTTTCAGAATCTAAGAGAGGATTAGCGTCATGTCTCGCCTATTGCATATCTTTTCACTGTTCCATCATCCATATCTCTTCTCTGTTCCATCATCTCCCTGAGATGCTTTTTAAAGGCTTTTACCCTATATGTGTTTTGAGATGAAATTTCTGAAGCTGTATAAAGATGCAATTAAAACTGAGAAATTTTAATTCTGGTTTGTAGATTACTGTCTGCTCACAATTCTGGATGATGCAGAATTATCTTTTCTTTTTCATGGATGTCATAGCTATTCAAATATTTTTTTATTTTTCAACTAGTTCGCTTTCACTGAAATTAACAGTGAAACATCAAAAATAGCTGGTTAAAAACACTCATAATTACCTCCCTGTTGTCTTTTCTCTATCTTGATAAATATTAGGTATTTTAACCAAAAATCTGTATTTATATTCCACTTCAAAGTCACAGTTGAGTTGAATTTGTACATGGAATTTCCAGTACCATAGTTGTCAATATGCCCTGTTTTTTGGTTATTCAGCAAGTGATTTAAAGATTTTGTGGTTTTGAAGCTCCTACCAGTACTACATATACTATTCTTTGCCACTGATTCATATCATCATTGCTGTTGACCATGAACTCTGGAGATATGCTCTGACAAAGGTACCATTGATTATATCACATACATCAGATTTTCACTAAGTCAATGAATACTTGAATCAAAGTGTTCTACTCAAAAGGAGAAAAATTAATGAAAGAGTTGAAAATTAGCTATAAACAGGAGTTTGTGGAAATTGGTTTAAAATATCAGCCTTGAATAGTGGCTTTGTTTGTATGCAAATAAACATTTATGAGGCTCTCATTCTTACAGTCTGGCTGGGAGAAAATGCAGTATTTTCTTTTGCACTGTTGTGTATTTATACTAGTAAGCTTGATGTAAGAACTGTGGCCCATGAAGGATTCTTGGCTCCCCAGAAAAACACATTTTTCTGAGGTAGCAGCACAGGACTGCCTCTGAGTCCTGCAGGCTCCTGATTTTCTGGCATGAAGTAGGAACATGATGAGCTCAGTGGGCTCAGCCTACAGAAACTACAAGGTGAGCCATCTACATAACAATATTGCAATACTCTAGCATGCATCAGGGTGAAACAGAAAACCAGCCAATGCTTTCTAACCTCACACTAGTGTAATGCTATAATTTAATTTTTTGCAGAGAAAAAAATGCAGTAAACTCAAAATTGTATCATACAGCCTTCACAAATCCAAAATAGTTATGCAAAGCTGTAGCTGCTGGTGTAAGCAGAATTAGAGTCACAACTACTATATGTGGTAATTAATGCATGCTAAATGGTCAGGTATTGGAAGTAGCTGCCCAGGGAATCACCATCCCTAGAAGTATTCAAAAGGTGTGTGGATGTGGGACTTGAGCACATGATTTAGTGGTGAACACAGTGGTGCTGGCTTGATGGTGGTACTTGATGATCTTAGAGGTCTTTTCCAAAAGAAATGATTCTTTGATTGTATGATTCTACAATAGATGCCTATCAGGTACCCAGGATGTGGGGCTGAACTTTGCTATCTTTGGGATTGAGCTGGGAGAGCAACCAACAGGGAGGTATGAGGTAGGACCCCAGGCAGGGGCTGGTGCCAGCAGGGCACAGGAATGGTGGGACTGCTGGAGGCTGCTCTGAAAAAACAGTTTGGGAATCCACTGTGAACTTAGCAGGTGGTTTTGTTGAATGCAATTGTACAGCCTTTATAATGTTCCTGCATGGAACTGACCATTTTTTAATGTTTTTTTTTTAAATGATAAAAAATTTCACATGTACAAGGGATTCCAAGTGACTGAGCCATCAGCAGTAGCCATGCTGCGGTTTGATACACTCTTCTGTTAGCACAGCCAGTGCAACCTGAGATATTTCACTGCAAAGAGGAGGTGAAAGAGGGATTCATGATCATTGCAAAAGAACATCCTGACACCTCGATGTCATCACGATGGTTTTGCTGAATGTGGACATGCAGCACAAATGAAATGCAACCCTATTTTAAATATGCCCTCGTGCTGGCTACGTGTATCACAGCAACAACTTGCTTGAGATCTTTAGCAAATAGATGAGTTACGTGGCTGTGTGCAATTGTCACAGTGCCTGAGCATCTTCCACACACAGGCAGTGGTCAGTGCCATCCCCCAAACCTCAGAGGGGTTCTGGCACTTCTTGGGGCCTGTCATGAAGTTACAGCTCTTGAACTAAACAGCAATTTCTAATGCCTGCTCTCCTCCTCATAACACCCAAAGTGAGAAATGAAACTTCTGGCTGTTTACTATCATTTCCAATTTTGAATGAGTGTTCTCCGCCACATACCGGCTGGATTTTTACAGCAGTGGTGTGTTGGAATAGGCTTCCTGAAAGTGAAATATGATGCAGGCATTGCACTATTGATT
>JAOXXN010000446.1:99568037-99578335 GCA_026770055.1 Myrmophylax atrothorax | reverse complement strand
TTACATACCTTTCCTCAAATAGTACAGTCTTTTGCTAGGCAACCATTCAAATGTTCTCAAACACTCTGCTGTTGTGATTAACTTTATATTTTTCTTAAAGCAAACATTTAGGTCATTTCTGTTTTGATGGATTCAGTCCCCTCCAGAGTTACATGACCCTGCCAAGGGGATGCACAGCATGTAAAGTTCACTGATACACATCTCTTGAGGGCTCTGTTTTGGCTTTAGGGTGGAGAAAGGAGAGTTCACAAGGCACAATTTTTGGGTCTAAGTTAGCTTTGCTTTTGCCTCTAGAGAATAAGATCACGGCAGACAGAAACACAATGGAGTGTACACTGAACCAACTGAAATCTGCTCCATGCCCATGCCTTTAAAATAGAAAAGTGCTGCGCTGAGGAAGTCCCACAGGACACTCTTTCCTGTAACAAGCATTGTCTGCAATCTCCTATTGATTCCTTCCCAGGGGAACTGCATACACATACAGACCCCAGCTAAAGAGGAAAGGATGGATGCAGAATCCCTGGAGAGCAGTAAGCTGATGCTGAAATGAAGGACCATCCTAATGATACAGGACGGTTCCAGACTTTTACAATGATTTCAAGTGATATGTGTCTTTTATATCTGTGAGATGTCCTTGATACTGTGTTGAGGTTACTTGTTAGTTTCAACCAGGAGTAAAGGGCTAGAAAATTCATGCATGTAGTCCTGCATTAGTAGCAAGATTTGTTCCTGTACAGTATTGTATTTCTTTAGGAAGTCAGGGAATCTCAGGTAGAGTTAAAATATCTTGAGACAGAGCCTCAAAAGTACTAAAGAGATCTGATAAAATGTGAAATAATTGTTTGTATATTTCATATCAAAAGGAGTTTTTTGAGACACTTACTATATATGCACACACACACACATGTGTAAATACATACCTCAACATGTAGCATGTATTTATGAAGTAGGTTCTGTGGTGGTTTACTGAAAACCAGTCAATGGATGAAATCACTTCAGTGGATTCAAATAGCCTCTCAGAGAATATAAAAATCTTTCAGAGGGAAGGCAGAGTCCTTGTGGTGCAATGTACAGAGTGTGCTGGGGTTTGCTGATATGTCAAGTGCTGTTTCCCATCATCCTCATGCTCCTTGAGTAGTACTATACACAAGGAGTATATATGGAGTGCCTACCCAACAGAACATTATGTGCCTTGATGCCCTTTACTTCCTGGAGGCTGAGGCAGTTTTTTTCTTGAATGCAAGACACAACACTGCAGTGTACATTATAGATCTGATCTCGGGCCCTAACCTTGTTGAAGCAAGCAGTCCTGATACGGGCACAGAACTCCTGCCTTTGTGTGTACAGGCAGAGTCTGTATGCAGGTCTACCTCCAAATCTGGACACAAACAGGTATATGTGGGGACCAGGACTGCACAATGTATGGTAGATTGCATCTCCAGTGCACTCCACAATATCTGAAAATGCAGATACTGGACAGAGGGGAGGTGCCCCTAGGGACACTCAGGATTCAGGGCATCACAACAGGAGTTGGTTCCTAGCTTTAGTGGACCTAGTATTCACCAGAATGGTTTTCTTTTTTTCTTTTTCCTAACCTAGGCATTTTTATTTAGATAACCAACCTTACCTTCTCCATCCAGTGAGGAGGGAAAGAAGAATCTGGTTAACAATCACCATTAGGTGAGATGAGGTCAGTGTGAGCAACATTAGAACTGAAAAATTTCAAGCATTTGTCTTGTTGGCATTTATATCAAAGTTTGTTTGCCATTTACATTTCTTTGTATTTCACTGTGAGTCTAGGATTAAAATGCACACTGAAACTCAGCTGAATCCATAAAGCATCCACTATAAAAATTTATGCTCTGTCAGAAACTTTGCAAAATTTTAATGAAGCCATAACTAAATTCAAAGTTGAGTTAGCTGCGTTTTGTTATTTTGTAATGAAAGTTCTGTGTGGTACTGCTCTAATGGAGAGGACTGCTGCTGCTCCTGTGATGAGTAAACATGGGAGACACGCTGAGCCAATGCCTCCCTGTGGCATTCTCACTGAAGTCAAAGTCACCCTCGAGATGAATTTGACCTGTTGAACTCAGTGTTTTTAGAACTAATAGCGTAATTTCTTCAACATACAGCTACAAGGAAAAAGATTCCCAACTTGAAGGCCGAGTAGTATGAATTCAGTTTAACACTGTGGAGAAAAGGTGTGGCAGACAAATCTGCCACAAACTAGATTAAATTCTGATTTTCTGAAACATTGGCTGAAAAATCACCCACGTGGTACCTTCCTAATCTGGGGCTGAGTGTTTTGGGTTAAGCTGGCAAAATGCCAACTGCCCAATACAGAGTGTCAGAGCCTCCCTCCCCCCGCCAAGAAAAGAGGAAAAAAAACAACTCTGGAAACTTAAACTAGGTTTAAACTAATTATATATATTTATACAGAGAAGAGAAAATTAAAAGAAAACTACAATATAACACACACTTACACAAGTTAGAAATAACAAAAAATAACTCCCCACTCCCCGTCGAACACAATTCTCACCATTCTAACTACAAACCACTCTAGAGACTTCAGTTCCCCAGAGACAGACCCAAGCAGAGAGAAAGACTAAGAACAAACATTTTACTTCTTTAAGATAACATGGTGGTGAGCCGGTGCTGAGCCTGGGCCTCCCATCCCTCCTGGGATGGCACGGTGCATCCTTCTGGGACCACAGCCGTGAAGGAACTGACCAAGCCATTCCCACACTGGCTCCTACACTTTGAGATGATGTTGGAATATGGTATGGAATACCATTGGCCAGTAGCAGTCAGCTGATCTTTTCAGGCCCACTCTGAAATCCAAAGCCCAAATTTAGGCCCCCACCTAGCCAAACCCACAACAGAACACAAGAAAAGGAGGCCAGTGTATACATAGGTGTTTCATTTCAGCTCATACTATACTATAGGGATTCTTCAAAATTATGTCTGTACAACCTTCCAGGAATACAGGAATGTCAGAAATTAGAGTAGTTAGTGCTGAGTAAGAAAACCTGGTCAGCCTAAGGGAAACCTTCAGGAAAAAACAGATAAAGCTGCTCAGTAAATACTTGTATCTGGAGACAAAGAGAATCAAGAGCAATTAAAACAGGCATGAGCAAGCAAGCATCCTTGAAAGGACGACCTTGAATTTCCTTTCCATGTTCACTGAAATTTACTGGCCAGCCAGGGTGAAAGAACAAAAGAGTGTGTGTTATTTTGGTAGACTCCATGGTATCCTGGAGAAAAAGCAGATGTGATCCACCATAAACATCTGGCAAGAGTAGAATGACCAGCATTTTTTAATGTGTAGGATGTTCAAATGGCATGAAGAGCTCCTGCCTATTTACAGAGGTTACCCTTTTACTGTATATGGGATAATCATATCACTATCTTTTTTCTCAATTCCATTAATTGTTTGTACTGGATGTGTTCTGGATTTGATCTGCACATAACCATCAGATGACATGAGTGCTATTTTCCAATTCTTGTACTGGAGGCACTACTGTGTCTGGATATTGAAGAAGGCATTGAATGCAGCCCAGCTCTCAGTTTTAGTTCAGATAGTTTGAATGTGTTCTTTTCCTAAAGCATAAAGCATAGCCCATGGCCAAATCAGTAGTGTGAGACTTAATAATGACTGTGTGTGATAAAATGGAATTGAATATAACACGCGTGTAATTTCTACGTATATAGACAAAATAATTAATAAAATATAATATATTCACTTTCAGAAGCAAATTAATGAGTGTAGCAAACTGGTTGGTTTTTAAAGACCTTTCTAGCATATTTGCATTGCTTTTAAACCACAAGAATGGCAAACTTCTGCAGAAGAGAGAAAAAAATGTGATTTTACAAAGGGACACATAATCATAATGTTATTTTGTTAAACTATATTACATTGTAATCAACTGGAAGAGCTAGCAGGTTTTAATGCTGAGTGTGTTTTCTTATGATAAACACTTGTCAATATAACACTATCTCATGCCTCCTATATCTTGTTTCCACCATGACCTTTCAAACCACATGCATGTTCTTTTTTCTCCCTCTGAGAAAACCTTAACAACATTCTAATCATCATGAAGAGCAATTAACTGTCTTCAACCAGCTGTGCTACTCAGCTCATCTGGGAATGGGATAAAACCTGCTCCTTAGTGCAGATCCGCCTACCCAGGCATGGCAAACAAGGCTAGGGCAAAACAGCTTTAAATATGAAAAACTGGCACTTTCACAAAGTTTGGAAGCTTTGTGTGAAGAGCAATGGTATCTCTTCTAGTAAAGAGAAACCTCCTTCTCGCTTGCTCTACAGTCTCTGTAAGGTAATGTATTAGTTTTAATAATAAGCTTTTTAAAGGTCAGCATTTGAAAAACAGCACTTATTTGTTGACATCATTGCAGAAAGCAGCCCTGCCCTCACTGAGCAAAACTTTGTGGCAGTGGTATTCTCTGATTGCTGAATAAAGAAGAATAACTTCTTGAATGTGCAGTTGCTGAAAGGGCACTACAGAGATTTTCAGAAAGAGTAGTTGGAAATTAATTATATCAAGTAGTGTTGAGCTTCTTTCTTTTTACAAATCTGTGACTGCATTCTGTTATATATCAACTCACTTTGTAGAGCTCTTGCAGTTTTTTGTCTGTTAGCAAATGAAACCAACACAGGGCAAGTAAAATTAATCTGTATCCAGAACATTTTAATAAATAAAAAGATGGAGGCAAAAATAGTAGTTAACATTTGATAGCTGGTTTTTTGAGCTGCAAAATAAGATTAAAAAAAAAAATCAGGCTGACCATAGGCTCTTTCCTGAAATCATCAGGGGGTTTGTTCTGTGTAACTGGAAGTATGCATAAAAGAGGTGTATCTTAATTTTTAACGTATGTGTACTTCAAACAGCAGAAGTATTTTTTGTTTCTGTTCTATGTAGTAATTTTATTAGTTGCTCTTAACTGCTTTGCAGATTGTTCAGAAATTTAATCTAGCTAAACAAAATGTCTATGATATATATAGTGAAAACACAAATATAATCAACATATAGTGGGGTGAATCCTACAAAAACTTTTTGGAGTTCTCTGACTAATTCAGTCTTATTTAGTTTTGTTTTGTTTTCTTTCTCATTATGATTATATATATACTGCTGGAAAAAAATTGTTGTGATTAATACAATTTTCACAAATATCTGAATTACGGTTTTGTGGACCAGAATTAAACAGCTAGTAGGAAGTGTTGACTACTTTCCTTCAAGTCTGAACCTTTGTCAAATTGCTGATTTTTTTTTAAACTCAGATCTTTGTTCATGCTCATACTATATATTTTCTACACATTACTTATTTATATTGACATTTTCTGAGGAATAAAATACACATTATGGCTCACTATTGTGCAAGTTTAGTAGCCTACAATTTAATTCTTGGAAGCCTCAAGTCACTTTTCTTCAGCAGCCTAACCATGGGTTTAAACACAGAGATATCAAGTGGTTTCTAGTTCCCCCAACCCCTTCTGTTCATGCATTAGACTAAGAAACCAGGTGCAAAGTATTCACCAAGTGTCAGAAGTACATTTTTTTAACAATCCACCTTTCATTAACAACTGCAGCCCAAACTGCATGTCAACTAAATTATGAATAGGATGAGCAGTAGGCAAGCTAAAAAATTATCTTGGTATATCTTCCAGTGAAATTTCAGTTTAGGAGATGTCCAAAGAAACAGTTTAAAGAACTGGAAAAAAATCAGATTTAAAAAAAAAAAAGAATGATACATACTTTAATATGAAAGAGCAGGAAGAACCATGATATATTATATGTGGTGCAGAGAGAAAATCTGTTTTTATTACACGGGGAACTCAGAATTGTTACTATTGAAGTCTTACAACTGTTCAAAAGGAGGGTGGGGGTCAGTTGCTTACAATTTTGCTATATTAAAAAGATTTTTGCATACTTTTTTTCAAGATTTGACTGGATTTTCATTAAGATATTTTTAGTGAAAGCAGTAGTGCTGCTTCTGAGACAAATGAGTCTGCTGCAGGATCTGGTGTATTGGGTCTGTCTGAGATGGAGTTCATTTCCCCACAGCAGCACTCACAGTGCTGTGCTTTGGATTGGTAGCTAGAAAGGTGTTGATAACAGCAGGGTTTTGGCTGCTGCTGAGCAGTGCTGGCACAGCATCAGTGCTGCCTCTCAACATTCCGCCCCTCCTCCCCAGTCCAGGGCAAGATCCTGGCAGGGGACACAACAAGGCCAGCTGACCCAAACTAACCAAAAGGACACTGCACACCATATGATGTGAGCTCAGACATAAAAGCTAAGGGAAGGAGGAGTAAGGAGCGACATTCATTTTTGCAATGTTTGCCTTGCGGAGCAAACACTACAAGTGCTGAAGCACTGCTTTCTGGGAAGTGGCTGAACATTGCTTGCTGATGGGAAGTAGAGAATAAACCCTTTTTTTTTGTCTCTTTGCTTGTGCATGTACAAACTTTGGCTTTTGTTTCAGTAAACTGCCTTATCTCTTATCCTAAGAGTCATTTTTCCATTTTATTTTCTCTCCCCTGTCTGGCTGGGAAGGGGAGGGATGGAGCAGCTCCATGGGCACCTGGCATCCAGCCAAGGTCAACCCACCACCTAACACCTGAGTTGTATGGAGTCAACAGTATGAAAGAACCATTGATAGCCAGAGGATGAGCTCTCTGTCTCCTTGAACAAATGGAACATATTCCACTTAACAAGATTTAGGAGGCTTAAGCAGAAAGCAGCATATCCCCTGCATGCTGTGGGAAACAGCTCTCCATCTCAGTGGATAAAGTGTAACAGCCACTTGCTTGGCCAAGCCTGTAGAGTAAATTGCTCAAGTTAGAGAGTCATAGTTGTATGCCTGTGAGCTATAACAATTCATATCCTGTGTGGGGCGAGGACACGCTCGCTGCAGAGACATGCAGACAGCTGTGGATGAGATGAAGCCCATGGACAGTCAGCTGAAAACAGGCTGTTTTCATTTCTGTAAGGTGCTGCTAGAAATGAAGGGCCTCTTCAATGTACATATCTAACATGCCTACTCCAAGAGAGTAGCAGACAAAACCCCAAGAATCCTTTATTTTTGAGACCCTTGTGTGCAAGAGACTGTATCTTGCGCTTCGCATGTGGATAGGCAAAGCTCAGTCTGCCTTTCTAGTGGGTAAGGAAATGGTATGTGACTGTATGAAGAGGCTACACGAATGAGATCACCTGGGTGTGAGCAGAAATGTGTCTTGCTTTGGAATCCCTTATCACGTTCAATAAGTCATTCTAAATATCAGCCCATTGCATTAGCAGAAAGCCAAACTGTGGCTGGTTCTCTGCAGCCCTGTACAGAGAAAGCTTCTGCTTTCCCCACAGAAGTGCTCTGTGCCTGAAACAGTAAGAGGTGTGTAAAATCCCAAATTGAGACATTTGCCAGTGTTTGGGGAATGGCGTTGTGGTCGTGGAGCCTGGGTAACTGAATATGAGCTCATGGTTCAGGATAGTGCTGAAATCTGCAAAACAAAGTTGGAATAAATTTTTTTACTGTTCATTCAGAAAAGTGAATGAGAGGAAAAATCCATGGAAAAGTTGCGGAAAATCCAATTCCATGGTTACACAACAAAGTCCCTGGATAACGACCTGTTCCACTTCCAAAGGTTGCTTTTGGGCCTGGATGGTCCTCTTTCAGAAGTTTATGGATTACATTTTGGCTCAGGATACTGGCCTGTGAACAACTGCCTCTGTAGACAAGGAGGCAATCAGTACCTAAAACGATGAGTACCCACTGTAAAGGCAGGAAGCACAGAGCAGCTATCTATGAAGCACAGCTCTCACAGTCAACATGATTAATGTGCTGCTCTTCCTTCTGCGATAGCCCTTCTCTGACTCAGTTGCTGCCTTATCTCATTGTGCAATCCTGAGAACAAAAAAAAGGTGGGTACTTTTATTTCTAGACATTATAAGACTAATTTAGACAGGTTATTTGGAATACTTTCACCCTAACTACCCCGGCAATAAACTTTATTAGGGTCCTGAACATGATAGTTTAGAGGGTGGCCTGAGGATAAACTTTTATGATGCTCAAAGAGCAACTATGTCCACCTCTACACAGTGAGTTGTTCAGAAAAGAGTTGGAAATATCAACAAACAGCCTTCATGCTGCTGGGAAGAGTACTGAACATGTGACTGTTACATCCTGAGGAGAAAATATTCAACAATTGAGAAAGCCTAGCAGGAAAAGGGCCTATACAGTTACTGAATAGCCTGGGCTGGAAGGGACCTTAAAGATCATCTAGTTCCAAGCCCCCTGCCATGGGCAGGGACACCTTCCACTAGATCAGATTGTGCAGAGCCCTGTCCAGGGATGGGGCATCCACAACTTCTCTGGGAAAGCTGTTACAGTGCCTCATCACCCTCATAGTAAAGAATTCTTTCCTGTTGTCTAATCTAAACCTAACTCTCAGTTTGAAGACATTCCCACTTGTCCCGTCACTACATGCCCCTGTAGATAGTCTCTCTCCATCTTTCTTGCAGGCACCCTTCATGTACTGTAAGGCTGCATTTGGGTCACCCCAAAGCCTTTTCTTTTCCAGGCTGAACAATCCCAATTCTCTCAGCCTTTCCTCATAGGAGAGGTGCTCCATCCCTCTCATCAGCTTGGTGGCCAGTCTCTGGACTCACTCCAACAGGTCAATGTCCTTCCTGTGCTGGGGACCCCAGAGCTGGTTACAGCACTTCAAGTGGAGTCTCACCCAAGAAGAGTAGAGGGGCAGAATCACTTTCTTCAATCTGCTGGCCAGTCTATGTCGAGATGCATGGCCCCATGCTGATGGGCCTTAAAGTAGCACATTCCCAGGCAGATTCAGGTATAGCATGCAGTGCACATGACTTGGAAGATATGACAAAAGATGTCCACAAGGAAGTTGTAACTGCCTGTGAGAAGTCTCATTGAAGGCAGAGCAGGAGCTTGACCTGGATGAAATCTTAGCCGGTGCATCCCCAGGACACAGTATAGAACTTTATTCGACAGAAGACATAAAGAATCACCAACCTCTCTGTTCTGGACTGCATCATTCCATGGTTTTTTGTTCATCTAGGGGAGAAAAATATCTGTAAGTAGGAATGAGAAAAAATATATGCTTGAGCTAAGGCTGAACACGTATCAGAACAAATAATTAACAGCATGCAAACAGATCAGCCTTTCACTCTGAAAGCAATCACCTCTATAGGGTCCTTTGTGTGGATTAGTGTTCAAGAAACTAAGGATGCAGATGTTCTAGATTTATTTTATTTTTTAGAAGGTATCCAGTTTCTATCACCTTGGGGGTTTGCTCATTGATTGGTGAGATTTGCTTATGGGAAATGAAAAACTGGAATAAAAAGTGATAGCAAGCACAGAACTGTAGACTTAACAGCGTGCAAAAAACTGCTAAAGTGCAAGAATGGTATGGCTAAGTGAGGACAACAGAAAAGGGACAGAAAAATAAAGAAATTTACTGAAGATAGTGTTACTTGGTACTAGCTGAGAGAGTAAGTCTTTTTAATTTAGCAGTTGAGGTAGGACCATGGGTATGACCCATGAGATAGGTCCATGTTGTACATAAATGAATGCGACGAGATGACTTGTAATAGAATCTGTGTATGCAAAAGCATGTTGTGGCTTCTTTGCTGTTGAGGTCTAACAAAAGCTTTATATGAGATAATTTAACCAATGTTTCCTTCAAGCTGACAGCTGGTTTGCTTTCCCTTGAGGCTAAGATACATTACTTTTTTGTTTTTCTTGAGTCTTGTCAAAAAAGCGCCAAAACACATAAAACCTAAGTTGCTTGTATTATCACTGAAGTAAGTCCTTTCCTTTTCATTCTTTTGTCTCCACTGGGAAATAACAAGAAACAACACCCTTTCATAGGAATAAAAACAAGATTATGGATCATTAAAAATCTTTTAAAGAAGGTAATTTCTTACTTTGACAGTGATTTACCTTTAGCAAGTCTACTGATGTAATTTTTAAAGTCTGTGAGAAAGATAGTTGACCTTTTTCTGAAGCAGTACCTGTGCAGGGACATCTGTGTAATGTTAACATTATCAACAGTGGGCACCAACAGTTGGTTCCTCAAAATGAGCAAATGTTCTGAACTTTGGAATGCAAAAAAAGACAAATAAATGCCGCTCATTTCACAGTGCATTTGTGTAGTAACTTGTTCTTCCGCATATTCTTGGGATTACCCATAAGCAGCCTCAAAAATGTCAAATGAATGCCTTTTTGAGGCAGGTTTTGGATGAAAGCCTCAGCTGCTT
>JAOXXN010000446.1:99515719-99545347 GCA_026770055.1 Myrmophylax atrothorax | reverse complement strand
TTTCTTGTTACCTGTGACATGAATCAGCAGGTATTTTATTCATATGTAGAATTTCTAGAACTATATGCATTCCCAGTGTTTCTATTGTTGCAAAATGCAGCTCACATACTCTGGTTGAGATTAAACCTGGCTAAATATTTCCATATCTCATAAAAAGCAGGTTGTTGGCATCAGCAATGTTCTTACAGCTGTATCCATTTAAACAAAATACTTTAATCCCATACTTTAATCCCAAGTTTTTGTGGGATGATGTTTAAGGTTATGGGGCAGTTTGTTTGTTTTCTTCTCCCTTTTGAACATCAGATTTATCTCTGACATGGAAAAAAGGAACTTGTACAGTTTCATTCAACAACATAAACTACATAGGAAGGTCTTTGTTCTGGCTCTGTGATTATACTCTTGTACATCAACATGAGTATTCCCCTAGCCAACTGAGCATTAGCTGCCTGATTGTGATTTCTCTGGAGATTAAGCATTTTGTTGTGGTGTGACAAGTCTGTAGAAAAATTCACTTTATCCCACTCAGATGTTTTCGTGCTCTAAGGCACATAGGGAAGCAAACATTTGTCTCTCATATGGTCTATAACTTTTTTTAAACCTCTCCGACAAATATATGAGACATATGTGATTTGTCTTAGTTTTCCTTCTCTCTCCTGGCTCAACACTGCACTCATTCAGTGTTCCATAACTTTTAACTCAGAAGGTCTTGTTGGTTACATATGTCAATAAATAAAATCGGGCTAAGGGCTGTTTTCTGGCCATGAGGCTAAATGGCACAGTGTGGCTGCAGGCACACTACATAACGCTTGGCCTTGAGTGTCGCCTCGAGGGGACAAAGTGTCTGAAATAACGTCAGGGTCACATTGCAGTTTTTTAGCACAGGGGTTTTTTTTGTCTAGTATGAAACAGAGAGAATTTGCAGGGTGCTGTGGTGTGTGGCAGGAGTGTGTCAGAGTGCCAAACCTTTGGAGATGGTTTTGGAGAAACCATGAAGGGTGATGTTGGGTTGGGAATTATTCCTGGCAAATGCTATCCCCATGTCTGGGCATTGTCTGGCAGGGTGCTAAGTAGCACCAGGCTAACTGAGCAGAATGAAGTCAAGCAGTGCAAAACCCACCGGTTCAGTGCTGGAATTCAAGCTCTGTTTACTTAGCATTATGGCTATATAGGCTAAATGCAAATGCATGCACAGACATCGTGTTTGTATTTGTTACATGCACACTGAAGCCTTTTGTATAGCCTCTGCCCCTCCTTGTTGTTTGCTGTGTTTGATACTTTTCAAGTAAGCTGTTGTGTACAGTCACCTTTTCTGTACAGATTTCAATGAGACACTTGTCCGAATCTTGTACCAAAAAGATCTCAAAAGTTGAGACATATGTAGACAGTGTAAACCTCAGTGGACCAGAGATAAGGGAAGATAGCCCTAGATAAGATAGCCTGTTTTCTAAATCAAAAACTACATCCAACTGTAGACTTAAGAATTGTTGAAGTTTCATTTCACATGTAAACAGTGTGCATAAATTTCTCTGTTGGATCAGAGTAATTTGCAGAAAGAACTCCATGTGACTAGTTCAGATACTACAGGTTTAATTAGCAGTGAAGAAAGCTACATCCTCCACTAAATGCAGACCACACAGCTATGAACAACTGCTGTAGGCTGTTAGGTTTTAAGCTCATTCTTGTAGAAGCCTTTCTCTTGATCAGCTCTAAGCTTATTTAAACAATGACAAACAATTGCATAGTAGCGAGGCAGCAGACTGAATTCCCCGATGCCATGGGACTTTTGTTAATGTTACTCCAAGCTGGGTAAATATAGTATTCCTAGCACACTGGAACGGGTACAGTTAGTGTTACAGATTAAATAGCTGTCAATTGAATATAACATGCCACTTGGGCAGGAATCTTTTATGCCAGCCTGTTTGCAGACTCCACCAACCCAAACTACCAGTGGATTAGCTGTAGAAGTTGGAGGACAAAGGCTCTGGTAATCAGGAGGAGCAAAAGCAAGAATCATACCAAAAATACTGGATAATAGTAGATCTCAAGAACAATGCAACAAGAGTGTTTCTGGGTGGACATACTAACATTTGAGGAAAACCAGAGGCTTGAGTGAATAGTGGAATTAGATTCTGATTATGTTTCCCCAAAAGGAAGAGTAAGCACATCTTGGATCTCCTGCTGCTCAAAACCAACAGGGAGTGAATACAGTGAACACTCTTCTGGAGCTCACTGACCCTGGGAAGAGAAGTCCTAAGGCAAATCACAAACTACATGTTTATATAGCTCTTTATGGGAGGAGGGAAAACGGGGTAGAAGAAGGAATCTAGTGCATATGTTTGAGTTAGAATAACTACATACAGACTCTTCCCTGCCATTGCCTGCCGTGTAGCATTTTACTTCTTATATTGCAACTGCCTCTATTCCTGATTTTTTATCCAAGCTTTATATTTTCAGATCGTAGTTCTTCTGAAGATAGAATATGTTACTAATATTGAACCCAAACACTGACAAGGGTTAGCCCTTTAAGGAATTCCTTGAAATCAAATAATTCAACTTCATGTATTTATTTTTGGGAAGTAGGGAAGTTAAGAGGTGAAATGCCAAAAGAAAGTCTATTTTAATTTTGTATTCCTGCTACTAAGTGGGAAGAGAGATTTCCCAAGAAACTGTCCCTTGTCAAATTTTATACAGATTTTCCTGAAGCCTAGGGAACATGTCTAAGCTTTTGGGCTTCTCTGACTCTGATGCTTCACTCGTGGCTAATTATAACACCTGCCAGTAGTCAGGGAGGTAAGAAGCAGGCAACTGAGAGCTTAAAACAAAGGGAAGTAGTGCTGTTACATTCATTTTTCCCCACCTATAATTTTTCCTTTGATTTCATTTAATTTGATAAACCTGGCAAGTTACTGCCAGGTGGATCTCCTACACAAGTCTGCCTCAAGATTTCATTATCCTTTTTATTTCTAGAAGCATCATTCAGACATCTCTGTTTTCTCTAGCTAATTAGCCTGCTGTTTACGAGGTGCACATTTCTTAACATATGGTACACAGTTGCATTGCATGTGTGCTGTATTTTCATTTTCTAGTTTGAATCTTATATTTCTGATACAGTATGGCAGAAATATCAGATGCCCATCTTACAGATCAGCACTCAGCTTCACATTGAAATGTGCCCTAATTATACTTTCGAAATTCTTACATCCCCATGTTTTCAATTAAAGCATCACAGCCATTACAGTACTGTGACAACAGATTGTGATTTAAAGATGCTAGTATTTGGAGGTCACAATTTAGCAGGAGATAAAAGTCACAGGAATTAAGTGTTTAAAATAATTAAGATTAAAAAAATGTACCTTTCCAATTCACTGGAGCAAAGTTAAACCCCATATGAAAATCCTCCACATGGTGTGATACTGTCTCTTTGAGACACTGGCATTGCATGCAGCTGCTATAAATCTTCTTCCTGTGTAAGACTGCAGAGGGAGGACCTGACTGGCAACACAAAGGAAGAAGCAGGTCTGTTCGCCTGTCTGGGAGAGACAGAGGGAGAGGAGCGGGTGGAGGGGGAGTGAGACACGCACACACACACACACACACACACACACACACACAGAGCTGAATGCAGAAAGATTCACTCCTTCTGTACAGCCCACAGACCATCTATGCCTAAATGATTCTGGTCCACCATTTGCATGATATATTAGCCTTTCAAGCTGTCTTGTGGTATTATCTGAGAGACTGTAGCTTTTGCTTTTAGCTGAGCTCATCTGCAATTGGTTTTATCTCCAGCAGGTCTTCATTTCCAGCTAATATCAACCCTATTGCAAGGAAAACAGTATACTCAGAGCTATGCACATGCTGGAAATACACCAGGGCACTGCAAGGGTTGAATTAAACAGCTTCAGTTACATAAAACTGAATTCCTGTGTTGTTTACTGTACCGGTAAAAAGCCTTCTTTTTTCCCTTTTTCTTTTTTCTTTTTTTTTTTTTTTAAAAAAAAACCACAACCAAACAAAAATTTCAGCTCTACACAATATTTACATTAAATTGGGGGAAAAAAAGGAATTATTAATTCTGGAATAAGAGTGCTCATATGGGTTGCTACACTCACATAACCGTATCAGCTTCACTGTGCTGGTGCAGCTGATAATATGCTGTACTGACTATCTCTCAGGCTCCTTGAGCTGCAGAGAGATGCAGATGTAACCTTAAATTCTCTCTAAAGCAAATCCCTCAGATGCTTTCTACCTCCCTCATCCTCCCTCAGAAAAGCCTTCAACTCCCTCTATAGGATTAGCATTTTTCTGTACCTACCCCCTCCATGCCGAGTCTTGCCTGAATCGCTGTCAGTCATCTGGTTACTTCACAGCTCCTCCAGACATCCCCTCCAGCCAACGCACACATCCCTGCAAGCTCCTGCCTGAATCGTGAACTGACAGCTGGAAGACAGGTAGTATGAGGATCATATCCAAGAGATGAACGAACATTTTCAGCAGAAGTAGAGCACCTATCCACTAATACACTATTTGCCTAACGAAAAGCAAAATAACAATGGATTTCTTCTTGTTGTATAGCCAGTTTTATATCATACACTGAACACAACAGAATTATAAGATTTCTAGTAGTTTTGTGTACCACAAAACGTACACAAATGTCTGTGAGATGTATAGTTATTTCTAAAGTCTGGGTCAGCCAGAAGGCTCCAGTGTTCATATACCAAAGGTACAGCAGGATAGCAGAATTTTACTTAACATAAGGAGTATGCTGCACAGTGAAGGCAAGAATTATCCCAAAATGGCTGCAAACATTTCCCAGCTTCTGCACAGAGTGCTGGGCACCTAAAGAGCTGGGCTATTTTTCAGTAGTAGTGAGAGGCCACAACTGCTATTGACTTAGTGCTTGGCTCATTTAAAATGCAAGCCTTATTTAGATGCTTAATATAGATTTAGGCGTCTGACTGTAAACACTTGATTAAAAATATTGGCCTAGCTTTACAAATAAAGGTCAAAAGAAACATGCATTACTGAGCACTGGAAAGCAAGAGTAAGACAAGGAATTAAGACAAAAGGAATTGTAAGGATTTGTGGAGGACAAAGGAAAGAAAGCACTTTGATGCTATTTATTGTTTTTATTAGTGGTTAATTTCCATTTCAATTATTGAAGTTATATGGTTTTTATATAGACAGTGCTACTGTCCCTCTTGTTTTTATTATCCTTTACTGTTCTCTGTGCCTATTCAGCCTGAGCAAGAGCAGAAGATACTGTATAGAAATCCTGAGAGACAGCCTGTTCACATGAAACTTTCATCCAAATTTTAGTAGATACCAAAGGGTGAACCTTTAATTGGGCAAGGAAGAAACTTACGGATACCTAGCAAAAGCTGTACATTTTCAGATGTTCACCTATCATAATGATGTCCTGCTGCCACGCTTTCTAATTTTTAGCCATCCAGCATGAAAATAATAAAACAGAGCCACCAGCAACCGCCAAAAGAACAAATGCTTTTATTTATTATTCACCTGGATGTAGGATTTCAGTCAGACTTCTAAAGCATGTATGTGTAAATGCTGTCTGTGTGGTGGTTTTTCAAGCTTCCTTTGAATTCTGGCTATCCATTTAGTCATCCCTGCCAAGTCAGTCTCTATTACCCCCATCTACTAAGATGTGTTTTAATGGTAAAAGTAACAGGTTGACTTAATAAAAATGCTGGCAGTGACACCAATGAATGCTGGGAATTTACTAATCTGAAAAATAATGACCTTAGGGGAGCTTTGTTCCTCTTTCTCATGGGTCCCTGCTAGAAACAGCCAAATAATTATAAAAAGGAGCCAACTCAATAAACACAGTGGGAAGTATTGTAGATGTTATTATATAAATGCATTATAGATATTTTTTGGCTTTGATTTTTTTGGATATGAATTTACTGAAACTTTTCATGCTGTTTGGGTTTTTTTCTTTATTTTTAAATTTTTGTACCACTACTTGGTAATTTGTATTACCAAGGATTTTTAAAAAACCTCAAGCAAACATTAAAACAGCCCCCACCTGAATCTTACAGGTCAAATACTGTATAAATCATATTTATAAAGTGCTTTTAACTGCACAAAACACAAAGCTCAGATACAATTTCATATTTGATTCCACACATATGGACATTTTCAGGGTAGATTTATCTCCCTTACACTAGGGACAGTCTAAGCAAAGGCCAGATTCAGATTTATGTGGCTTCTAGGGACAGTGGAGGCCACAGTTTGTATGGTCAGAATATGGCTGTGCTCAAGGGTATTAGGGCATATGTGGATGCCAGAATGAGAGGGTTAGTTGGGTCAGGATTTACTGTATAAACACATGGTATTTGTATAGCATTCCAGTAGTGTTTGTTCACAACGCTGACTTCAAATAGAAGTGATTCATTAAATGTTCCCCAAATTGATACATCTTCTTGACTTTGACTGAAATCTGTTTTTTCTAACAGCACATGCCCACAAAACCATTTGTCTTGCTCTCAAAAGAGCACTGTGCCTATGGTGCAAAAAATGTTGCCATAAAAAGCATGTTCTCTGTTATCTGTTCAGTGAAATGGCTCATGTGTCAGCTGTACAGAGGAGGCAGGGCTCAGACATGAAGGATTTTGACCTCTTAAGCCCATCATAGTCAACAAAACAGAATATAGGTGCTCTTCCATCCTGACTATGCATTTGGTTGACAGTTTCTCTTCTGTCTCACAGCAGCATATCTGTCATAGATATAGGCAGTCTCAGCTAAGTCAGTCAAAACAGGAAGCTTCTTGCCCTCTAAATTAAATAAGCCTGCAATAAATCATTGGTTAAAAAAAAAAGGAGTAATATATGTAGATACAAAATGTATTTCTCCCAGGATCTGGCTTATTTATGTAAAGGTGAATTTTAATCCAGTGGGTAATTCCCTAAGAACTCTGTCACAGCCTCTAGCTTCTCTTTGGAAATGTTTTCACTAGAAAAGTAGGTTAAAGGAAAAAAAGGGAGCCATGTTAATTATTAGACTGGAAATTAGTGTCAACAGGAACAATTTGAGTTTACTATCAAAATGTGAGTTGATTGTGATTAACTCCATAATTCCCACAGTGTTTAATCACAACTGACTGTTTCATGCTATGCAAGTATCTTTTCCATCTATACTGATTACACAATTATGATTAATACTGTGTTGTTGAAATGAGGACTCACAATTCTATTCTGACATGACAAACTGAGACACTGGAAACCAAGTCTGTCCTGCTGCATGTTCAGAGGGAAATCTACATGCTCAAAACCGTAGTTCAGTAATTCAAAAGAATTTCAGTTCCTCCACAATGGTTGCCGCTGTATTTATTGAATTGGCTCCTTTCAGTAATTATTTGGTTGATCCCAGCAGAGACCCATGAGAAGGAAAAAGCTCTCCTAAGGTCACTATTTTTTAGATTATTAAAATCATAGAATCACAGAATAGCTTGGGTTGGAAGGAACCTTAAGGATCATCTGATTCCAACCCCTCTGCTATGGGCAATGACACCTTTCACTCGCCTAGGTTTCTCAGAGTGCCAATCCAGCCTGGCCTTGAACACCTCCATGGATAGGGCATCCATTACTTCTCTGGGCAATCTGTTCCAGTGCTTCACCACCCAAGCACTCCTTGGTGTCACTGCCAGCATTTTTATTAAGTCAGCCTGTTACTTTTACTGTTAAAACACATCTTAGTACATAGGGGTAATAGAGACTTACTTGGCAGGGATGACTAAGTGGATAGACAGAATTCAAAGGAAGCTTGAAAAGCCACCACACAGACAGCATTTACACATACATGCTTTAAAAGTCAGACTGAAATTCTATTTCTGAAGGCCAGAAGCAGCTCTGAATCAAGGTTCTATGTTGAGTATGGTATCTTCTCATGGTTCTCATACCCTTCTAAGGGTAATACTTCAGGAGCCAAGGTCTATAGTGAAACAAAGAGAAAAGTAATTTAGAGAGAAATTAATTGTTCTTTTATCTTCTGTGTGAAAACATCTAAAGGATCTATGCATGCTCCATGGTATCCCACCTCCCTTCATGATGGTAGCTCAGAACAAGTATTGGAAAAGAAATTTCTTATTTCATGAAACTGTTTTTGTGATGGGCATGATCCCCTTTACCAGTTATGTTGGTGAGACTGTAAGATGTGGGCAAGGCACAGAGTGGCCCAGAGAGGCTCCTAAGAGACCAGAGGTGATGAAATAGTTTCATGGTGTACTTTTGCTTGATGACAAAGTGGGCATGACTTGTCCACAAAATCTCTTAAAGTTTTCACAGAACACATTTCTTGGTATGAGAACATGAGGCCAAAAATGCTACAGGAGAAGCCCCAAAATATTAACTAAGTGATCTCGATAAATATAATACTATTTAAAGATGTCTTTGATCTCTAATTTCTATTACCATAAAGAAAAATGCTATAGAAAGAGAGATACTGTTTGGGTGTGGGTGCCCAGTACCGGCAGTGGGGGCTGCAGGAGGGCTCTATGAGGGGCAGCCAGGACTGTTGCATGCTGGACACAGATGGGTCCAGCCAGCTCCAACCCACCCACGGCCAGGGCTGTCCCATGCTGGACACAGACGGGTCCAGCCAGCTCTGACCCACCCACAGCCAGGGTTGTCCCATGATGGACACAGACGGGTCCAGCCAGCTCTGACCCACCCACAGCCAGGGTTGTCCCATGCTGGACACAGACAGTTCCAGCCAGCTCCAACCCACCCACCGCAGGGCACGGCTGAGCCCACAGCTGAGGAGGGGGTGGTGCTGGGGAAATTTATTGAAGAAGCAGGGAAAAATGCTGCAAAATGTGAGAGAGAGAGGAGTGAGCGTATGTGAGACAAACAGCTCTGCAGACACCAAGGCCAGTGCAGATGGAGGGGGAGGAGATGCTCCAGGCATCGGAGCAGAGGTTCCTCTGCACCCCGTGGTGCAGACTGTGGTGAGACAGCTGTGCCCCTGCAGCCCATGGAGGAGCTGAGATCCATTTGCAGCCAATGCAGACCCTATGCTGGAGCAAGTGATTGCCCAAAGGAGGTTGTGCCCCTGGGGCAAGCCCTGATGTTTGCAGGACCTGTAGACCTGTGGGAAGAGGAGCCCATACTGGAACAGGTATACTGGCAGGATCTACAGCCTGTAGGGTACCCATGCTCGAGCACTCTGGCCTGCTGGACTGTCCTCCACAGGAAGGACACACACAGGAGCAGGGAAAATATGTGAGGAGGAAGAAGGCGTGGAGAGGGGCCGTTACAGGCTGACCACAACCCCCATTCCCCCATCCTCCTGTGCCATGCAGGGCAGGGATTGGGGTGGGTTGAGGTAGAGGAATTGGCAATGATGCAGTGAAATTGAGCCTTGGAAAAGAAAGGAAACGGGCTGAAGGAAGGTGTTGTTTTAGTTTGCATTTCTCATTGTCCACATCTATTTTAATTGAAAATAAATTAATTTCCTTTAGCTGAGCCTGTTTTGCCCACAGTGGTAACTGCTAAGTCATCTCCTTGTCTTTATCTTGACCCATGAGCCCTTCCATTTTATTTTCTCCTCCTGTCCTGTTGAGGAGGGGAGTCAAAGACCAGCTGGGTGGGTGTCTGGCAGCCAGATGCTCAAACTAATAGGTAATGTGGATATATTCAACCATATAAGGATATAATAGTAAATCACCTGCTTTTAGTGAGCAACACAAAGCTGAGAAGTATTGTGTGTAGATGTTTAGTATGATTCAAATTTCATTTTTATTGCATAGAAATCTTTGTTGATCGAAGCTTTTGCAGTTAAAAAAAATCACGTTACTCTGTCTTGATCTTCCATCCTCCTCAGCCTTCCACACTTATTCTTTGTAATATGCTGTCCAACTCACATGTCAGGGTTCCTGCAAGACACAACCCATGGGAAACTCTTGTGAAGAACAGTCATAGAAGGAAGTAAAAACAAAAGCAAAGAAGATTTGTGCAATTACAGCTGTTGATAAAAACACAAGATGACTATTTGGATTAATTAATAGCAAAACACGAAGAATGATTGCTTTTTTTTTTCAGTAAGAAGGGACTTGACTAAATAGTTCATAAAAGCATAGAAAGCAGTGGAACTACCAGAGGAGTCAGAGAAGCTAATGTGGTATTCCTCTTCAGTGAAATAAAAAGTGACACACTGCCATACTGCAAGAGTAGTTTCCCAGTAAAATACCTCCCTATATTTTTCAGAAAAACAAAACAAAAAAACTACAGAAACTACAGGATGACAAATTAAGAATAATCCATCCCATAAAATCTTTGACCCCAAAACTATAAATAAAGTAAATACATTGAGAACTTACACTTATCAATTTGCAGGAAATATCTGCCATTTATTTCTGCCCCAGTCTTGTTCCTAAGGTCTTTTTTACAGGACCTTAATTTCAAAGAGGCTGTAACACATCTCCCAGCCTGATTGGAGCAAATTGAATCCACCTGAAACTATCATTCAGGAATAATAATATTGCCCCTTCACAGAGATGTGATGCTCCCGAGATCAGAATAATTCAAGGATTCTAGTTCTTACAGCCAGTTGCTCCACTGGAATAAACTGTCATGACTCTATTATGGGCAATGAAGCTGTCACTATTTACACCACCTGAGATTCTTTCCCTCTTATCTGCCATATCTGGCCTCTAGATATAGCTTTCAACAGAATTGCCAAATTGGTAACAGCTGATGTAACATATATACCCTGCATACTTAAGAGGTTCTATTACATATACTTCACATATTACTGTATTAAAGAGCAATTTGTATCATGAACTTAATTTTGCAAAGTACTATAGCAACTCAGAATTCAAGAACTTACATTGTAATACAAGATATAATAGCTAAGTAGCAGAAAACCCAAGTGGAATGAGGCCATTTGGTGATACTGTCTTCTTAATTCTTGTATTCTGAATTAATCATCTTGGATAGGAACACCACCACATGAAAGACTTAACTATCACAAAGATCTTCTGTGAATAAAAAATTAACAATAAATATGAGCGTATAAAAACTTCTAGCACAAGTTACTGTGATTTAGTGTAGCTAATGGCAATTTAGCAGTGAACGTGTACTTATTCAGAACCAAATTTGGAAATGTTCACTTTTTTGCTTAAAAGGAAGAAAAAAGGTGTTCAAAACAGTAGGAAAGTGAATGAAAAACAGAGCCCAAAAGTGATCAGAAGATGATCTGAGGATGATCCTTCAAATTCAGTCTTAAGCAGCTTCACAGACTTAGCCTACCAATAAATATTTTTCTCAGGACTTAGTTACCCCCATGTATAAAAACACCATGTGTGTTTTAAAAGAGCAGAGGAAATCAGGACAAGAACCAACTGCTGAAAGTTGAGCAAGTGAAGTCCAAACAAAAGAAATTTCAAAAGCAATCTGACTAACTTTTTCAAAGACACTAAGGCAAATGTTGAATTCCCTACCTCTCTGTGCCCCAAATCAATACAGTCTTTAGAAGAAATAGATCCAAAGTTAGGAGCAAGCTAGTGGGCTTAGGGTAGCTGGGGAGAAGGTGTGCCACAGGACCTCCTGTGTGTACAGGAGGTCTGACCCTTTGGCCTTTGTAACTGATATTCAGATCTACAAAAATTGTCAGCAGATTTAATTCCTGAGAGTAGTCCAATTATAACCAGAAGATTATTTCTTGAAAGTGCTATTCATAATACTAGAACTTAAATTTGCAAATAGTATTAAAAGGGAAAAAGTCATTTTCAAGATGTGAGATCAAAGGAAGGAAAAGAGGTAAAATAAAGAGCCCAGTTCGACAAATAAAATTCAAGTAGATGAGAAGAGTCCAAAGTAATTTTTATGGAAGTGATATCCAAAAAAAACCAAATGAAATTTCAATTTGAAAATTAAAAAGCTGTATTTACTGAGCTTTTGCTAAAAGGCAGTACTTTTTTTGTCATTTCCCTCAGTAAACTGTACTAGTATAAATCACAACAGTAGACTTTTGAAAATAAAAAAGAACATACTAAAATACAAGTATTATTTTTCAAGTGGATGACTTTATCAAACTGACCAACTGTATCTAGAAAACATTCATAACAAATGAAATGTAAGATGGTCATAGATGAAAAATTTGGCACAATGATAACAAGGCTTTCAGCCTATATATGCAGTATCATATCCAGAAGCTGATTCTCTCTTCCTATAAATTATTAAGTGGGATCACTGACGTGAGCTCCGAGACAATGGGCATCACGAAATGTCAGAACTCTACAAAGTGTTTGGAGAACACTAGTTAAGGCAGTGGAGAAACTGAAGTGTAAGACAATAAATATGAAAAGAATTAGACTGCTAGTCCTAAAAATTAAATGACCTAGAGAAATTTTCCTACTTCTAACCTGAACAATTAGTCAGTATTTTAATTTCACAAGTCAGTTTTATAAGTTGAAACTGTATAGTCACATTATTTCTTTTGTGACACTAAAGGCAATAGGAATGAAACCAGGAGAAATTTCTTCTTCCAGCACTTTCAGTAGTGTTTTTTTTACTCCCCCCTCCCCCCTGCCCTATTCTATCAAAATCCCCCTGGGTTTTCTCTGTGTCCCACTCCCATGCTGTTCAGGCTCTCTGTATACCTTTGCAAAACCAAACCAAATAGGACTAACTCCCTGACTGCAAACAATGTCAATATACCATGACACAGATCTGCTGATCAAACTTGTGTTTGGGCAGTTGTTTATTACTTTGCAGTCTCTTACTACAAAACTCACCATAACTATTTCTCACATTTATCATTCAGAAAAGCTTTTGCCAACTTTCTTCAACAGTTTCAATCAATCACTGACAAAGGGGTATAAGCAAAAAATCTTAAGATTTTGAAGAGAAGACAGGAAGTAGAAAGGATGAATTTTTAATACAATCTACAAATATATAATGAAAAGTTGAGTCTAAATTAAGTGTTAAAAAAGACAGAATATCAGAAAATACATGTATTTTAAACCCAAAAATATGAGCTTTTTGAGGAGGTTGTAAAAGCTATTGAAATGTGGATAAGAAAAAGTATTAGAAATTATACAGCATCAATTAACAGGGGAAGCCAATTATTTCAAACTATTTATTGCTATAATCTATTTCTTTGTTTCCTATCCTTTTTGTCTTATGACACAAGGTCACACTCTTATAATCTCAGTTGGAGTTCTAGATGGGTTTTGAACCATTGAACAGTGGCTATGCTCAACTGAATGAAAGAAAGTTTTCTACCTCTCTTTCCTCCACAGTGTGTGCAGCTTGTACATGCTTTAGAAATTTGTACATTATTGAACCTTCTCAACATTTCTGAATGTCTCCAGGTATTTTTTCTAACTGAGATTTGACCAAAACTGTATCATGATTTTGTAATATTTTACCCTTTTTATGATTGCTGTTCATTCTGGTATCCTTCAATCTGGAATCCTTTTTTATTGCTCTGATTTTCCTTATTACATTTTAGCAACCTTGCAATTTCTTTGCTGTGAGTTTTACTAAGATGTCTTATTAAACTTGCTTCCTATTTTCCCTGAAATTTGCAAACACTTTTTAAAAGTGTGGAAACATGCAGAAGAATGGTTAGTTTTACCTGCTTGTATTTTCAGAAGGCCATATCCTTTGACTGTTCTAGCAACCCAGCTTCATAGTCATCTTGGACTCAGAAAATTATTAGTTAATTTCCTAGTACATTTTTTTTTCTGTTTTATCTTTCTCAATATTTATATTCATGCATTAGTTTCTTGCCCTAATACCATTTTAAATACTTCAAAGGACAATTAGTACAAAGGCCAACAGGCAAAAACTGACACACAGGAAGTTCAGCCTGAACAGGAGGAAGAACTTTACTGTGTGGGTGACTGTGCACTGGAACAGATTGTCCAGAGAGGTTGTAGAGTCTCCCTCACTGGAGATACTCAAGAACTACTTGGACACAACCCTGTGCAATGTGCCCTAGGATAACTCTGCCCGACCAGTGAGGTTGGACCAGATGACTCCCTGTGGTCCCTTCCGACCTGACCCAGTCTGTGGCTCTGTGATTCTGTGCTAGGACACTCAACATATGAAGAGAATAGAAAACTGCTATACTTAACCTTCTCCCAGATACAGTTCACTTCGTAATATATTTAACATATATTGTAGTATTTCAGAACTTCTAATCAGCCACAGTAAAGCAATTAAAAACTCTAAGATTCAAAGTCATCCTTCAGGAAAAATATTTCCAGCTGTATGACCCACAGAAGCTGCTATCCACACATAACAAATAGCCATGTACACAGAGCTAGTAACCACATAAGCTAATGTGATTGCAAAAAGGGGTGAGAAACACCCCATTAATTGTGATAAACCCCCAAAAATTGGCATTTGCATGATTCAAGCTTCCTGTTAGATCTTTATGCTCCCATTCTTTCTATTTATTCTGGTCTCTCCTCTTCTATAATTCACCCTTAGTCTCTTGGTTTATCTGGTACATTTCTGAAGATGTAGTCTGGCTTGCGAACATACCTCATAAAGGACAATACACTGGATTTTAATCTCATGAAGGAGTATTTATTATTGGGTCAGAACCAGATCAAGTGTGTGTGTGTGTGTGTGTGTGTGTGTGTGTAAGGGTCAGGCTGTATCCCCCATGGCTGGGCTCACATGGCAGGCTCGGCAGTAGCACGTGCCAATCCAAAGGGCAGCCTGGGCACCCACCCACACCACGGCCCCTTGGCATTGCTGATGGGCTGCATCACTCCTCACTCCAGCCCCCAGGCACTGAGTGGTCCCTGAGCCAGAACACCTGCCTGGGAGGGGCAGCCACAGCCACCAGAACACACAAAAGCAGCACATGAGGCCTCTCTCTTGCCTGTTCTCCCCGGACCTGCCTCCACCACATGAAGCTGTGCTTCCACAGCACTCTTTGCCGATGGCTATTTAATAATCTATTTTTCTCTTCTTCTCCTCTCTTCTTATCTTTTTCTTTCTTTATTCCTTTAATTCCTCTTCCAGTGATTCAAGTTGCTTATTTTAGCTTCCATATTTCTTATCTTGACTGAGTGGTCACATTAGCTACAGCCATGAATGGATTGCTAAACACCTCTGTACCTGGTGTAAAGCATTGAGAATGTGTCTCTTGGAACCTGTAGCAGTCCTTTGTATGTGAGCAACTTCAAACTTTTCTCTATTTATGCACTGATTATAACAACTATGCATAAAAAAATGCAATATTGTGCCTTTACATGGGAATACATATTTAGCGGTCAACTAGTTCATGCAGTGATTACCCGGTGAAGGGGGTGATAAAATTATGAATAGAACACTTCAGAAACTACTGTAAAATATTTTTTAAGCTTGGGAACAGGTTTGAGTCCTACGAACAGCATGCTGTCCTGTCAGGAAAGGCCACTGGCCTAGCACAACCTGTTATTTCCGATTGCACCTCAGAATGAGGATGCAAACAGAAAGTAATTTTGAGGAGATGAACATTTTCCCCACTCTATAAACAACAAGGGCATTTGAGATTTGGAATTACTGCTTTCTTTGAAGGTTTGAGGGTGAAAAGATAGACTGAAGGAAGGATAGAAAGTGGTAGTTTTTCCACATTCAAATAACAGTTTTATTATTGAGAACCTACATTTTGAATTTGAAATAAAGAAACAAAAACAAAACCAAAAAACAAAACCCATCAAACATATATCTTCCTGGACATTTAGATCTACATATTTGGTCTAAGAAAAGTAAAGCAGGCTTCAAGCCTATCATATGCCACTTATTATTATTAGCACAGTTGGAGTTATCTTGAGTTTCCTCACTGTCCATACAATAATACAGTAGAACTTTATCTCTGTCCTCTTTGTCTTCTCAAACTATAACTATACAGTGTCCCAGACAATTCCCAGTCACAGCACTTTTCTAAGGATTAGAAGTGTGCAAAAGTCTCATTCTTGTTCCATTCCAACTGTGCTGCCAGTCTTCAGAAAGCAACATCCCGGTTCCACAGAGATCTGTGCTCTCCATATCATCCTTTCTGAGAGGGAATTGGGCAGCTTAGCATGATTTGGGCCTGGTATTAGAAAAGGCTGCTGAAGTTTCCAGCCCATGGCCTGTGCATCTATCTGGATTTTAAGACCTTTTACCATCTGACTACCTATCTCCTTTTGTGATCACCCTGGATGACGTATCTTTGTTTATTTTTTTTTGTTTTGTGTTTTAATAATGGGGTACAAAATCTTGAAGTGAGCAGCAGAAACATCCTATGGTAGAACCAGGGAAAAATGAAGTGTAAGCACTTGGGGGAAAAAACCCTACTGTACTCACTGAAGATTTCTAGTCTCTAGTTTTCCAGATGTTGCCTCTTTTAAGCATGAGCAAAACAGCAAACAACCTCTTTCTCCCATTTTGTCAGGTTATAACTACATTTCTTAAAAAGTAAAGGTTTTTTAAAATCTTGCATCGTTGATTCAGACCTTGTAAGAACTTCAGGGGTTTTTTTAAACAAAAGAAATGATTTTTTGGGAAGTTTCTCCCCTTTCTCTGGAGAAATCTAGGGTACTTTCATTTGATTTAAATAATGCAAAAGTGGCACTCCCAATTAGATAATTTACCAACTAAGAAACAAGTAGCTACCCAAATACTAACCAACTACTAACTACCAAGAATTCAATAGCAATTTAGCTTGTGATGATGATGACTTGATCCATAACTACACAGACAAATTAGTGTTACTGGAAACCTTCCCTGCTGTGGTGTTTCGCCAGTTACTTTTAGCTTTCTGTAATTTCTTTCAGATACAATTTTTCTATTATTGATTTAGTGGTCAGCAATTTAAGGATGTGTGGAAGGTGAGATCGTCTTCTATGCTAAGGTAATCCAACCAAACACTTTCTTAATGCAAAAGGGGACACTAAGTAAAGGGGCAAGTGATGAACAAAAACACAAAGACACAAAGCTGCTGAAGAAGGAATAATGGAGACAATGCAAAAGACCAAAAGCCTCCAGTAACTAATAGATGAAACTCCACATACAGCTTTGGAGACCTGGAAGCCCACATGGACTTTATATGTGATAAGAAGGGGGAAACAGAGAACTTGAGGACTTGGGATACCAGCAGCAGGACTGTGGGACTATTAAAAAGTTATGAAGGAATGTATAAGAGAAGGGGGTTGGGGAGGAAACAAGAAGGGGAAAGCCAAGAGGAGCCAGTTGGGTATAACCAGCGGGTGGCCAGTACACTTGTCTGACCAAGCTGTGCCTCTAAACCCACAGTCCTATCTTATTCTTAAATATTTTTTAACTATCTCTTTGTGTAATCTTACTCTCTGCTTGTGTGCAAGAGCTGTAAGGATCATGTGCCAGCAATTGGGGGAAGTGGGAGAGGATAGAACTAGCAACTGGAGTCAGACTGCGGGTTTTGGGGCCGCAAGGTGTATGGTGCCAGCAACTGCAGTAAAAGAGGGTCTCAGTGCCTGTAGTCAGAGGGGTCACAGCTCCTAGGTGCATCTTTCCTTACAGCATTTGGACACGTCAATGTTTGCCTCTTCCCTGGGTCTGGGGGACACCAGTCTGTGTGTGTCATTTCTTTGCAATTTGCTGATGGAGTAACTGAAGAGTAGAAGAGCCAGAGACAGTTCATAGGCAGAGGGGCTGTGCTGGTATTAGAGGGACCCAGGAGTGTGGAGTGTCTTTGAGAACAGTGTGTGAGTGCATGCATTTGTTTGCTAGTGAGGATTTAGCTGGACTAGTCAGCAAATAGGAGACCTGTACAGCACATAAAAGGCCCAGAGCACATAAAACCCATAGAGCACACAAAAGCACACAGACAGGGGCACCAGATGGACATGAGGGATCTCCAAATGTCCATCTACTTGTGAGTATAGACAGCGGGGACATACATGCTTTCTCTACTGAACTTGAGTCCATCTCAAGAGGAGGAGGGGGACTTGGCTGTAGTCCTGTCAGCGTCACATGTGGGTGCTGCAGGTGTCATACATCCTACGTGGGTGCTGCGTCTGTGGCAGTCCACGTAGCCAGCCATGTCTGTTCCCTCGGTGTGTATGCACATGTCTCCAGAAGACATGCCCAGCCTACTGAAGTGTTGAGAGGTTTCTTTCAGAAAATGGGCATATGAGCAATCCAGCCTGCATCAACTCCATGAGACTGGAGCAGATATCAGCTAAGAAGCAGCAAGAAAACACCTGCTGTTGATTGTTAAGGGACAAATCACTACCTAGGAGTTCTCAACAACTCCCCAGAATTTTGTCATGAGAACGCTTCGACTTTTACAGAAGACTCCTGAGGTGCACCTGAAAACATCTAGAATGAGTTCATATAAACACTTGACTTGTGAGATACGGATTTTAACCAATTAAAAATTGTAGCCTGTTGGTGTGAGGTTCAATTTAGCCAATAGAAGGTAGCTTTAACCCTATATAAACCGTGTGCTGTGTGTAATAAAATGTCTTCACCGTAAACCTCACAGGCTTGTCGAGTGAAGTCCTTTCTCTCTGCAGAATATTGTTTACTTTATTGAAGCACCTGTAAATGGGAAAGAAGCAGCCATGTCCATCAACTTGGGATGGGGACCCCTGTGTCTCTAGGCTTGGATCCACTGGCCAGGCAGAAGAATCCCTGGAGCTGATGGAGGTGGTGTCTGTTTATAATACCCATTAAGAAGAGGTAGGTGTGAAGAGATATTTTTGTGTTGTTTTCTTTTGTGATGATTGCCTCTCATACAACATGCAGGATCTGAAAGAAAATCTAAGAGCTAAACAAGTTTTGCTGCATTGAAGCTTAAGACCTAACCCTCTAAAGCTCACTAGTGCAACATGCAGAACCTCTCAGTCAGACATGGGCACATAATAAATACTTAATCTTGAGTGATATTTCACATACACTTTCAGTTGTGCTAACTAGTGTGCTATTTATCTAGAACTTATGGATGCTTTCCTCCAACCTGGAATTATTTGGATTGTGCAAGCTAAAAGTCATTAAAGACATGGATGACGTGGTCTGGCTTTACACAGCTACCAGAGAAATGCAAGAGGAAATACCAGATAAAAAAGAAACATAGAGTGGAACTACACAGCCTCGAGAAGCAGGTGGCGGAAAGCTAAGGAGGATGACTTAATTTACTCTATATCTGATGTGATTTGTTTTTGAGATATATCTTCATTATATAACTCACTTAGTGTAAGCTGTACATATAAACTCTGCTGATTCTAAATTTAAATTTCAGTGACATCTGCAGAGCAAACTGATTTTGAAGAAAATAAAGTTTAGGCAATAAATTCTAGTGTACATTGAGGTTAATGGCTCAGACAAGAAGAAACTCTTCTTTTAGGCCAAAAGGACCCCCTAAGAAAATCATAATACTTGAGATTGTTCTTAATGCCACACCTAATCTAGGCTGCTTTATTAAGCAGCTTGAAGACTGTCAGCTCAGAATAGTTTTTAATAGTTTGGTTGTATTCTAACCAATTCTTACTTTTACAAACATAAATTTATGGACTACTCCCAAGCTCCACTTCTACTGAAAGTTATGTAAAATTTAATTCTTGGCAGATATTTGATGCTGTTTTCCAGTCAGTGCTTTTGCTACCTAAATCTGAAGACAGGCTTTTAAAGTATAATACAACTTAATACAAATTAAATTACTTATACCTTTTTTACTGATGAATATTAACTTTATTCAGGAATAAACATTTAAAGAAATGAGAGATACCTGTGATTGTATCCAAAGCAATATGACAGATTTGTTTCTGTTGGACAGATCAGCACAACTGGAGAGAATAACACTTACTGTGTCACTGGTATTAATTCACTGAATATCTAGTAGTATATTTAAACACCATTTACAAAGCACAAAAAGAAAGTATAAAAACAAAGCTGTAGGTAGAGTTTTGCAAATTTTTCTGATACTTTTATTAGGCAAGCAGGGGATTTCCACTGCTGCAAAATGTGTAAAGTTGTGTTTCAACAGCTGTGTTGTTATCCATGTGCTCAGATTACAGATTGGAGTGCAATTCTGTCTTGGGGTAACTTTATTTCTATGTGGATTTTTTAGAATAGGTTGTTGCTCCTTCCTTTATCCTGCAATGAAGTCCAGCACCTAAACTTTGCTAGTGATAATAAAAGGAGGAGCAAGACAGAACCAAATTCAACTGTTATGTGAATGTTGAAGTTAACATCCACAGTATAAACTCAATGGAAAGGCCATGTGCATTGATCAGCCTGAATTCAGCTCTTAAATGCACTTCTCTCTGATTAGTGGTTGCCTAAATTACAGGTTGCACATGACCAGAGTTGGAAGATCCAGCAAAAAGAAATGAAGATTCCTTTGTACTGGGAATGTTTATCTTGCAAAGCAGGCACACAAGCCCAAGTTGTTTAATCAAAGTAATTGTTACTGTATCAATTAGCATTATTATAATAAATAACATCAGATTAATGTCACCATCATAGCTAAGGACAAAGACTGAAAGCAGTCCTACAAAGGCTGAAAACATATTAAGCAATATAACTGTACAACTTCTGTGATTCACTTACACAGTTGGGCAAAATGTTTTCACCAAATTACAAAATCATGTACAGAGTAGTATTCTGTTATTTGCTTGGCTGTATCTGTCCATGATGGCTTCATTTTTTCTTGCATGTTCAGTTGCTCTAGAATTCAGGTGTATTGTGATAGTGCCAAAGAATTCTAGTCATAGGTGAGAGCAATGTTAGAACACACAACAAAAAGGTTGAAGATTTAAATACAGACAGCCAGGGTAGTCAGAATAGTTTGGGTTACAAAAAGAGAGCTTATCTTATCACATCTGCTCTCTAACAGTTATCAAGGCATTTCTGACAGGATTCTAAAAGAAGAGACTTTACTGTAGAATGACAAGTTTCTTGGACTTTCTAAATGCTCTTCTGAAGGCAAAGTTGTGTGATCTGAGTGATGACATCATCAACTGACTGAAGACAGGAATCAATATCCCAGTTCCATGTACATGTTGAAGCAAGCTAACTTGGTATCTTAAAGCTCTCTCCAAAGTGCAAATATTCTTTGAATCCTGATTTCATGTTTGAGTCACTGCATACACAGTGAATGAAAGAACTGAATAAAACTCGATAAATTCCCCAGTCTATATGTAAGAGGTTGAGTATTCACAGGTACCACGTGTATATTGTTACCACAACATATATAAACAGACTTTAATGCATGTGGTGTCACTCAAAGACTTACAATCATTGGAAAAGTTGGCCCACCCAAGTGTTAGAATGTGTTCTGGGTCTGTTGTTAGTAGATCCAAGTACTTATAACCTAGGTAACATAATTACATAATTGCAATGGATAATACTGCTTTATCTTTAAGAGCTTCCTGGGAAAAGTGCTCTCAGCTACAACATCCCTTCCCACACGCCAAGGTCTGGTCCAGCCAGGCACTGGTATGTATCCCATTGTTTTATTCTGAAGCTTTTTCTAGGTAAGGTAGTTGTACAAAATTAGAATAATACATGACTTTCAGGGGTTTTTCCTCTCTTATAAAGGGTTCCAGATAAACCTGCTTGTGATTCCAAGAAACTCCTACTAGATAGCTTTTTGTGAATGGAGTGTCAGCAAAAAGATTATGATCAGGAAGTGGCATTTACTGGTTGCTATCAGGACCAGTGCAATTGCACAGCAGACAGCAATCAAATACTGCTTATATGCTTTAGATTCTGTTGAAAAATGAAGAAGACTAAAGCAGATGGCACAAAGATCTGAGGCCCAATATTAGCATCTGTAAGATCTGCATAGGACTTGCAGGGGGTGGGAGATGGCTGATTTCAAGAGCACATCTTACTCTGTTATCAAGCTGTGAAAACTCCATAAGAATTTTCATAAATAATGTGACCTAAAAAGAGTTATTCTGAATCACAGTCTGAATGCTAACAGGGTTTTCCATGTATTCACTGAAGACTAAGCTTACACTGGAGAGGTCTAAGTTATTTTTTCCAGGGCAGGCAGTCAATGGAGAGAGAAACATTCCTTCAGTAAACTAATTCAAAGCACATGAAGCAGGCTCTGAACTGCCCTTCAGAAGAATCATTTGTCAATAGAGCCTTGGGAGAAAGGCCTGCGTTACTAAAATTAGCCTTTAAGACTACATTCCTTAGTGTAATAAGGAAATTCTTCACAACAAAACACTAAGGAAAAAAATGGTGCTAAATCTATCAAAGGTATCAAAAGAAAAGGACTGTTCTCACACTGGTTATACACACTTGATACCTTTTAAAACTTTTTGTGATAAGTTAATTCCATTTGTTTTCCATGTCTCTGTGCTTCTCAAGATGGCCATTTAAAGCTTTATCACGTCCTGTGGATCCCAGTCTTTGCTCTACAGCTTCTTTTGATTCCATACGTGCCTTTATACGAACATACTGACTTGCAAATTCCATGGCTATGTACTGAGTCCATGGAGACGATCTAATGGTTCATACAATACATGTCACCTCATACCCATACGAGCTTTTACACTAGTATGCCATAATCAAATTTAAAATAGCTTGCCTATACTTGACTTGTGGTTTTTAACTTTAAAATTATCCTACATATGTAAAATAACATGAAGTCCTAATTATGTCAGGGATTACAGAAACATAACAGAGTGTATCTGCTCCAAACTGCTTGCAATATCAGACAATTGAAAGAGGTGAAACAGCAACAAGAAAATTTGTTGCAGCAAGTCCTTAAAAGAACCCAAGTGTAAACTTCTTGCCAGCTGTCTTCTGGATGACACAACTCCTGAAATGTGAGACAAATGAGGAGGCAAAACATCACCAGCTCCATTATTTTTATTAAACTGATTTATAGAGAAGTAAGTTTAAGTGAATGTGTAAAGAGGTTTCTGAATAATAAAATGAATTATTTTCAATACTCAATGAAGATGCAAAATCTTAATAAAAACATTATACCTCCTCTTAACATATGATAAATAGATCACCTTTGAATATTGTTATTCTGATAGATCATTAGCATGTCTGTATTTCTTCCAAAAGAAATCAATGTTATCAATGCCACTACAATTAAAAAGACAGAAAAAAAACTTCACCCAGAAGGGAAGGACTTTAGATGTTACTTGAACGTATAAACTTAATTGTGTAATCTCATTGTATTTCACAGTTACCTTAGGAATATTTTCCTCTTTACAGTAAATATCATTCTTTGGGTGTTATCAATATTTAATAGAGATGTTGTGTTTGTTTCTCTGTTTTCTCTCGTGGGAAATAAAAATGTTATATGAGGTAGGTCATTCTACATGACTAACATTTTTATGGTAGACACAAAAATGTTAATACACATTTTTGCTACATAAGAGAGAAGTCTGCATGTGAAGTATTGCTTTTTTCCTGTGTAAAGGCATAGGATCCTATGTAAACGATAAGGTCTTGTACTGAGATTATTCTCCACTTGTTCTTATTTCCAGATGGCATCTTAAAAATTTTCCTCCCCTTCCCATGGCACAGAAAGTCAGAAAGGAAGACTAACACAGAAAATTGGAAATCTACACAGTTTTACCTTGAATAGTTTTATAGAAAGAGGGAAGGAGCATAGGAGGTGAATTGATTTTCCCAAGTGTCACAACCTGAGGGGTTACCTGGCTTTCTGGTGTGTAGGGTCACAATCATGGGTTCATGGACTCCTGTAACACACAAGGATATGAAGGTTTTATCCTCCAAAGGTCTCTACTTTATTACTGATTACCACAAATACCACAAACTGCCACTAGCAAATACATATGTAATTAATAAATATGAATACATATATGTACACCAAGCTATTAAAAATTACTGTCAGCAGCAATAGTATGTTATCAATAAATAAGAGCATCAATCAGTATTGCAGTAACAGCAACAACTGAATAGTTACATACTACTACAGGTTACTACACATATCATTAGTGAAGTGAACACATCAGCAATGTAACACCAGATACACGTACGATAGGTTACTTACACGAATATATATACAATATGGGTAAGAAGCAAGTTAGATTTCAGCAGGGGGACACACTGTCCAAAAAGAGGGGGGAGGGATCCCAGGAGGATCTGGCCACCGGCAAAAGAGGGGACGACAGACTGAACCAAAGAAGTCTCCCTTCAGAACTGATCCACATCATAAAGTCTGGAGTCAGACAGGTGTTCCCACTGAGAGGCCAAAAGGTGGTAGAAAGTTCACGTGGAATTCAACTGTGAAGTTCTCAGAGACCAAAAGTCTCCATTTTGAATAAAGATTTGAGTTCTTTTCATAAAGCACCTGAGATGGTGTAGGATATACTACTCTGAGCAACCAATAGACATCGGTAATTTTGATTTTTTCCATATAACAGCCAATAGATGATGATGTTTCCTGTTCTTTCAGAGAGCTGTTTTATCAGGTGTTTTTCCCTAGTCAGATTACAAATTGCCATTAAGGTCCCTTGTTTGTTTGTTTATCCATGGTATCTCTGGTTTCTGGGTACCTGGCTGCACTTGAAAGTGATCAGCTGCACTTTTCAAATATGTCAGTATTTTTCAGCAGACAACTTCCTTTGTTCAGTTTTCTTTGCCTTCTTACCAGCCACCTTTATGGCTGCTCACATGACCACAGCAATTCAAAGAGGAGTGCCAGACCCAAAAGGGAAATTCAGAAGTTGTTTTAAGCGTCCAATAGCATTTCTCACAGAATATCTTGCTTCATAATAATAAGCTCCTGCTTCCCACCTTAAAAAATGAAAATACTATCTGCACTTGGTGGATATGACCACCAACTATTCTTTTGTGGTGAAAAATTACACTAATGCAAGGCAGAACGACCAGAGCATAAGTCAAGTGTTACCGAGTGAACAGATGGTATAAAATACTGATTATACTGATTTGGGAAAGTGTAAAAACTGTCAGCACAACACAAATGGCCTTTAGACACTGCAGCTAAAACTGTCATGTTCCCTCTTCTTTGAATGCTTTGGTCTTTGTACATCCTGCCTGGACATAACCTTCAGGTCTTGCTGCATGATACAGTTACTGCTTTGCTTTGTCTCCCTCTTAATATAGATTAATATTGTTCATTTACAAGAGCTGACTATGATTCACTGACTATAGGGCTCACAAAAGTGGACAAGGTTCCTTTATTTGATACCTGTTACTCTGTGCAGCTGGAAATCAAAGGGAAAAAAACCCCAGAAAATGACAATTCACTTCACATATCAAAAGCAAGACATTAACATTAGAAATATTTACTAATTTTCAAAAATTGAAAATAATTGACTTCAAGGACTACTTCCTTTCACTCACTGCTTTTGCATCTGGTATTTTGTGACAGTGCTTCATGGTGGGTAAGTCTAATTTATCTCTAGCTTTTGTGGTAACAATTTTGGTTGTTTTTCCCACGAAGTGAAAGAACATGGACAGAGCTAAGGTTCAACAAATAAGCCAAAGAGTTCTAGGTGAGTAGAGCTGAAAACTTAAGTAATGCTTGCTATATGTTACCTGAATTTGGTATCTTATTTGTGTTCTCAGTAAGTAAACCCTGGTAAGCCTCAAATTACATGAATAGTCAAAGATACACAAACTGGCATGGCCAAAAGAAAGTTGTTTTGAGTGTTCATTTGGGCATCTTTTGGACACAGGACATTCATCATGTCCAGTGCACACATACATATTTTCTGAATCACTACAGCATAATACACTAAAAGTAACAAAACCATGTGGATTTTTAAGTATGCTTAGATTGCAATATATATGTATGTATTTCTTTGCTTACTTATAATTGAAGAATAATTTTCTCATTGGCCTTTTATGTATACAAAATAAAAGAAAATAGGACACTGAAGGTCCCTTACCACATACAAAAGTGATAGATGGAGTCAAAGAGGGAGGCAACATCCCCAAAACAGTGGTAAGCACATGAACTAAGGCGTGGTTTTCTGCCATTTTCTTTTTCCTCAGTGGAGGACATGATGAGGAATAATGCAGAAAGGCCTCTCATTCCAAGCAACATTCTATGAACCCCCTTTTAGGATCTTGGTTCATTCATCCAAAATCATTTTAGGTGTTTATTGTTGTTATATCCCTTCTTTTCCATCCATAAAATACATAATAGTTTAATTGTCTCAGCGTTATAAAGCTTGTACATGATCTTAAATATGATATAATTCAGTGAGAAATTATGACAGGATTCTGCAGAGAAAAGGCCAGAAAGAGCATTTTTTTAGATTTTTAAAAAAATCTTTTTAATTAATTTTTAATAATAAATAAGGAACTATTGGAAATTAAAAACTTGTACATCAGTGCAATACAGCAGTCCCCAGCTAAAGATTCCTGCTTCTGAAAGTAACAAGGCAACTAAAGCCAACACGAAAGTGAAAGTGAAACAGGTGAAATAACTGAAACCTGGAATCAATATGTGCCATGTGCCTAAAGAGATAGGAACACTCTGAAGTAAATCGTAAAAGAGTGTATTGAGTTTGCATAGCAAGTTTTGGTAGGAGGAGCCACACAGGTGGCTTGTGTGAGAAACTGCCAGAAGATTCCTCCATGTCCAACAGTGTCAATGCCAGCTGGTTCCTTGATAGAGCCGCTGCTGGCCAAGGCCAAGCCCATCACCATTTGTGGCAGCACCTCTGGGGTGGTTAAGAAGGGAAGAAAAAAAAGCACCCTGGGGAGGAACAGTAGCCAGAGAGAGGAGTGGACTCTTAAGAGAATCTGCTGTGCAGATCTCAAGGTCAGCACAGAAGGAGGAGGTGCTCCAGGTGCTGGAGCAGAGACTTCCCTGCAGCGATGGTGAGGCAGCTGTGCCCTCACAGCCCATAGAGAAACGTGTGGCACCACAGGGGACTCACAATGGAGCAGGCATTCCTGAAGGATGGCACCCCATGGAAGGGACCCACACCGCAGCAGTTTGGGAAGAACAGCAGCCTGTGTGTGCAAAAGACTCATGTTGGAGAAGTTTGTGGAGGACTGTCTCCCATGAGAGGGACTTGACACTGGAGCAGGGGAAGGTGCATGAAGAGGATGGAGCAGCAAAGACCACGTGTGATGAACTGACCATTATCCCCACTCTCCATACCCTGCACTGCTGGAGCGGAGAACACAGAGAAAATCTGGAGTGAAGTTAAGCTCAGAAAGGAGGGGTGAGGGGAAGGTGTTTTAAAATTTGGGTTTATTTCTCATTATCCTATTCTGATTTGATTGGTATGCTGGTTTTTGCTGGGGTAATTTTCTTCATACTAGCTGGTATGGGGCTGTGGTTTGGATTTGTGACCAAAACACTGTTGATGACTCAGGGATGTTTTTGCTACTGCTGAGTCAAGGGCTTTTCCGCTCCTCCACCAGTGAATAGTCAGAAGGGATGCACAAGGGGTGATGAGGGGACACAGCTGGGACAGTTGACTCCAACTGATCCAAGGGATATCCAATACCATATAACATCATGCTCAGCATATAAAGCTGGGGGAAGAAGAAGAAAGAGGGTGGACATTCAAAGTGATGTCATTTGTCTTCTCAAAACACTGTTGTGCATGATGGAGCCCTGCTTTCCTGGGGATGGCTGAACACCTACCTGTCCATGAGATGTGATGAACTAATTCCTTGTTTCTCTTTGCTTGCACACACAGCTTTTACTTTCCCTGTTAGACTGGCTTTATCTTAACCCATGAGTTTTTTCACTTTCATCCTACTGCTTTTCTCTCACCATTCCACTGGCAGGGACTGAGCAAGTGACTGTGTGGGGCTTTTTTTTTTAACCCTGCTTAGTAGCCAGTCAGGGTTAAAACAGAGCAATTGGTAATAGATTGTACTAACATCCCCAAGTTGAGTCTATTTTGTCCCCGACCATAATTACTGAGTGATCTTCCTGTCCTTATCTTGACTCCTCAGTCTGTTGTTCTACTTTCTCTCTCCTGTCTGCTTGGGGAGGAGGAATGACAGAGTGGCTTTGGTGGGACCCTGGCATCTAGTCAGGGTGAACCCACCACAAACAGGAATGTCTAACTCCTGACTGCTGGAAATATTCACAAATGAGGGGATTAACTAGGGAAAATGGAAGTCAGAACTAAATTGGATCTGTGACCTGACATCAGGATGGTCGGTGAGCTAAATTAAAAGCTAAACTGATCCTGTGCCTGCCAGAAACAGGATTGTAATGAACTCACAAAGCTTTGAATCAGACTTTATATTGGAAAATTAAATCTAAGGTACTCTCTAAAATACAGAGCTGCCAATGGATTCCTCTGAATATTCAGTGCTCTTTACTGAATGAAGATAGATTTTTCTAGGGTATAAAAGCACCGTTCTTGTGAGATCCCCACCTTGAGTACTACATCCAGCTCTGGGGTCCCCCTGCACAGGAAGGACATCAACCTTTTGGAGCAAGTCCACAGGAGGTCACCCAGATGATTAGAGGGATGGAGCATCTCTCCTATGAGGCAAGACTGAGAGAATTTGGATTGTTCAGCCTGGAAAAAAGAAGGCTTTGAGGTGAGCTAATTGAGGCCTTCAGTACCTAAAGGGATTCTACCAGAAAGATGGAGACTATTTACACGAGTAGGTAGTGACAGGATAAGAGGGAATGTCTTCAGACTGAGAGTAGGTTTAGATTAGACAACAGGAAGAAATTCTTTACTGTGAAGGTGGTGAGGCACTGCAACAGGCTTTCCAGAGAAGCTGTGAATGCCCCATCCCTAGAAGTGTTCAAGGCCAGATTGGATCAGACTCTGAGCAACATGGTCAAGTGGAAGGTGTCCCTGCCCACAGCAGGAGATGTTGGAACTAGATAATCTTTAAGGTCCCTTCCAACCCAGCCCCTTCTATGATTCTATGATTTAAATGATGTGTTGTGGTAGTGCCTTGTGTTCCCTGTATGTGAGGCAGTAGGATATACGGTCAGATGAAAGGCATGCTCTTGTGCTTTAGGGCTCATGGGTGGTAGTAGGGTGTGCAGCATTAGGCTGCAACAAAAGTGCACGTGTGTTACTGAAGGCCTCTTTAAATCTGGGGTCCTAGTAGGAAAAGTCTCCTTGGTTTATTCCAGTGTTGTAAGGAGCTGTAGCCTCTCATGTAATACATAAACCAACATCTAAGGTACAGTCATATAAAATATGTACTGAACAGCTGCTACTGGCACATGGCACCAGAGACATGAAGAAGAGAGCACAACTTCAGTGCAGATGCATGAAATATGGCCTTGACTGTGGGGGAACGTGAGGATGGAATCACCTGTGAAAGCTGTGCAAGCGCTGTAAATCTGCAACCACCCACACTGCCAGTTCCATGCATTAAAAATTGCCATTTGGATTTCCAAAAACTCCTTAGAGATGTCACATGCCTCCGACTTTTTAAATCTTTCCTCACACTTCCCAGCTTTGGCAGACCAGACCTCCGTTCCAGTGCTGTTGGAGTTTCTTACACACAGCAAGGAGGTGCCAGGGCCGGGAATGGCTGTTCCCCTACCCCACAGGAGGGGTTGCTGGCCAGCTGCCCTGCCTGCTCCTGTGCCCTGCCTGCTGCTCCTGTGCCCTGCCTGCTGCTCCTGTGCCTTGCCTGCTGCTCCTGGGCCCTGACAGCTCCTGTGCCCTGCCTGCTGCTCCTGTACCCTGCCTGCTCCTGTACCCTGCCTGCTCCTGTGACCTG
>JAOXXN010000446.1:99476866-99487772 GCA_026770055.1 Myrmophylax atrothorax | reverse complement strand
TGTGGGCACTCAGCCTGTTATTAAAGGACCTTTACTTTTTATCTCATCCTACACTAACTTGGCTCAGAGTCCTGTTTTGTGGGGGCATTCACGGCATCAATAGCAATAATAACTAGGAGTCACGAAAACTAGAGCTGAAAACACCTCTTACATTGTTTAAACCCCTCCCCTGGCATTTTATGATTGTTCCCTGTAGTATAATTTCCAGTGCTTTGTTTGGGCCAGTTTTACTTTCTTACACTGTTCTTCTAAGAACACTGCCACAATATTCAAGGCCTTTCTGTCATTCCCAGCCCTGAAACTCAACTATAACAACTTTAACTTACCCTGACTTCTCATGTGTGTATATATATATATGAGGTATCCCTTTTTTTGTTCCTTTAACTTTCCTTTTTTTTGCAGTTTTGGACCTTCCATCATCCTTGAGGTGTCTGCTCTTCTTTCAGTTTATATTTGCATTCTATGAGTTTAACTTTCAATCTTTTCCCGTAAGCTGTTCCCTCCATTTCCCTAATTGTTTTCATTGGGGGCTTTTTTACTGAATTCTCTAGTTTTTTAATACCTCTGTGGACCTGCTCCTCCTTGCTGAAGTCAGTGGGAAAAATGAAGGCATGTTACTGTTCAGAACTCTTCCCTGCAATTTTTGTCCTATGTCCATAGTAAGTTTTTTTTCTTCAGCTGACTCAAATGTTTGAGTTTCAGTGTCCAATGGGACTGGGACTATGTCTATCCTGAGTGAACAGTCATCACCAAGCTCAAATCATGCTTCTAGCTGGCAGGCCTCTTGTTAACCTGACTGCGTGACTGGCTTCCAGACCAGCCAGTTCGCATTCTGCCAGCTGGAAGCATGAGCAGAATTTGCTTGCAACTTGACATGCCTTCATGGGAACACTTTGAGGACATGATCAGTAATTCTGAGCATCTGAGGCCAGCCACACTGATGAAAATCCTACTTAGTCAGAGTCCTTTGCTACATATCAGAAGTACTGCCTACATATACATGTGAAAGCTGCAGTGTGAATGGTCTGAAGCTGTCATCCTTGAGATACCTCCTACTTCAGGTACTTTCCAAAATAATGCAAAGTGTTTGCATCACTCTAGACAGTAAAATGTGTTCCTTATGTATGGCTCCAAGTGAAGAATGCTCAGACAAAGTGTTTATATGGAGCCACCAACATTTCATCTGGGACTTGGCGTTTGATCCCTGTGATTTCTTTAACCATTTGTGATGCTTTTGACATTTTGGACCATGTATTTGAGGAAAAGAGATGCTTGGAGGCTAAAAGCAAGCAGTTACTCAAAATTCTTTGGGATTCCTGTACATCATGCAGATACAGTCATATACATGTTTGGTATTTTTTCACTTAGTGGTTCATGGGAACATAGATTAGACAATTTCAATATAAAATCTTTATAGCTGCAAGCACAAAGTAGTGCACACCCACTTTACATACTAAAGAATATTTATGCCCCACTTGGCTGTAAATTACTAGTTGGGGTACAGTGTGAGCAATATTTTGTGTAGAACCTCATAGCTAAGACAAGGTCTGCTTGAAATAAAATAATTTATTTTCCTCTGAGTCTTCACTGTATTTGTGTTTTGTCTGGGTGCAGTCCACTCATGAGGTGTGGAGCATTATTTGCAAGATACTCTGCTGAGTCTCATCAGAGTGATCTTTACACCTTACTGAAAGGGTTGTAGTCAGTGTCACAGGGTCTAGTTGGAGGCCTGTCACTAGTGGTGTCCCCCAGAGTTTAATACTGGGCATAGTGTTGTGTGACTTACTAATCAATTACTTGGATGAAGGGGCAAAGCCTCCTCAGCAAGTTCACTGATGACACCAGGCTGGGAGAAATGTCTGATAGCCCAGAGTGCTGTGCAGCCCTTCAGAAGGACTTCAGCAGGTTGGAGAGATGAGCAAGAACAACTGAAATTCAACAAGGGCAAATGCAGGGTCCTGCACTTGGGAAGGAATAACCTCAGGCACCAGTACAGGCTGGGGGCTGACCTTCTGGAAAGCAGCTCTGCTGACCTGGGTGTCCTGGTGGACAACAAACTATCCATGAGACAGCTGTGTGCCCTTGAGGTATCCTTAGAAGGCCAGTGGTATCCTTGGGTGCTTTAGGAAAAGCACTGCCAGCAGGTTGAGGGAGGTGATCCTGCCCCTCTACAGCTCTAGTGAGGCCACATCTGGAGTGCTGTGTCCAGTTCTGGGCTCGCCAGTACAAGAGAGACATGGAACTCCTGAAGCAGGTCCAGTGGAGGGCTACCAAGATGATTAAGGGACTGGAGCATGTCTTCTGAGGAAAGGCTGAGGGAGCTGTGCCTGTTCAACCTCAAGAAGAGACAACAGGACCTCATTAATGTGTACAAGTATCTGAAGGGAGGGTGTCAAGAGGATGGATGGATCCAGGCTCTTCTCGGTGGTGCCAAGGAATAGGACAAGAGGCAACAGGCAGAAACTTGATACACAGAAAGTTCCACCTGAATATGAGGAAGAACTTTTTCTGTGCAGGTGACTGTGCACTGGAACAGACTGGCCAGAGAGGTTGTGGAGCCTCCCTCGCTGGAGATTTTCAACAACTGTCTGGACACAATCCTGTGCAATGTGCTCTAGGATGACCCTGCCTGAGCAGGGAGGCTGGCCCAGGTGACTCACTGTGGTCCCTTCCAACCTGACCCATTCTGTGATTCTGTGAATACTGATCTTCTGCTTTAATGAGAGTCACTAAATTTGGAAAATACCAGAAATTTTCAGTAGATTAACAAGACCTTTACAGACTGGGAAGGAGGTTTTTTTCTGATACTCTCATGGATTTGCAGGTGAGGATTGAGCTACTGGAATAGCCAGTGTCTGCTTAACACTTGTTAGCACCAGCTTTCCCAGTTAGTGCTTGGAAAGAACCTAGTTAGCTAACTATATGCCCCTTTCCAACTGGAGATTTTGCAGGAGCCAGACTTTAATAAACGTAGCGTTGCTCAACTTCAGATCAAAAAGTAGTTACCTGATGCACAGATACTCAGTAACTGCTCAGGCTTAGTGTCTAGCTTAATGGACTGGGCTGGTGTTTCTGGACATGGTAAATGGCAGTGTTAGGAAAAGATAGGAAAGCTTAAGGAATGTAAGGATTAGTGGCACTGCAAGAGCTTTCTATCTCTTGGCAGATGCCACTGTTCATCTTCACTGATGTTAGTAAATACACCATAAGCTAAGCTGTAGTAGCCTAATAGCTTCATTATGTGGAAAACTGCTTTTTTTCCCTTAATTTCATATTCCAGGACAATAGTTAAATCTGTATGCTTTAACTTTTGCCTATGATGCTGTATTTATCAGCCTGGTAAACAGTGTGCTGCTAGGCTGGGCAAGATACCTGGTAGCTCTTGAAAGCATAGACATTTTAATGGACAGCAATTACACTACTTGCTCAGCTTGAGCTTTGTGTCCAGTATAAAAGGGGTTAAAACTTAATAAGTACTGGGCAGGACGGAGGAAAAAACTCTCGGCAGAATGTCTCCACATGGAGAAACTGAGAACGGTTAATTTGTGCTCCAAACTGCCAAGGACAGCAGAAAAAAGCAACTAGTATAAATAATTAAAGCAGAGATTAGGTAAATATTTGGGGAGGGGGTACTGTGGTTGTGTAATTACTAATGTTGAGGAGAGGTGGACTTCTCTGCTTCCTGGCCTCTTTTATTCCAAGGTTTCCTACCGCCCAGTACTTGGTAGCCTGCCACGTGCCAGCATTTTTACGGTTTAAACCACATTTTTTTAAAAGCTTGCATAAGAAAGAACTGTGGAACACAGGCTGGGATGTGACTTTGTTGTGCAATGTGGCTTTATGATTCATTTATTTTCCCAGACTTTGTTTCTCCAGAGCAGGTCCTGGGTTGGCATCCTGAGCCCTGCAAAAGATCCACAGGGCTGAGTGGAAGGAATATAAATGCTTCACTGGAGCCAGACTCCGGCTGGGGCAGTTGCTGTCAATACACTGAAGTTGAAATACATTGACAGGGTGGTGGGGGAGGTGTTCTGCAGTGCTGCAGATCCCAGGAATACCTTATTTTGGGAGTAGAGAATTAGGATTTTTTAATATGTTCACCACCACAGTTGTTTCTTATTTCAGAGATAAACAGCTACAACATCAGGAAACTAAGAGAGCCTAGATTTTGTTGTTTAAAAGGGGAAAAACCCAAACATGTTTTGGTAACAAGAAGTAGCTTCACACATAAATATATATACATATATATATATATAAAACACTTGAAGACCGTAAAAAATTAAATGATGCTAATATTCAACAAACTAAATATTTTTCTATTGAACGGAGGGGAAGCAAGCAAGCAACTTACATCGACATATTAAGTATTCAGTGGATAATTTCTAACCAAGCCCTTAAAAATAAAAATTTCATTAAAATTCTCTTCAGAGCTCAGAAATACTTGCAAACACATCAAAGGGCACAAGAGCTCTATTAATCTTATCAATTAAACTGCTTTGATTTTTTGTGTCTGTTTTTTCTATGTTTGTATTCTTATCTTTCACAATGTGTGTGGATGGGTAACCATAGAAGAACATCCTGTCTGTGTTGTGGGATTCTGTGGCCCTCTGTGGCAGTCTGGGGGTGTCCCCTGGCACCCTGCACGTACCCCGAGCGGAGCTCTCACTCGCACTCTGCAGCCAGAGCCTGCGCGGCGAGCCCAGCCTGGTGCTCTTGGAGACAGGGAGATGCAAGGTACCGTTTTTTTTATTTTAGCAGACTGTAAATGATTCCTATTCTTTGCTCCACAGAACATCCGATGTGGTGCCCAATCGGCTGAGAAAGCTGCACAGACGTCAGTGTCTGTGTGTGTGTGTGGTGTGTGTGTGTGTGTCTGCACAGCCAACTGCAGCTGGAACCTCCATTAGAGCAGCCCTATTGATTTCTGGTTCACACTGCAGTAACAGGGCTAGAGTGCAGGGCAGAGGGGGGGAAATAATCCCAGCAGCTTAAAAACAGGACTTAACTGGAGGCACATCGGGGTGTATGTGCATATGCACAGCACATACTCGCCAGTTTCCAGAGATACACCGCTGAACTGTTCGCTAAAAAAACCCACCAGCAAAAATCCCTGGACAGACTAATTCCCACATCTCGTGAAATGAGTCTGACCAGGTTTCAGCTCCCGCGCCGGCATGGACTGATGTTCGATACGTTGTCGATGCTGGTTTTGCACACTGAAGCTCGCTGCAAAATGTTTCTGTTTCATTGAACGACTACAGGAGATGCACATTTTAAATGGCTCTTTATGCACATGCTTATTTGCTTGGGGATGGTGGGGGGGTTAGAAATACAGCTCGAGTGTGTCAAACACAGGGCACAGAGAGCTCCAGGAAGCTGCTCTGCATTACTGGCAGTCATTTTCTCGTGATGCATAATGCACAAGGTGCCATTGCAAGCTGAGGTGTAAAAAACTGGGTGGAAAAAATGGTGTTTCTGGTAGTGACTGAGCTTTCGTCTTAGTCTGAGATTTTTTCCAGCTAATATCTGGGAATAATTTATAGCTGCATGTTAATATATTGCCTTGGTATTTCAGCACATCTGTGAAGAAAATCCCTGCAAAGCAAGTGTGTCTTTTCACAATCGCTGCATGTCAGTCTGGCAAACTCTAGCTGTGGGCAGTATACAGCAAAGGGGGGGAAAGCCCCCAGCACCGTTATCTGTTTAGGGGATGGGGGAAGGGGCGACGGTAATACCTTTAAAAACCCGAAAGGCGGTAAGCCATTATTAGCAAAAGCTATATTGAGCATGCTTGCCAGACAGGCAGCACAGCGCAGTTCAGCTCTAGTTCCGCCCAGACATGTGCCTTGCCATTTTCATTTTAATCAGTCTGCTCAGGATGGCTGCTGATTCATTTTGCAGGATGGCCCCCAGGGAGCCAAGGTGAAAGCCTGAGGCGAGCTGCTATTGCATCAATGCAGCACTCCACATCAGACACAGGGAGGGGAGGCAAGGCTTCGGCAGCAGATCAAGTTCAAAATACCAGCCTTGCTATTAAAAAACAAACCAGCACCCTCTCCGACAAATAAAACCTCTGTGAAAATTAAAAAAAAAAAAAAAGAAGAAGAAAAAGGTAGAGTTTTAAACCAAACAACCACCCTTCCCGAGTCATTAAATAAAACACAATTATCGGAGAAAATTCTCCTCTGCTCCTTCCTTCCCCCTGTACCCTGGAAGCGCTGGAGTTACCATTTCTTTTCACAGCGCCTTATTTAAAAAGAAAAAGGATGCTCTCTATTTCTCTGTTTACCTGATGACTACTGGGGGGTGGGATACCTGATTTAGCTGGAGACTTTGATTTGTGGGATTGACAACCTTATTATGCAGTGAGCTTATTATTGATATTATTCTGCTCTTGGTTGCCATGACCACCTTGTGAGAGACATTCAATTTTCTCTCTTCCATCATCATTATCTATGAGGCCATCTGTTGTGGAAAATGAATTCAGCCTCATTTGCATGACTGATAAGCAAATTTTTTTTTATCTATTTAACAGAAGGTCATATGCCGGGGATTTGGAGCTGGTGAAAAAAAAAAAAGTGGAGGAAAAAAAAGGCATCTCGAGAGGATGAGTGGGAGTGCGTGCATTAGAGGATGTATGTGGAAGTAAAACAGATCCCTCAGGCCTGCTAGCCTATCCTACTGCATTTGTCATTCCTGCCAGGGCGACATTTTTTTCCCCCTAAGCTTCTGCACACTAAAGACAGTGAGAGCTTTTTCCCTGCAGTCTTCTTGAAGCCCCCCTGGTTTTTTTACTCAGTGTTGGTGGGTGTATTTTAATATATATTTTTTTTAAATTCCCTGGAATATGGGGTATCTTTTCAGTGTTCAGTGAAGAAAAAGGCAGCCTTTTCTGGGTCTCTGTGGTATGCTTCTTACTCCTCATCCTTTCAAAGTTGTAGTAAGCCAGGGTGTTTCTTAACCATGCTGAAATGTCTTGCTTATGTTTAACTTGTAAATGGTTAACAGTGCAGGTGTGGGCTGTGTTTTGTGCAGGGTGGGGGTGGATTCTTGTAGCTAACTGGAAAGATTATTGTGATTTTTGCAGTCATTCTGTAGCTTGTACTTAAATGTCCATTGTTTGCTCTTTTCAAGTTCTTCTGGCAATACTGCTGTGCAGCTGAAATTGTTTTGGGCTGCAGAATAGCTCATAAAAATCCTAAAGTGTGTGTTTACTGTATGAACGCATAATGTTGCATGCATTAAGCATGTTGTTGTTTATATAAACTTGCTGCATGTGGACAGTACTTGTTTGATATGGAGAATCCGAGACAGAAACTTCACAGATTGGAATGCTCGATGACAACCAAATGCAGTTAAATAAAAGATTATAAGATACTATGTTTTACACTAAAATTACTTTTTAAAATAGTGGATTTGTACTTTAAAGGGGAACACTTGTGTAAGGGTAGCATTTTGGAAAAAACCACTGTCTTAAATGTTTTATATCTGTAATACCTTAAAGAGAAAAATCTTTGTAAATAAGGGATTCAGTTAACTCTCTGAAAACATCATAGTATATGCTTCAATTTTAAAACAGTTCTGAGAAGTATGACAGTAGTCCATGTTCATTTAGTGCATATTTCTTAATCCTATTAATTTAGTGCTCAAAAGTAGCCAAAGAGTAGAAAACTACTTATATTAGTAAAAAAGAAACTACCTAGTGTCTTATAGAAGAGGCATTACACAGGTTTGCTTCTTTTATTTGTCACTGACAAAGATTAAACTCACTGGAACAGAGGCATGCCATTTTCTTCTGACTTCTGAACAACGTGCATAGCCTTATCTAGACATAGAGGAGGGTTTTTTAAACCTTTATTTGTTCTCTGCAGAAGTAAAGTGCATAAAAGTAGTCTTTTTACATGGTAAATGCTTTGCATGGTTGATGATACTCCTTTGAAAGATAGAAAAGGAGAAATGCAGTACTCTCTTTCTTGCCATTAAATACTTTTGGATTTTATTTATAATTTATGGGGAATCTCTTTTTATATTTTGCACTTGCAACAGAGATATGGTCATGGGTGCTGGATTCCAGGTGGAGAGAAGTTTCACTTTTATTGAGGTCAGCTAGAGAACAGATCTCTGACTTGTCTACATTAAGTAGCTTACTCTAAATTATTTTATTAAAATTCCTTTTTTTTTTTAAAATGTGGTTTTGTTTTATTTGTTGGGTTTTTTTTTAGTTTAGAAAACACTCTGCAACAGATGTAGCATTAACTTGTCATGATAATCTATTGCTGATAGTTGTTTAAAGGGTACTCTTTTCTCCTACCCCTCTGATTTCAGAAAGAATATCTTTATTGCAGATTTTTAAAAAGGAGTAAGATCTAATGCTTCTCTGGCATCCGCCATTTTTATCCTGCCTATTGGAATCTGCAGTGGAAGTTAGCTCACAGAACTAGTTTCCCACTCTGAGCTCAGCACAGTGCAGCTCTGGTGGCTGTGGGGAGGGGGGGGTGTCTGAAACAGTGCTAGTTTCCTCAATGGACTTCAGCTGGAAGTAATGGGATACTGTGCATTAGCAGGCTGTCTTCTAGCACGCAAAGGTTGAGGTCTCCGTCTTATCCCCTCCTCCCCCCTCCACTTGAATTGTCAGCATCTTCCAAAGGCTGGTGAACAAAACCTGCTAAACTTCGGGAAAAGCCTAACAGATAATGCAGTCGATTCCCTTCCCCTGCCCCCCAAAAGTTAATTACCGAGCTTGGTTGGATTCCTCCCTGCCACCCTGACATTTGACTGCTGCTAATTCACTGATTAATCTCATTAATGTGATTATAGCAGGATTTGGAGTTGGCTGCCATTGTTCTGCAGACAGCGCTATTCAGCCCCAGCCCTCGCCGCCCCCCTCGGCGCGGCGGTGCGGTTCCTTCAGTACCGGGAGCTGTCCGCGCCGGGAGCTGTCTCCGGCTCCTCAGGAGCTGTCCGGCTCCTCGGCAGCTGTCCGCCCAGGGAGCTGTCCGGCTCCTCGGCAGCTGTCCGCTCCGGGAGCTGTCGCCGGCTCCTCGGGAGCTGTCCGCTCCGGGAGCTGTCCGGCTCCTCGGGAGCTGTCCGCTCCGGGAGCAGTCCCCGGCTCCTCGGGAACAGTCTGCGAGCTCACCGGCCCCGCGCCCAGCCACTGCTCCCGGAGGTAAAGGCAGGAGAGGCTTCATGCCTTCTAATTAGCTGGCGGGAAGATGGCTGTGGTAAAACCCCAAACTGTTCTTTAAATGCATTTGAATTCTTCCTCCAAAACTTGTCTTCACTTGCATTCTGCTTTCTGGGATTGATCCGTGGGGCAGTGTAGTTTAAACAGCACTTCCTTGCAGAAGTGCAGTTTAACTCTCAGCAGGTGAGGGACATTACAGGTGTTGCCATACATAGCCAGACTTTTTCATCTTAGCAAAGAGTGCTTTGTTGAGCTAAATGCTTTCATTTACCTGTTTGGTTCTTTTATCCTTTTTCTTTTTTTTTGTGCAAAACCCCAACAAATCGAGGCCACCACCTCAAAAATTAGATTTGACCTTACCAGTACTATTGTGCCTAGGGGTCTTTCCTGCATCTGCACTGCAAATCCCCATTTTCTGGAGTTTGACAATAGGAAACATTTTATTGATTGAAAATTGATCTAAAAGATCTTTGTAAGGTCTTATTATACATATAAATTACTTCCGTAGTCTTCAGTTGCAACAGTATTTTATATACAAGTTTGTAGGTTAGGTAGTTTTAATTGAGACTAGGAGTAACTTCTTTAAAGTAAGGCAGTTTACACAGCACTAGGGACTTGCCCAGTTTGGTATTTTGACTTGATGATCTAGAAGTTACATTGTTATTTAATATCAGCCGATTGCCAATTGCACATGCGCAGTAACTTTTTTTTTTAACTCTGTTCTCTTTCATTTGTATTCCTTATGACCATGACCCTGTACTGGAAACTGAAGCCACACATTAAACTCTAGTGTGTGAAGGATTTGCCAGGAAGAGCAGTGAGCTTCTGCAAATCATGGAATTCAAAATACTTGAAAAGACAAAGTGTTCTGCTGAGGAAAATGTAGAATCTGTTAAAGAACACAGTACATTTTAAAGGGTTTGAGTACAGTAAATGTCAGTGAAACCTCTGCAACCATTGTAATCTATGCATAAATAATAATTTACATTAAGAACTGACAAAGTGCAGTAAACCTAAAAAAGTCTGTTGCTTTTTTTACTACAACTCTCCCATAGTTTCTTAGTCACTGATATCATATTCTTAATAGGGTTTCCTATTTTCTTTTTATTTCCTTTTCTTCTCCTTTCTACCCAAAATCAAAAGTCCAGTGAGTGAAGTATTGTCTTCTTAACTGCTTTAGAGAACTATATGTTTAAAGGATGTATAAAATAGGATTGTATAGGAACAGGTTTTAACAGTGACAGCCACAATATGCAAGCCAATTAAGGCTGCTCGTTAGCGGGTATATTCTTGTAATACTCCTGTCAAGCTGAAATTGTACTCCCTTACTGACAGTAGTGGGTTCATCTGATGCTTGAGTTCTGCTTTCTGTGTTTGTCTAATGTTTCAAGTCTTGTTAGAAACTGCTACCAGCCAGAAAGTAAAAGCAGTGGAAGGTTTTCAATCATACTTTACCTGAAATTTGCTAACCTGGCTTACTTAACCTGCAGGAAAAACACTGTGCTCTCATTAACGCTGCTTAAACATGACCTGCATCTCCTTTTCCCCATGGATAATGCGCATTGACGAGACACGGGCTGGGGGAGGGAGATTCCAACCCACAACATTAAACCCATACCCTTACATCTTATGGAGGATAATTAGGCCAATGAATGACCAGTCTCCCAAATTTTTTTCCACACTGGTCTTTTGTAAATGCTTCTAATTTATGCAGTTCTCCCC
>JAOXXN010000446.1:99448902-99470326 GCA_026770055.1 Myrmophylax atrothorax | reverse complement strand
CGCGGCCGCGCCGGGCACTGCACCGCGCCGCGGGGCCGGCGGGATGGATGCGCGCCGCGCTGCTTAAAGGATGCGGGCTGAGGCGGGGTAAGTCAGAAATCTGCTACGGATGCTGTTCTGCTGCAGTAATGTGGTCTCTAGGGGAGCTCGCGCTTGATGCATGCTACGCTGCCTAGGCTTCCTCCAGCCCGTCGCCTCTCTGCTGCTCTTAAATGGAGGTTACAGCTGATCCATCAGCCACAGAGCTGCACGCATGCCCGTCTTCTCAGCCTTCAGTGGTGGAAACTTACTAATTTCTGCCGTCGACTTCAGGCCCGTTGGCTTCCTGTCTGAAAGCATTATTACTTTTGTCCATGTGGCAAAATAATTAGCATACAGATGAGAAGGGATCCTGCCTCTGAGCCTCAGTCGCAGGAGAAGATGTGCGGTGGAAAGTTGATTGGATGAATGGAGAACAAATGGTGGGCGTTCAAAAGCATTAGGAGAGTTTTGTTGTCGTGGAGCAGGTTTGCCAGTTTTCTGGGTGAATCTCGTAAAATGGAAGGCAGGGTGGCTGGTGCCGAGACGACTGCTTGACAGACTGTGGCCTACTTGAAGGTGCACGTTTGGACTGCAGGCATAGACAATTCCTTTGGACTACTTTGTTTTGCACTTCTGCGGCTTTCCCTTTGCTATTCCCTCAAGGTAAATATGTCCTTTTATCACCGTTGTTGTTTGCAGGGCACTTTGCTATTGTTGACAAAGTGATGGAAAGTTCAACTCTTTGGGCAGTTAACAAAGGAATAGCTGGGGTTTGTTCTTCTCCCACCCCGGCTCCTCAACACATCCTGCTGTGCACAGAGCTGGAGGAGGGTGAGCAGCTCAGGGGCCGATCCTGCTCTCCCCGAAGTCAGCGGGGAGTTTGACATTGCTTCCAGTGAGAACAGGATCGAGCTCTCAGTGATTGTTTTAATAACGACTGCTGGAAATGTCAGATTTCTGCTTCCTATTTTCTAGAACAATGTGGGCAGATCTGTAAAATTAGTGACTACTGTTTCAATGAAAGCCCAGCTGTGATTAGCTTTGATTGGTGTGGCATGCATTTTCTTGGCTGAAAGGAAAAAAAATGCTTATTTAACACAAACTCATCAGTAATGCTAAAACCTAAGTTGTTGATTGACAAATTACTAGTGATTCTCTCAGCTCCAAATATCTCTGTTATATATGTGTCCTTACAAAGGCTGCTTTTTCGAGAGGAGAAAACAAAAGAAGGAAATAAACAACCTTTCTGTGAATTACATATTTTTTTACCAGATAATAACACTGAGTCAGACTGGAATCCCACTTCTCGAACAGAGCATCCATTGATAGGCATTTCTTATTATATAATTCTGATGCTCTGTATAAAATATGGAGGACTTTAACAGTTACATTTGCTTTTTTTTGTGTATTCATTTAGGAATATTTTATCCAATTTTAATGATTCCTATTCTCCTTAAAAATGGTGATTTTCATTTTAACAGACCTAATTTTGAAACTGCAGTTAAGGTTGGGTTTAAGTAGAAATTGTTATTGGTTAATTGCCTTTACATACTTCTTGTGACCATTGTAGAACAGTTTAATAAATTATTTCCTTTAATTTGAATGGTGTGGAGGTTTTGTTGCCCTTAATTATATTGGTTTGTAGAACAACAACTCCAGTTCCAAACAATGTTTAGTTTTTACCTTTCTCTGCTTTGTTTTTTAATTGCCATTTCAGTTTTCCGTGATAGTTTATTCTCAAAAATTGGCAAAGAAATAAAAGTCTTTGTTATGTCACTCTGCAAACAAAAAAAATATTGGAAGAAAGTGTTAACCCTTAGTGGGCAGTTAGCTGGTACTCTTGGTGATTTATTAAGGTTGATCAAGTTTGGAATGATAAGGTTAAACTTGGTTGCTGTAGTGTTGTCTAGTGAATATGTTTGTATATGACACAGTTAAAAACAACTGAGATTGTAAGATAACACTTTGAACCTTAGAAATGCAGAGTGATGCAAGACTGTATTTAATGAAAGGGGATTTTTCACGAGGGGAAAAAAGTAATGATTATGTTTTTCTAAAAGCTACATTGATTTATCAAATGAAACAAAGAGAAGAGTAAATGATTACAATGAGTAAATGTAGAATTAGGTGCATTTTAAACCCATCTACGGTGGATTCAATTTTGTATGTATTTTACAACTTGAACTTTCTGGGTAGTGAATGTTCTCCACCCCCTCTGCCCTCTTTATTTTCACCAACAAGGGCATTAGTTAAGTGCTAAACATTTGCAGTCGTTTCTTAGTTTTAGGTTCAAATACCCCTATTTTCAAAAAGGGCATGAGTTTTACTGTAGTAGTTCTCAGTTCATAGTATGACTTTGTTGTTTTACTCTATAGTCTTGGATCTTACATATTATAGAATTGAGCAACTGTGTGTTTGGAGACAAAGACAATTAAGAAAGAAGAGGAGCTACTTCAGTGTAATCAGAGGTGTATTATTTTTCCAGATTTGTTAAGGGCTATTTTGAGGGTCTCTTTTTTAACTGTTCTTTTCTATTTCGATTAATTTTTGTGTTGAGGAGATGAATAAGCTGTGCAAAGGAGTATTTTGATTACATACACATACATGCCTGCACATATGCGGCAGTTTATTAACTAGGCTTAGAAACTTTGCTCTATGAATGGCAGAAAAGGAACTGTTTTTAAAACTGTTCTGTGCTGGTCAGGCTTTTATGTGGACTCCAAAAGAATGAAAATGTAATTCTCATCCATCAGCATTTCCATGGGAAATCATCATGGGCATTTCTTTCTAAGTGCATCACAGGAACACATTTATGAAACAAAGTTGTCTGTGATAGAATGTATTTCTTGATCAACTGTGAGAACAGTCATTGTTTTGTGGAGAAAGTTGTTGGTGGAAAAGTACTTGATATTAAATAGTTATAAAGATTGAAAATCCTCATGGAAATACAGAATTTAATACCACTTTGTCTGAGCTTGGTAAATGTTTGCCTCATGTTTATCAACTTTCAATAAAGATGTGAAGTTCTTGATACTGTAGTACCAGAAAACTTTATGGCTGTGGATTACTTGCTGACCTTTTCTTTCTCATAATAGAAGTGATGAGAAATGCTAATAAGATTATCAATGATGTTTTAAAAAGAAATGCAGCCAGATTTCTCTTGAATGAAAATGGGTGCAAACCAAATAGCAGCATCTTCTCCCCATATCCTAGATGAAAAAGTCACAAGGAGAGCAAATCAAAGCTTTTGTAGGTTGTTGACATAGATTGCCTCTTTAGACTCCTTCATTATATTTTGCTTTGATTAGATCTACTCTTCCTATTTTAGCCATAGAGGAAAAAGCAACAAAACATAATGAAACTGAAATGAAGGGGAAACATCCTGTGTTAGGAGGGGGACAAGGATGTGGAGACAGACAGACAGAAGTCACAATGGGATTTCTGATTCCTTAAAAGGGATTACACTTCTGGTCATGAAAACAGTAAACATTATTATTAGATCGGATTTAAAATCTGTTCTCGGATCAGATTTGCAGTGTGTATACACTAGTTCAATATGTTTGCACTGAAGCTGCAGACATGGAGCACAGTCACCAAGTGAGGAAACTGGCCAGCTTGGTCGTGGAAATAACCAGGGCTGCAGGGTGCTCCGTAGACATCCATCAAATCAGGTCGGTATAGAACTGTCTGGGAGGTTGTAAACAATAAGAAATCAATGTTGTGTCTGCCAGTAGACCCTTTGGTTTGTTGAAACACCCACCTGCCTAATGCATCTGGGCATTTGGTTTCAGAAACCAGTCTCCTTCAGGATAAATTTTACATTTCTGAAGGGTCTGTCATAACCGAACTGGTTACAGCTCTGCACCGGGCAAACTCATAACCATCTGCAAGGGCACAGATTTCCAAACAAACCAGCACTGGGATCTATTATTTTGTGAAGTATTAAAGGTCTGCATTGCTCATACCTTATGTCAGTGTGCCATTTTTCATCAGGAAGTTGATTAAAAAGGTCATGGTGTACTACAGATACATGTTCATTTGGCATGACTTCAGCTGGTTCAGTCTGACTCTGGCCATCGCTTGGTGCAGTGGTGAAGAGAATCAGTGCAGAGCAGCAATTAAAAACAATTATTTTCATGATAGGCTTTAAGAAGGCTGCTCACTCTGTGTGAGCCTGCTCCTGACTCCAAAGGAAGGAGAGCAAAGAGAGGAAAAAGACGCTTGTAATACCATTTTATAAAGTGACAGGCCAAATATATTTCTCATGCGGCACCAGTAAAATCAAAAGAAAACATCTCACTCTCATGTTTTTGTAATTAATAAGATTGTTTACAGACAGAATGTAATGGAGAGTATAGTAACCACAGCCTTTCAACTGCTCACTGAATGGCTAATTTTTTCCAGGCTCTCTGGTGTTGTCTCCCCCATGTCCTGTCCCCCCTGATAGAAGTAGTGGTACTTACTTGGAAGATGTAATACTGCAATATTTATATTAAATATCAGTAGTTTGCTTTATTTTTCCGAGGGAAATCCCCTTTTCTCCTCCTGTCTCCAGCCAATACTGGAAGATATTACCAAGGGAATAAAATTTTATGCCTAATTTTAGTGTTCCTCTGCCTAATGTAGTGTGAATAAGTACCATGTTACAGCATTTAACCTAGTCTGTCTTTGTCACATTCTGAACAGTTCCTTGGTTCAAATAAAATAGTCAAAATGCAGAAAGACAAGATCTCCAAGGTTTGTTGAGAGGATAAACTGTAGGGAGTAGATGTTCTGGCATTCCTTCCATTGCTGCAGCAGGGCATTCTCTCACCTAAGGAGTACCCTTGAAAGGGGTTTCCCAGGCCTCTTGTGATATTATGAATAGGTGGCTCATCCTTTTATTTCTTACCTCCTTTCCCAAAATTCGTTGTTAAATCCAGTGTATTAGTTTTCAGCCCTGGTGATCTGTTTTAGTAACGCTTTCAGAGATATTAGCAATTCCTCTGTTGTCTGAAGAGGAAAAGGACCACGTTTAAATATGAAACTGTGTTTATAACAACTTTGCATACATTGTGGCTGTCATGTCGCATGCACAAATACTCAGTATTGCTTTTTGGGTATGTGTGTGTTTGTGAAGAAATAATACTGTTATGTCATAGAAAATGATAAGGTTGAGTTCAGGACTTTTTATTTTCTGTGTATCTTTATAATGCTTTTGGTATGTCTGAGACAAGGTGTTACAAATTCAGAATGATATTTCTGCAGTGTTTTGGTTATGCAGCATAGTTTGATTTAAAAATCCACAAAAACAAATTCCTTGGGCTTAGAGTTGACACTAAAAAGTACTGCTTGTGTTTTTTCAGCCCGTGCAAGCTCCTTGCTAGGAAACACCCAGAGTGTACGCAGGTCAAGTTAAGCTATCCTCACACACAGGAAAAGCTGTCTGTTCCAGCAGTGCTAAGATGTCTGCACAGCTGGTGTCTTACTTATTTACTAAGAGAAACAAATTTACTAAGTTCGTCAAGAATTTTCCAATCCTCTCATCCTTTGGCTGTGAACAACCTGCACCCAACCTCAAACTCCAGTTTTCATCAAACTCCAGATCTCATCACTTCCAGTGATGAATAAACATTTTCCTCAACCTTTTAAAACACGCTGCGTGTTTGGATCTACTCGGTCTTAAGGGCTTTACTCTGTGTGGAGTTATCGGACCTCCATATTCCAGGAAAATAGCATGCTTCAGTCCTCAGGGATAGTGGGCACAGGTCAGGCTGCAGCATTCTCACAAAAACTGAGGTGATTTTTGGACATTGCAAGTATAATAAGATGGAGAGGTTGTGATGAGAGCAATGAGTAACAATGGCACAACAGGGAAAAAGAATCAAACTTTCAGTTAAAAGGAAGCTGCTAGTGGCAAAACTGAGGTTCTGTTAACCCACATACAGAATTTGGATGCAAAGGAAAATTAGAACTCCATGACCATTGGACATAGGACCTCAAAAAAGAGAAGAAGAACCTCAGAAGTGGATATGGACAACAAGCTTGTTGAGAAGGATTACACAGAGGTGTCAGGAGGTCTGCTTGGATGGAAGTCTGGAGTACTTCATGAACACAAAGGCCAGCTGGAAAAGCAAAGAAAGCTCAGGTAGGCTTATTTTTGAATGCTACTTCTGGTAGGTTTTTTAAATTTTTTTCCAAACTTTGTTTCACAGGTCTAAGAACTCATTCTTTCTCTTCACTTTTTCCATTTCTCTCTTAGAATAGCATGTAATTGTAAGAGGAAAGGAAACAAAGAAAATGCCTTTCAAATAGCCAGTTTATTTTTGCACTCCTATATGTACTGTCACTTATAAGTAAAAACCCCAAAATATAGAATACCAGACCCAGTATTCATAAATGTGTTCTAAATGTACATAAATGTATGTCAGCATGTGGAATTTCTGTGACTAAATATCAGGTCTTTGTGTGCAGGGGCAAAACCAATGGAAATGAAGCAGGCACCTCAGTATGCCATTAAACCAGATGGGAAGCTGTTAAAAGCAGTCTTGTAACTGGTTGCTGAGACTGTGTTTTCTGTGAATAAAATGGAGACATGTTGTAGAACCTTCATACATACAGTCCTTTGCTTTCTGAGAGTAAACCAAATTCAAGACATTTTTTATTGTTACTCAGGGAAACACACACATTTTGATGTTGGTTCAGAGAAGCTACTCACTGAATTAACAATAGCAACTATCCATTTCCATTCATGGATTTCCAGGTTGATCTTTGCATGAACATCCCCCCTTTTGTATTCAGGACACTGTCAGCATTTTTCAGCAAGTATTCTTTAAAAGCTGAGAGTGAGGAAGGCCTCTTTGACTTCTCCTTTTACAGTGTGTTGCTGCCTCTCCTTTATCAGCTCTGGGGAAGTGCTCATTGTGGAAAGGCTGGTAACGTGTCTGGGTAAACTCCAGCTGCTCTGAAGAGCTTTCTCAGGGGTCTCTGCACTTTATGAACACATCACTGCCCATTCAGTCAGAGTTAGTGCCATGTTTCTACAGTTGGGGTGTCTGATACTGTACACTCTCTGTGTGTCAGCTCCTGAAAAGGTGATAGACTTACAGTAGCCATCATTGACAGACTTTCTGAACTGCCCACTACGAGACTGACTCATTTCATATTTTATGAGAAAAAATACATGTGGGAAAACGATGGTGATTTTTCTCTATTACCTGTCCAATCTAACAGTGCCTTTTTTTTTTGTTTTGTTGTTGCTTATCAGTGACCTTGGCTGAGAAGAAGCAGATGATGATTAGAAGAAAGAAAAGAAAGAAAGGGGTAGATCTTTTCTGTAGGTCTGTTTGACCTTTGTGACACGGCATACTGGAGAGAAGGCACACTTGAATAGTTTACTTTGAAGACTGAGCATCCTGATTTAGCAAATGCAGGCACTGCAAAGCAGTGTGGGACCAAACACCCAGTCATTTCATGCAGCAGTCACTGTGCTTCATAGACAGCTCTGCAGAGTTGTTCTCATCCCATGTACCCTCTTTCTTTACCTCCTGCCTGCCCAAGAGCCAGCATAGATTGCCACAGTGTTAGTTCCAGCCAACTCCAGTGGAAAAGAAGGGCATATGACAAGAGTGCACATGTTAATGACTCATGCATGCTTCATGTTTTATTTGTCATTTTATACGTTGTTTGTTACAGTTAATAAATTTTTATTTTGTAAAAACTGTGATGTGTTTGTTCTATTTGAAAAACTGACATGGAACATCCTTTTCCTGTACCTGTGCTTCTTGCCAAATTTAGTAAAATGTGGTTAACTTGAAATTCATTTTTTTTAGCAATGATAAGTACAGCTTACTGAAAGAGCAGAACAAGCAGATTCAAAGCGGTGCTGCCAATAACACATATCAGAGTATGCTTCTGAGGCTTCCAGAAATTGTATTCAGATTGACTCCTATAATTGCTCTTTTGTATTCAGAATTACAAGTCTTTCTGCTCTCAGTGAAAGTATCTTCGTTTTTGGTTTTAGAGGTGTTTTTAATTTACCAAATACGCATCAGAAGCCACCGAGCAATACGTGTATCTTTGTTTCCAGGTGCCAGGTGAATCACTTCAGGAACTAGGATAGAGCAGCTTTTTGAAAGCTGCAGTTAATGAAGTAGATATCTTTATAAATACTGTGGTATAGAGGACTGTCTTTGCATAACTGTATTGCAAAATGATTCCTAGGATGTGAGCTCTGAATGCATTTCATAGTTTCACAGAATTTAGGGTCACCCTCACTTCACGTAAATGCTCAGAAATCTCACTTGTATTTATATACTGGGAAGTTAAGACCTTGCTAACTAACTTGTTTCCTTTCCTATACTTCACAAGAGTTACAATTGCACCTATTTAATAACATATCTATGATACATATATATATATATACACACTTCTACACCTTTTTATAATACATTAAATTTGTCAACACAAGTTGCTAACTGCTGCTTAATGATCACAGTTTAGGGGTTGCCAGAGCCAGTGTGGCACTGATTCTCAGTGTCTAAAGGCTTTGACTGAGAGGCATTTCCATGGAAAGGTTGATGTAAACTCAGCCCACAATAAAGAACTGGAATTGCAATGTCCTGTATCTGAAAGCTTTGCTTTTGTTTAAACCACTTATGGAATGATGCTACTTCATGGCAAGTTTTATTTTCTGCCTCCGTCTTCTACTTTTCCTCACTTTTATTAATTTCTTGAAAAATCTCATGATAAAATTGAAACTCTGAATGTTCAGGAAGAGCAGGTATAGAATATGAGAGAGACACAAGAACTCCACTAATTTGTTCCATATATGTTTCTAGTGGTATTATAGACTGAGTATGAAAACATGGAATATAAAATGAGGAAATGAAGGAAGAAGCAGGGGCTCTCAAAAAAACCCTGCAGAGAGAGCAGGAATTGGGGGAAAGATGAGCTTTAACTCTTACAAGTCCTTAATCAGTTCTGGAGTCCCACAGTTCATTTCCAAGCATTTCTCCCCAAATTTCCTGCAAATTGCATAAACTATCCTGACTTCCAAAATGCTCCTGTCTAATAGTCATTTATGGAGAAAACTTTCTTTGTATGGACCTTCCTAAGTGCCTGTATGGAGTTCAAGGAACACAGGGATGACACTCTTAGGCCTATGATTTAGTTCCAAGTGTAGTCCTGCAAGGAGCAGGGATTTGGACTCCATCCTTACGAATGCCTCCCAACTTGAGATAATCCATGACTTTGTGATTTGAGATAACATCATTCCTAGACAAATTGCATTCTCAAGAGTTGTTAAGTGGCACAACTGCCTGCTGGGAAAGGTTCCTACTGTAAACTGGACTTTAAAGTTATTTGTTGTAGTAGAAATGTAGTATTTTGAAATAAAGATGCAAGTAAGTCAGGAGATTCCATCTGTTCCTCATTTTTACCAGCTAAGAATGAAGAGAAAACAAAAATTTAGGACTAGAAACTGAGAAAACAAAATTATTAGCTTTCTTGACAGACGTTTCGTTGATAAATATTCTGAATTTTCATATATGAGAATTACAGATTTCAGATAATAGCTTAATGTTTTTAAAGGAGAAATTTTGACCTCGCTGTTTACTGTAACACTAAAATGGCTAGAAAATGTCTCAGTGTTCACTCATACCATTATTTTTCTGCTGAAACATCAAAATGTTAGAACCATGGTAACAGCAAAAGGAGTTTGCCAGACAGCTATATTAGTACAAGGAGACAATACATTTGCATGGCTACATTTACAGAGCCAGTGGCCTAATCCTGTTTGACTGACGTAATTGAGAATTTCTTCAGGGGAAGAAAGCATTTTGTGTTGGTTTCTAGGTTTTGCAGCTCTTAACGTACTCTTCCAGTACGGCTTTCAAAGCAATTCCATTTAAGATATATTTATTAACCCATGCTTTATCAATTGAATTCTTGATTGCTTTTTCATTTTGCCCAAAGCCTGAATACCAGATTGGAGTTCGGCATCTCATTGCTGTAAGTGGTTTCCTGATCAAGCAGTACCTTGGCTGTGGTAAACTTATAAACAACATTCCCCAAGAGGTATCACACCCATGACATAAGCCACGAAGTACTTTGCTTCCCTCTCTGGAGACAGGTTGCTGCCCCTGTGTACCAGTAACCTGAAACACTAATGATCAAAACAGTATCAAATTGAAAGACACAGGATATCATTATTAATCAGCCTTTCTCTTTGCTAAGCAGTGTGATGCATCCATAATCATTTGTGGTAAGATCCTGACTGCTTCTGAAAAACAATATTTGGAATACAACCTCTTAAGTACGAAGCCTCCTTTCCTTCATCTTTCTTGTAACTGTTTTTCTCACCTTAAACTATGCACAGAGATTTTACTCATATAATTAAACAAATTTGAATGCAAATGAAGAACATACAATTTGCTTTAACTGCACAAACTTTTCTATGCATCATACAAGACAATAGATAAGTTTGAATGCATTACTGCAAATCTTGAGAACCAGGTCCATTATATATTAATAATTGCAGATATCTGCTGGAAAGACTGGGAGGAATCTTAAGCTTTAGAAAGCAAGATGTCTGTTTGTAGGCAGAGCACAGCAGAATAACATCCTGATTCTTGTGTGATTACCTGGCCTGGGTGATCATATTTCATAGGTCTATTTGTCTGCTGCTCATAACTTAAACATTTACAGAATTAAGGCCCAGATGTTTGAAGTTCTGAGACAAAATAAACTGCATATTCACTAAAACCAGCACACTTTTTGAAGTTCTTACTATGAAGAACTGCAAGTAGGACAATAATGGGAAAAACATCCCAATATGTCTCCTTCCAAATGAAATAGTATGATTTTCCATTAGAAATGTCTCTTATAGTACTTTCCTAATTTATGTTGCAAAATCAACTACAATTAAATTCAAAAGTCTGTTGTTTAAATCAAGTTATCTGGTTAAACTCATAGTCTGATTTGCCAAAGATCTCATTTTAAATTAATGATAATTAATAACTTAGTCTCATATGACAAAAATTTTCTAGACCTGAAATTAGAATGACTTACTTGGTCCTGGCTCTGATAAGTTTACTTAGTTCAGTGATGCTGAGATCTGTGAATCCCTAAATTTTGCATAAGTGGCTTGTTTTTCCAAGCACTCAGGCAGTGCTCGACACCTTTGTATCTCTGGCTAGAAGACACGAGAGGAAGGGGATTCTTTGAACATTAGATGTGCATTTAGGCCTGCGTGGTTAAAAAATTATTTTCAAGAAAATAGCTGTGATCACTTGAGGATCATTTACAGTTGTAGAGATTCCTACTTTGTCACTGTATGGCAGAGATACAGAAAATAGATTTGGATACACCTCATTGCTTGTGTAACATTGTGCAGCTTCTTCTGTCTTGTGATATGCTTATCTGAATTGCAGTTAGCTTTGCATATAAACTAGCTGTACACTGCTTTGCAATACACTGGTACCCTATGCTTGTGTCCTCTTTACCCATTTTTAGATGTTCAAAGAATCATACGAGTTTTTTGGGTTGGAAGGGACCTCAAAGACCATCTAGCTCCAACCCCCCCTGCCGTGGTTAGACCAGGTTGCTCAAAGCCCCATCTGACCTGACCTTGAACGCTTCCAGCGATGGGGCATCCACAACTTTTCTGGGCAACCTGTTGCAGTTCCTCAGCACTCTCACAGTAAAGAATTTCTTCATAGTGTCTAACCTAAAATTGCTCTCAATTTGAAGCTGTTCCCCCTTGTCTTGTAATTACATGACCTTGTGCAGACTCTCTCACCAGCTCTCTTAGGCTCCCTTCAGGTACTGGAAGGTGCTCTAAGGTCTCCCTAGAGACACCTTTTCTTGAGGCTGAATAACCCCAACTGTCTCAGCCCTTTGTAATAGGAGAAGTGCTCCAACCCTCCAGTCATCTTCAAGGCCTTCCTCTGGACTTGCTCCAACCATCCATGTTCATCCTATGTTGGGGGCCCCAGAGCTGGATGCAGAACACCAGGTGGGGTCTCCTGAGAAGGACAGAATCATCTCCTTTGACCTGCTGGTCATGCTGCTTTTGATGTTGCCCAGGATGTGGTTGGTTCTCTGGGCTGCCACCATACACATTGCTGGGTCGTGTCCAGCTTTTCATTCACCAGCACCACCAGTTTCTTCTCCTCAGGGCTGCTCTCAGTTAATTTTCTGCCCAGCCTGTATTTGTGCTCAGGATTGCCCCAGCCCAGGTGCAGGACCTTGTACTTGGCCTTGCTGAACTTCACTGGCCCACCTCAAGCCTGTCAAGGTCCCTTGGGATAACATCCCTTCCCTCCAGCATGTCAACAGCGCCGCTCAGCTTGGTGTCATTGGCAAACTTACTGAGAGTGCACTCGATCCCAGTGTCCGTGTCACCAACAAAGAGGTTTGTTGATACCAATACCAAACCCCTGATGAACAACACTCGTCTCTGGTCTCCACTTGGACATTGAGCTGTTGACCACAACTCTTGGGTATGAGCATCCAGCCAGTTCCTTATCGCTGAGTGGTCCATCCAATCCAATTCATGTCTCTCCAGTTTAGAGACATGGATGTTGTTGGGCAGGACAGTGTCACAGGCTTTGCATGAGTCCAGGTGGATGACATGAGTCACTCTTGCCTCATCTACCTACACTGTAACCCCATCATAGAAGGTCATCAAATTTTTCAGGCATGATTTGCCTTTAGTGAAGCAGTGTTGGCTGTCACCAATCACCTCTGTGTTTTTCATGTGCCTTGGCATAGTTTCCAGGAGGATCTTAGTGTTACTTGTCAGTGCATCTCTTCTAATACAAAAGATACTTTGCAAATTGACAGTGTGTATTGAGAACAGATCTGTAAATGTTATCACTAGCACTTCTAACTTAGGCTACTCGCTAATATTAGGGACTTTTTAAAACAAACCCATTTCTATGGGTCAACAAGGAAAAGAAAGTAAGGAGGGAAAATAGGAACAGGGTCTCCTTGATGGTGGTAAATAGTATTTAATGTTATTTTTCAAATCTGTGACAGACACTACTGCTTGAAGAGATTTCCATTTGATGGTGCCACCCGAGAAGTCATCTGAAAAGTAATAAAAGGGGGAAATTATTAGATGAGCCTTTACTAGCCTTTGCATGTTGAGCTGGGTGGAGGGGTGTGACTCCTTTCTTATTCCACTTAATGAGTTTTCTCTCTTTTCTGCCATCTCCTTTTTTGCCAATAAGCCAGTAAAAGTATGTCTCCATCAAAATGGGTGCAGGGTGTGCAAATATACCTGAGCTGGCTTTAATCACTGACTTTGTGCTGGAATAGCTGTAGAAGGTGCAAGGTGGTTGAGATGATCCTCAGCTGGTGATGATTTTTTTTTGTTAAAAAACTGATAATAGTCTGGATCGTGAAATCTTACAAGGCTGATAGATTTACCAAGATGAGCAGTCCTGTTGGTTGAATAAGAAGAATTCATGTTTCTCTCCTGTTGTGTGTTCTGCAAGTAAACTTTTTTGAGAGCAGGTTGATTATTAAGTGCCTGAGATAGCATGTTATGATCAAGTTACATAAAACATTTGTACCTGATATGCCTTAATGAAATATTAAAACTGTGTATGCTTATCTAAGAATTAAAGAAGTGTAGAGGTAACAGTGGTTTATTTGATGACAAAAATAAAATTATATTTGTGACAGCTGGGCCTTGTAGTTAATGCTCATCCAAGAGCTTATTTTGACCTAGAGACCATATTGTATATAATTTACAGGTTTGTAGAAAATTTGGGTTGAAAAGGATATCTGGAGAACCAGTCCAGTCCTCTTCTCAAAGGCATTCAGATCAGGATATAGCCATAATAAAGTGCAAAGTTCAGTCTACACAACAGCTTGCAACTATTGTGGAAGCACTCGAGAGGCTGTGGGGAAAAGTGTATTTAAAGTCAGATTCTTTAACTCTGTTTAAATGGGATGGTAGACTATGCTGCTGTAGCTATACTGACTTCACCCCATATTGCCATGAACAGGTGATTTTATTTCTGGCATCTCCACATGTCACTGGGAATAGAGGCATCCCTAGAGTCAGGAGCTGACTCTTCTGTTGGATCAAGCAGCAAAAGGGAATCCACAGCATCTGCACAGGTCAGAAGGAAGGGAGGAGAATACAAGCTGAAGGCCAGTGCATCTGAAAAATATCTTAAAAAATCCTCTACCTACTTTCTCTGTTCTGAAAAACCATTTGGGAAAGGAAATTCTATTTTTAATTACAGAAATATTTCTGTTGCAAGTTAGAGAAAATGCAGCAGGGATCAGTTCAATACCAATGGAGAAATACCATGATTGGCCAAATAGGCCCTTCCCATTTTAAGTTCTTTTATAGAATGACATAAAGAGAAAGTGTGTAAAAATTACTTAAGAGGAGTGGGACAAAACAGATAGCCATGCACTTCATTAAACACAGCTTAGAAACAAAATGGGAGTAAGGCAGTTTAGATTGTTAGCTTAAGAAATGCCTATTTTTTATGAAGAAATACAATGCCTTTAACATGAGTGTTGGCACTGTGGCATAATGAAAGCCAGTAATTTTTGTGTTGCCACAGCAAAACATCCTGCTGCTCTGTCTCTGGCCTGCCTTCGTGCTAGTCAGTGTTGATCCTAAGCATTCCTGGATTTGTGGATCAGAGACGACACTGAGCTGCCTGATACAAAATACAATGAGAAGTGTGCTGTGTGTAGGTCACAGGTAGGTTCATGTCACTTTTTAGAAAGGCAAAAATCACCACCTGGGACACAGCTAGGACATTAAGGATCAAACTCTTCTCTTTGTAGCACTAATGTAAATATAGTATGTCCACTGTTTTTAATGGCTGTTTTGAAAGTATCCAACTGCTGCTGCAAGAGTAGCTTGAATAACTTGGAAAGGACTACATGTGTAGCTGAATCTCAAGTGTGAACACAGACTAAAGCTACGCACTGTAATGAAAAATAACCCCCCCATAATTTATAGTTTAAATTAAAAATCAAAATTTGGAAGGTCCTTTTAAAGAGACTGAGCTTCTTAAACTAAAAGCTCTACTTTTTAAGCAGGCCTTTAGGCACATTTCTAACTTCAAAATACTCTGAGGTTTGACGTGATTTGGTAGTTTATAGAATCTTCACTCACCTTTAAGGTTTTGGTATTTTTTCAAGATACCACACATGCTGTGTCATCTGTTTTGCATTCATAGTAAAAATGAGATTGTTCTCAACAATTTCAAGTAGACATAAACAAGGAGTCATGGGAGATAGTGAGATGTAGAATCACTTGGTGTTTTCAGGCTTCATGACTGGCAAAGCAGATGTGATTTTTCTGTAGGGACCACCTTTTTCTCCAATGTCTTTACAGTACTTGGCACAAGGTGTTCAGTTGCATGACTTGGGCTGCTAGCAAGGATAACATATGTGTGTTAGACATCCTGTAGAGACAAGATTGCTGTTTTACTGGGAGACAGGCCAGCTGTGGGGGAAGAACATGGTGTCCACTAACTTGGCTAACTTGTGGGCAAATCTACTTAAACCGCGTCTCTCACCGTGGATTTGAGAGTGAAACAATTATGGGGCCATATTTTAAAAGAGCAAACAACATACTTAAAGAATACTTATGTTGTTAAAGAGTAAGAGTAATCTTAGTATCAGTAACTACAAAGCCCAAACCAGCAGAGATTGGTTTGTATATAGTTGTGGACATTGTATAGTTGTCTTGGATGTTGATGTTGATGCCATCTCACTGAACTCTCCATTACTGATGGTGGTTTATGTCAGTTGTGTTCAAGAGAAAGTCCAGCCCTCCTGTTGGTAAGGCAAAACACACTATTATAATTGTAGGTAAAGCACAATTCCTGTTTGCCTCAAATGCAGGTATATAAGTGATCCTTAGAGGGGATTGCTGAAGATAAGCTATTCCAGGACATCTTTTTGATGCGTACTGAAGACTCAGTGTACTTTCATCATTCCAGACAATTCCAGCGGTAATCATCCCTGTTGTTTGTAATGTATGGGTGTGGATCTCTGTGTCAAGCTGAAAATTCAGCAAAAGTGTTAGTTAATTATAAAATTCCTGAATATATGATTTTTCTAAAAATATTTTTGAAATGGAAGTGTAGCAATATGTCAGTCTCTAGTTACAAGCTATGGTTGTTATTCATTCTTGTAATGAGTGTCACTGTTTCTTGTATCCTAGAAAAGACTATGGGGTTACTCAGTTTTATAGGTAAGTGTCGGGGGAAAAAAAGGGTTTTATTTATAAAGCAAAAAAAAAATACTTCTAGTAATGAGGTAATACAATATGACATATTTGTTCTTATTTTGGGGTGAACTAGGTGACCTTTTGAGGTCCTGTTTCCTGTGACTGGGTAGCTGCAAAAGAAAACCTGAGAAATAAAAAAAGAAAAATCAATCCAAGGAAGTGAAACTAAAGGACTTGGTTATTGAATGAGGCTGATCCTGCCTTTCTGCAGATGTGGAGCAGGTGGAGACTGGCTCGCTGTTGCAGATACTGGTAATGATCTGGTCACAGCCATGACTTTGTGGCAAAGAATTTGTCAAGGTGCAAAGTAAACAAAGCCTAAGGTCCTATTAATTTAAACTTCGACTTGGGTCAGTCCCTTAGGAAAGCAAACACTTATGAACAAAACTAAGGAAGTTTTGTAGGGGAAAATAAAATGTTGTGAAGCTGCAAGTCATACAAATTTGTACACATCTGGCAGGATTAGTTGCATCATAGTAGCTGTGATAGTCTAGGACTATCTGACAATTTTGTAGAGAAGGAGAACTACCCTTCATTGTTTGGTTACTCTAGCTATTGTATTTGGAATATAGATGGATCTTTGAAACAGAAGCTCTTCTTTTATTCAGAATTGAAACATTCTCTTCTTTCACAAATTAAAGGAAGCAGCTCTGTTAGGAAAGCCTGAGAATTGTAATCATGGTGCAATGGTGCCCCCGAGTCCATCTCCACATAGTACTGGAGTGAATCGCAGTCACTGGGATCTGTTGGTGGTTTAGTATTTGTATTTTGGTAGGCAGCAGCCAATTTAGTATTTAGGGGGAGGTTCCTCACATGTGGTAAGTCCGTGTCCTCTTTCCTGCTTTGCTCTCAAGGGATGTGGCTGGAACTGAGTCTTTGGGGATTGATTTTGAAGCAGGCAAGTTCTTTCAGCTGCAGCATCAGATGACAACTTTCTTACATTAAGTGTTTGGAATGGGAATTTAGATGTTCAGAAGTGAAACGTATCCCAGCACCCACTCATGTTTGCATGAGTGGCATGGCTTGTTTCCTGTTAGCCTGTTTTGATTGATGATTGGGCCTCTGCTGTACATGTCCAAAGAGACTGGCAAACTCTACACATGATTGTCAGTATCTAAAGACTGATCCTTTATTCCTTAGTCAAATAGAGAAGGCAAGTAATTTCAGGTGGTGAGGGGAGACAGAAGAGAAGATGGTAGTTGACCCTGTTGAATGTGTGAAAGAAAGAAGGATTTCTGCAGCAGGCAGAAAGAGCTTTAGAAAAGTGAAGTAATTGTTGCCTGAGGTAATGGATCCCATGCCCAAACTCTCGTAACAGATAAATGTGCCTGTTTGCATTGGTGATTTAGCAGAGCAGTCTGTTAGTGATGAGAACTTTCATGCATAGGGTTGTTGTGCTCTCTGTAAGCAACTCTGTGCCACAATTAGGCCAAAACTGAGTTGCTTCAGACAATCAAATTGCTGTCATCTGCATATGTAAATACCGTGTTAGTTTTTCTCCCTGGTTGTGCAATTTTTTGCATTTTGATTGGTTTCAGGATGCTGCTTGTCTTTTTAAGATTGCAGCTGTTGCTGAGGAACAATGTGGGAAAAGGAAATCCTTGCATTTTTATCCCAACCAGAATAACAGGTATTTCCATGTTCATATTTAAATATTTCAGGCAATTTAATTAGAAATAAAGAAATCTGTGTAACTTACTGGTTGTTACAGACACTCTCTTCTTTCACATACTTTCTTTCATATCCTCCCTTGCTCATATTCTCCTCTTGCTTTCTTTTTCTGATGGCATTGAATTTTTCCTTTGTATAGAGTATCTTAAAAATGCCTGTACTCCCATTTTTGGTTCTTTGTGCCTGATCCTGTCGCCACTGGCTACTGGAGGAGTTCAGAGACCTATAGATCAGGTCTTTTACACAGATATGTTGGAAATACATTATTATTTCCCATGTATCTATTTGCCTTTCTCAGAAGAGCTACTATTTGCAAAAATCAGTTCTGTTTCTGTTACACAATGATGTTTGTTGAAAAATGAAAAGATCTGAAGAAAAGACCACATGAAGCTGTTAAAGCAATAGGCCTTTTTCTGCCCTGTATAGTGCAATAGCTGTTGCTGAGCTGACAGAAGGATAGCAGGACAAAATCTGGCCCTTCAAACTTCTGTGACTCCCTTCCCATCAGCATTTTCTGCAGTGTGGGAGACAGACTGATCAGCAGAACAAGGGCTTCATCTTCTGAGCTGCACATTGTCCTTGAACCTCCTGGGGCTGGAATAGATTCCAGGACAGCAGTCAGGTCATACTGAGGCTGAGTGTGATGATCACTGTGTCCCAGCCCACACAAGGAGTGTTTTGGCATCTGGTTCTGATGATGCCCTTCACCTTCTCCCCTGCTGTGAGCAGAGGTGTTGCTGTGACAGATGCCTGAGGTCAAGGGGCACATAAAATGTGAGAGAAAGAGCTTCAAGAGAGAAACCAGCTTTAAGCAGTGGATGACTTGTTTGACTCCCATAGGAAAAAAACCCCATACAAGCAAGCCCAATGCTTTAGCACAACAATAAGGATAACAACTGTAATTGAAACAAATGTCTGCACTTTCATAATTAATTAATCATTAATTGCAGTGAACACTTTATAGGTCACAAATTGTTTAAAGTTAAATCTCCCATTATGTGAAACAGGTATATCCAAGTCATATATCCTATCAGTTTGCTGTATTGATTTTAACCATTAGTCAGTATTTCGAGAGGAAATGCACATTAGTAGATGCGTCTTGGAAATGATTAGTGTTGGCTAGAACTAAGTATAGTGCAGGTGGGAGTGTGCAATCTCCCAACCAGTACTGCTCATGCACTGTAGTTCTGGCAAGGCAGTTCCCCTAATATGCCACTGTTGAATATCAGCTATAATTTTGCTGCAAGATGAGTATTGCTCCTGTGACAGAGATAGAGCCAGGGACTATAAGTAACATCTTTACACGCAGCTATGCCTTTTATTCTAAACTGGACAGGGACCAAATGCTTAAAGGTGGAATACCAATTCACTAAAATACTGCACCACTTAGTTTTCAGAGCCTGCAAGAACATGCTCTTGCACCTCAATGTAAAGTTTGCTGTCCTCAGACATTCTGAACTAAAGCTTGATGATAAAGAAGTGCTGAAGAGGGAGGTAACAGTCAGCTCCAGTAGCAAAGGGCAGCACTGAATGCAAAGCAATTTTGTATCTGAAAGCCGTGATAGTAGTAGGACTACTTTGGGAAGTCCAGATTCTAAAACTTTCTACAGACCTTTATTCAAAACACAAATCTTCCTGTAAGTCTCAGATAGCGTGGTAGGAACATAGTCCAGAGAAGCTTTCTTGAATCAAGGGGGATTCTGGTTCTTGTGTGTTTTCCACCAAGGGCCCAGCAAAGGCCATTAGACTTGGAAGGAGGCCACAGTAGGCTCAATGAATATTTTATTCAGTATAATCCTGCATTGGGTAGAATTTGGCAGTCTTGTAGTGAGAGGCTTCTGGCCTCAGTTGTCTTGCAAAGTCTCTTCTTGTCTCATTGGTTCCCTTCTTTCACTGTATGTAAAAGCTGTGGTTTTGTGCTGTGTGATGGTGATGGAGTTCCCTTAATTATCTCCAAGACTGTCAGTCAGCCAAAGGGATTAATTCTTCATTTTTGTGGGATGCCTTGTTCACTGTTACCCCCAGCAATCTCCATCTGATACAATAACTCTTAAAACAAGTTTCCCCATTTTCAAAGGGAAGAGGAAGGCTTATGACTGATTTTCCAAAGGAGATGCCGACTCTGACCTTTGTTTCCAAGAGTGCTCAATTCAAAGTGCAGATCTCCACCTACATTCTTTACATGTGAAATAGAAATTAGCTGCATGTCTTCCACCATTTCCTGTAGTTAAGGGTTTTTAAGGGAAGAAAGGGACTGTGAGGTCGTAAGTCTGGGAGATCCTCACTTAATATTTTATGCTTTGAGCCTAGGAAGTTCCAGCTGTGTACTTCTAACTGGCTTTCCTGAGTTGTCATGTTCTACTGAAGATTCAAGACACTGTGAAGTTGATATTTAATGGGTATCTAATGGATAGCCACTGGATAAATAGTTTACTTTAATAACTCAGGATTCACAGAATCACAGAATGAATTAGGTTTGAAAATGCCTCTGAGTTCATGGAGTCCAACCTATGCCTGAACACCACCATGGCAACCAGACCATGGCACTAAGTGCCATGTCTAGTCTTTCCTTAAACACCTCCAGTGACTCCACCACCTTCATGGGCAGCCCATTTCAATATCTAATCATCCTTTCTGTGAAGAATGTCTTCCTAATGTCCAATCTGAACTTCCCCTGATGCAGTTTGAGGCTTTGTCCTCTTGTCCTGTTGTGAGTTGCCTGGGAGAAGAGACCAATCCCCACCTGACTACAGGCTCCTTTCAGGCAGCTGTAGAGCATGATATGGTCGCCCTGAGGCTCTTTTTCCCCTGAACAAACACCCCCAGCTCCCTCAGCTGATCCTTATAGGACTTACTCTCTAGACCTTTCACCAGCTTCATTGCTCTGCTCTGGAACTGCTCCAGCACCAAAATGTCCTTTGTGATTTGAGAGCCCCAGAACTGACAGAGGACTCGACGTGTGACCTCACCAGTGCCGAGTACAGAGGGACAATCACTTCCCTAGTCCTGCTGGCCACACTATTGCTGATACAGGCTGGGATGCCATTGGCCTTCCTGGCCACCTGGGCACACTGCTGGCTCAGGTTCAGCTGCTGTTGACCAGCACCCCCAGGTCCTTTTCCACTGGGCCACTTTCAGTGGTGCATATTCTGTCACATGACCTATTCATACTTCCTGGAGCAGAATACATGTATGAGTCTATATTTGCAGTGATTTTTGTCACTTTGAGTGCTGTAGTGAGTGTTGTGAGTTTCTGTGGCCTCTTGTCAGCTGGGCAGTGGTCTTCTGCTGAGGGATCTGGGGCAGTTTACCTTTCTCAGCTTCCCAGCTGAACACATCAAACTGTCTTCCTTGGAAGAGGTGAAGATGCATTAGTAGTATGAGATAGCAACTACTGTATTACTCAAATATTAAGGTCTTTCAAGGTCTTTTTTTTCCGTATTTTTAAGTGATATTCTTTTTAAGTGAGTATGAATG
>JAOXXN010000446.1:99435785-99448802 GCA_026770055.1 Myrmophylax atrothorax | reverse complement strand
GAGTATGAATGCCAGTGCAATGCTATTGTATGTGAGCAGGTGAGTGATGTTACCATTTAGCTTGCATTGCATTACATGAGCAGGAGCACGTGCAGAACTCCAGAAAGTAGTGATTGGGAAACTACAGGCCACTTATTTTCCTGGTCTGTCCTTCTCCATTGGGTAAATCTGAACCTGGACCTGATAATTTTAACACGAAAATAACTTTGCACTGGAAACAAGATGCTACTTCTTCTCTTCCACATTACTCAGTGTTTTCAAAGAAGGAGGCATCCATTGAGTGCCAATGAAGGAGCCATCAAAGTAAATTTTCAGTATTCTTTTCATAAAAACACACACATTATTCATATGTGTTCTTAACTCCTCTGGCAATTATGAAGTTAATTGAGGTACTGTAGCTACTTCACTGAGGACTCATCCTGTTGATAGGTAATGAATTACCTTAATTTACAATTGCCATAAAATAAAAATTCACATTCATGCAATTGCAGTGGATCAAGTTAACTTCTTATTTCAAAGCAACTTGTTCATGCATGTGCCTATTTAGATTTTAAATCCATAATGTTTCTCAATGTTGTAATACGTAATAAAGACTTTTTCAAGCCTCTTGTATGATCTTTGTGTGTCTAAGACCTACACTAAAGATGGAGGATTTTAGGTATCGTACTGATAAAATTATCAGTTGCTCTCTGCCTACAGAAAAAAACCAGTATGTTTTTATGACAGGCAATTCGGAGGTCAATTTCTGGACATGACAGAAATTCTCATCGGTGTTTTTTAAATATTAGCAGATACTTTATATTAGATATCCTATAGCCAAAATGGAGCACCTCACCCTTGGTTCTCATTTAAGATACACTGGTCTGAAATTTCTGGTCATGACCCAGTTATACTTTTTTCTTACATACTAAATGCAGCACCTAGAATGAAACTATAGAAAGGAAGAGAAGGCAAGGAGTACATGCTTAATCTGGTATGTTTTAGTGTTTGTGCCACCTTCTTACATGGCTATAAATAACCATTATTATATGTAACCCATTTTCTTGATAGTCCAAAGCAGTTTATTAATTAGCGCAGAGTATGTGTTACTACTGTGGAAAAAACCAGAATCACCTGGTCTCATAGTGACCACAGAGCAAAATGAACTTGAATCTCTTCAAATGCATGTTAGCACATCTGTACGAGCAGCTGAAAGAAGACTTTAGGTGATCATTCCAGAGTAGGTTCTCTGGCTTGTGTATACACACGCTCATAAATACTGTGACTTGTGAGAAACATAATAATGCACTGGTGTGTAGAATGGGTAACGTAAACGTTTTTGTTTGTGTTCTTGAATCAGACCTGGATGTCAACATTGTATCTCACATGTTCAAGTCATTGTGACTGTGCAACATCATGCCTCAAGACTCATTGTAATCAGCCAGTCCTTCGTATGGACAACACTCTCATGCACATGGGGGGATTCTTGGGGTTTTGCTGTGCAGGGCCAGGAATTCAACTTCAGCAGTCCTTGTGGGTCCTTCCAACTCCCAATCTGTGATTCTGTGATTTTGTTTTGTGTTTTTTGTAATTTATTAACATAACCATTTTCTGAAATACCCCTCAGATATCCATGACTGGGTACAGTTAAACACAAGATGCTGAACAGGACAGAGGAATGTTCTAAAGCAAAACACAGTTTTTCTTTTCTGAGAGCCCAGGCCATTGTATCTTACTCCAGGTGGAACCAATTATCAAGTAAGTGATCAGTGAGAAGTTTTCCCAATGTCATTGAGAGAGTCTTCTGTGCTGGAATTTGGAGGATTTTTCTGGAGTGTGAGGCTTATTGCACTTGTGGAATCATCTTGATGTGTTCCTGGATGAACTGTTTCTTTCCTTTTCTGAAGGCGTTGCTTGTTTGTGGCAAAGGTATACCCTTTGTGTTTTCCTGTGACACAAAACAGGTCAGAAGGTGGTAATTCCATTTTCTGATACCACAGTGATAAGCTTGAGGTTAGACTACATGGTACAATAGTTGTTTTGGGTTATAATATTATTGAAACCTTTTGGCAGCTTGAATGCTAATAATGAACAATGTCTTGCTTGGCCCAGTATTTTTGTTTCGGTTCATTGGGACTATTGGAAAGACCTTGTAATTAGCTCTTCTTTTCACAAAAACATTGAACTTCACATTCACACATACACATGCAGTCAATATAGGCCGAAATGCCCCTGTAGATATTGAAGAAGTTGCCTCTGATGAACAGAAAATTTGCTACTGATATTTCATAGTGCTGTTATAAACAAGATTGCCATAAATAGAAGAGTTTATGTTGAATTTACTGAAGATTAGCAGTATTGGTAGAAAACAGGAATCTGCTGTGACTGTAAACCTTGACATGCATTTGGCTGTCTGGCAGCTCTGGGGTGATTGCCTCGTGTTGGAGACCACAGCGAGTACCAAGTCCTGAGGAACTGGGAGGAAGGAATAGTCCTGGAGTGTTTGTAGAGTACACCGAGGGATGAGTATTTGACCTTTTGATACGGATGATAGGGCAGGCAGACAGTGGCCTCTAGAGGACGTTTTTGGGTACAGACGGTCGTTCTCACTGGTCCTGAGAGGCCAGAGTGAGACTCCTGTGCTATTTCACACCTTCTTATAAGTGACCTAGTTAGATTTGTCAGAGCCGCTGAGGATGACGAGAAAGTTTATAGGCTGGCACACAGACAGTGGGTGACAAGGGAGCAGTGATTGTTTGGGAAGAGAAGTGATCCATACTCCTTGGCAGCCTGCAAAGAGAACAGTAACTATGACTTGGGGTCGGGCTGGTCTAAAGCAGCAATGAGCTAATCTGCACTATGTCAAATAACAAATATGCCATTAAGTTAATTTTCACGACATCCACTCAAAGTTTAACTTGACAGCTGAAGTCTTCACAAGCATCTACATGCATAGCATATCCACTGTGTATGGAAATTAGATTTGTCAAGTAAGTAAAAGAAGAAAAAAAAGTCTTTACATATTGTTTGAAAGATAAGCTTGTTTGAAGGACCAGATTTTGCCCTGTATTTAATGTGGTTTTCTTTGTTAATTTGGGATTCAGCCTTTATGTGGGTTTATTACTGCTTTTCTGTTTACCTTTTTTAACATTTGAAACATTTAACAATGTAGCTGCCAAAGAAACAAACATCCAATGTCCTGATATAGGATTTCAGCATGTCCTTAATCTGAAAAATATTAATAGTCTCATTGAACAGAGGGAGGGTATTAATGGTGTACAAGCTGTGGATTTTGGTCTTTGAAAAATTTAACACTCACTGTCTTTTCCTTAATAGGCTTAGACTGGCTGTCCAATAAATTCCATCATGTGATGCAACTACGAAATCTGAAAAAAGTGAAAGAAATATTTTATTAGGGTTTTTTAATAGTCACAGTAATTTTATGAGCTCCTTGTAATATGGTGATTATAGCATTTTCAAACAGAAATGTAATCTTTAAGCTGTTGTTACCCATTTGGTGTGCAAAATGCTTACTCCTTCTTCTCGTAAGAAATTGAGCAACTAAGATTTAGTAGGTGATATCTTTTCTCCTCCAGCCCTGTGCTGTTAATCCAAGGCAATGGTATTTGCTTCTGTTTCACCAAGGGCTATTTGATGCATTCTGTGGTTGTCCACAGGGCTTGTTTACCAGTTACACATGCACTTTGATCTGCATGTTTGTGCCCTAACATTATTTTAACAATAAAGCTGACTGGCCACAAAAAAAAGAGCAAGATTGGAACCGATGCAACCAAATTATGTGTGAGTGTCACTTCAAACTGAAAGCATTTGCTAATTATACTTCGAGAATTAGTGAGGCCCTGTATTCTGGCTCTAGTGTTTGCAGCAATTCCAATCCCAGCAAGGTGAATAGCCTGCATGATCTCTCTTTGCTGACTTCTATCCCTTGCTGCTCTCCTTGCAGACCCCCTGCACTGTTGTTGTTTCCCCCCTTTTCAAAAAGTAAGCGTATCAGAACCGTATCAATACCAGGAAGAACTAGAGAGAAGGCTCTGTGGTTATTGTAACGTGAGTGTTGCACTGAGTCCGTGTGAAGTTTGAACAGTACCCCTGTTGGTTGGTCAGTAGTACTGCTTACTCCATGGGACAGATGTCTCCAAGTGGAATTAATATCCTAATTATCCACCATAACTGGAATTCTCTTACCCAAATCTAAAGGGTGCCAGAGTGTAATTTTTGTAAGCATTCCTGCTCTCACCTTAGATTTACCCTGTGAGTGTGCATGGCCGTGCACGTATGCCTTCTCACATGTGATCTGTTTGTATTCGTGTAGTCCCATTACTATGGTTTCCGTGGATTTGGCAGTCTTTAATGTGTTTATCTTCATGACAGTCTTTCCAGACAGACATGTATTTTTATCCTGTATTACAGAGAGGAACCTATCTGCCTTTTTCCAAAGTCGTACAGGAAGACTGTGTGGCAGAGTTGGCATAGGTATTGACATGGCACTCATTTGCTTATCCTTCTTCCTTTTAGCAGCAATGTTGTAATCTGGCAGGAAATATGGGTACCTTTGGTTTCTATGCCTTTGAATTTCAAATCCCTGTATCTGTCTGCAGAGGAAGGAGCCATTTTACTGGCGCTTGTGGCAATGTCACACACTCGAGGAGAATTCTCTGAGCTTTTATTCTATGTTTAACAGTTCTGTGATTTCATTCCAAACTATCTGAAAGAAAAAAAAGGACAACTAAAGTAAGTGTCAGTGGAAGAATGAGTTTTTCAGATGGAGATGTGACTGTGCTTGTAAGAAGACATGGCATGATAAAGGAAGGGATGACATTGGGTAAACCAGGCAAGAGGGTAGGAGTGCAAGGGAGATTTAAACGAGATAAGTAAGATAATGAGGACAGCTGGGATATCTATGCATAGCAAACAATTTGCTTGGCAAATTTGTCCTTGTTCCCTCTTTGTGAATTGTGTATGAACAGATTTTTCTCGATTTTTTAGCTATTCAAAACTGTTTGACAAATGTATCTTGTGAACAGATTTAACATATGCATTACTGGTGCACTTTCTTTGTACCATGTTCTCATTACTCCTGGCAGATGGCTGATGGCCATAGCTGTATAGTATTGGTTCTGTGCCTTCTCTAGTCAGGGCACTGAGCTGCTGCTGTGTGACCTGTGTGACCACTCTCAGCTGCTTATTCCTCACAGTGTACATTCCAAGAACAATCCAGGGATAAAATTGTTTTTAAGAATCTCTATGATGAGATATAGGAATAGTGAATACTGTCAGTAAGGTCAAGGTCAGTTTACATGGCAGAAAAAGAAGGTCTATTTTTCCAACAGAGTATATTTGCAGTGAATAACTTAGCCAACTGTAGACACTGTAAATCCACTCTGGCAGATGGTTAAGTCTATGCTGTGACCCTCTTTTCCACCCTAGGGATTTTTTCCTGAGTGTGGCCTCATCTGGGTTGGCATTTTAATCTGAGAGTATTTGTTAGGATGTTACAAAGCTGTCTAGATGAAGTTACAAATGTCAGTGAATAAGAAATTTAATGATTACTGGAAACTTAACATAAACCTCACTTATTTTAATTTTTCATACCTCTCCCAACCTGCACAACAGTGAGTATTATAGTAGTAAACACTGTCTATGTAGGGAACCTTAAATGTTTTATAGGGAACTTCATAGTTCTGTGTGATTATTCATCTAATCTGTGGTTAAAAGACTAAGAAACAAGTGTGTGAACTAACAAATTCTACACATCTGTCTAATTCCAATAAAATGTTAAGCAAGAGTAAATTTTTTTTTTGCAGAAGTGTAGATCACTTCACATGTCACAGCAGGCTTGGTTTTTATTATTTAAGACATGCAAACAATGTGGTAGAAGCTCTACTGAAGTACTACAAGCTTTGGCGATTCTAGCATTCTTTTTTTGCTTACAGATTGTATTTTGTTAGGAAGGCCGGAATACAATGTTTAATCTTTTTTGCTCTTAGCTCACAGATGCTCCTGTAGGAGTACTGCAGAGGCTGACGTAGTTTTTAGCAGTTATGTTGGTGTAACTTTGTGTAAAAGACATGGTGAGGAAGATCTGTTAAAAGGCAACAAATAAGGAGAGAAATACTATATAGATTTAATAAGCAAGGTCTTTAATATCAAGAAAGAAATAATTCTTTTAAGTAAAGACCATAATGCTACTCAGCTAGGTTTTATTGTGATGGTGGCAGAGACTCCACCAAGTCTCACTGGCTATGCCGTGTTACGGCCTCTGCTGGGAGGTGAGTAGGACAGGTCTTTCTTTCTAAACTGAAGGTAAGGTTTCATAGTGCAGTCGTTGCCAAGTATGTCTCCCTTAAGCCTGTAAAGGAAAATCAACATTTTTAGAAATATATGTTTGGTGTAGGTGACCAGGTGTTGGGGGGAGGCTGCAGAGGTGGCCTCTGTGAAAGGTGTTCAGGGTCTGCTGTGCCATTTCCAGGTGGCTCCACTGCAGGACACAGCTGAGCCCATCAGCCAAGATAGTGGAATCTCTGTGGTAACATAAGAAAGGGAAAAGTGCTTTTCAAAGGCAGAGGGGATTGAGGGGAAAAAGGTGTGAGAAACAACCTTGCAAACACTATGGGCAGAGAAAAAGGGGGAGAAAATGCTTTCAAGCACCATGGCAGATACTCCTGTGCAGCCTGTGGAGGAGATGAGGGTGGAACGGGTGTTCTCCTGCAGCCCCATGGAGATGACCATGGTAAAGCAGATATCAATCCTGAAGCCTGTGGAGGACCCCATGCCAGAGCTGGTGGAAAGCCAATGGAGAAGCAGGTTTATCATGAAGAACTGCAGTCCCTGGAAGGACCCACACTAGGACAGGGGAAAGGCGTGAGGAGGAGTGACAGAGAGGAGCTGTTAATGGACTGACCTCATCCCTGCTTCCCCATCCTCCTGTGCTGCTTGGGATGGGGGAGGCAGGAGGTAGAGGAGAAGGAAATGAGTAAGTGAAGTTCAGCTTGGGAGGAATGGGGAGGTGAAGAAAAGATATTTTAGTTTTTGTTTCTCACCATCCAACTTAATTGGCAATAAATGAAATTAATTTTCCCAAAATTATGTCTGTTTTGCCCTTGATGGCAATTGTTAAGGGATCTCAATGTCCTTATCTCAACTCCTGATCCTTTTGGTCTCATTCCCCCATTGTTTTGAGGAGGGGCAGTGTAAGAGTGTCTGGATGGGTCTTGTCAACCTACTAGATAAGTGTATTACCAAAGGTTGCAATTTCAGGTTTCTAAAGTGATGCATCAGAAGGAGTGGATCCCTTATTTGTGCTGAAGAGCAGTATTAACAGTATATACATGTTAACAAACTAAAACTGGCATTGTGGGATGGTTGTAATGTTGCTGCAGGCAGTTGGAAACACAAGTTGAGTTTTCAGAGTTTGCACTCTGAAATGTTCAAGGATGTGTTCTTTGCTTTAACTTCACAATAATGTTCTCTTTGGGTTGAGAGAGTGAGAGGAAGAACCAAGCTTTACTACAGAGACTTTGTAACAGCAAAGGAGAAAGAAATACAGCACAGAAAATATGATTAAAATGAGTTGTGTTTGTGGATTAGTTTTGTCTTCATTCAGTTTGACACTATTGAAATCTAGTTCTTACAGGTTGAATGAGGTTAAGAACTAACAGGTTCAGGTAACTGCTGTTAATTAGAGAAGCAACCTGTTTTAACCCATAAATCAGTTTAGAGACCAACTGTTGAAACACTCAGTCACAAACATCTTAGACTTTTCTGAGGCTGGTTTCATAGACAGACAGACAGACAGACAGACGGATGTTGCCCAGAGAAGTTGTGGGTGCCCCATCTCTGGGAGCGTTCAAGGCCAGGTCGGACAGAGTGCTGAACAATCTGATTTAGTGGGTGGGATCAACTAGATGATCTTTAAGGTTCCTTCAAACCTAAACTGTTCTGTGATTCTGTGACAGTCAGACAGACAGACATGTATGTCTATAAAAAAATATTTTTCAAAGTTCTATTTCCCTGTGTTGATTTAAAAAAAAAATAGAATCTGAACACACATGTAAATGCACAGGGACTGCTTCATCCTTGGTTCATCTTTTCCAACTACCTGAGAAAAAAAAATTGCCTCATGCAGTTTCTGGCATGATTTTGCTGACCAAGAGGCTTGACTATTTCACTCTCATGGAAAACTTTTATTTAAATCCATGAGGATAAGACTAATATCATGCTACAGGTACTGCTTAAAAATACATGTTTTTTCTGTAACCTTTTATAACCATGGGGTTTTATTAGTGCATTTCACAAAACTATGCTATGCAGCATTTCTTAGAGAAGTCTTTTAAATCTTTCATTCTTTTAAATAGAGGCGGGTATCTTGGTTAAATAATAACATTTCCTAAGCTGAGACCAATCCTCTGACCTTCTGAAGGCGTCTGTCCATGCCCAAACCCGAGCCAGGTTTTTCTGTATGAGTGCCACTAAGAGTTACCATTTGACAGCTGTTACATGTTTTTGTGCAAAGAGTGGATGATGTCAGTCCAGTTTCTAGTAAAGGGTTCCGTATCACAAAATCCACTACCTTAATTAGTGCTAATTGGCCTCCTTGTTGGAAGTATCAGTGGAAAGGCCAAGGACTGAATAAGCATGAAGAATGAATTAGCCTCTGGCTCCTGGGGGTATACCCTCCAAAACACACATGAGGCACCCAGGCTTAATAGAATGTGGGCTGAATGTTGAGTTGAAAGTGCTGCCAGTCTTTTACTTTTCAAGGAAAGCACATTTATTTATGAACAAAATTATTGAAAGGGTTCTAAAAAGATAAGTGAAAACCTACAGTGTTTATTAGATTAACAAAATAATACTTTAATTCTTAAAAAAATTGGAAAATAACATGAGATTTTAATGTCCAGGAAAGAACAGGAAAATAAAATAAAACTGTAGGATTAATGTGAATGAGTGAAACATGTATAGAAATAGCCACATGGATGAAGGACTTGTTTTTAAAAAGAGGATGATCAGTGTTTATGCAGTTGTACACACATACCAAAAAAGGTGTGAAAACAAGTCAAAGTGTATTGTTTATATCTAAACTTTTTTCCTTATTAATTTTGCCATTTGTTCTATAAAAGGACCCTGTCAGGTTGTGTTACGGCACCGGTGTATGATCAAACATAGTAGTGGATATACCCTAAAGTGATGGGTATTGAAAAGATAAAATAAATCCACCAGCAATATATGCAGGAAGGTCAGTGCTGTGATTCCTGATACTGCATCTCCCCTCCAATATGTCTAAGACCTTCCTGTGTTTATTATGTTTCCAACTTTTTGAGCTCTAAAATTTCAACAGCTTGGATTTGATCTTTTGTTGTTGCCGGGTTGAATGGCCATGCTGGCTTTGAGGGAACTCATTGCTGCTTTAGAAGATCCTTGAGAAATCAGATAACTGCATACATTGCAAAGTGGGCGAAAATACGTTTCTTCTAACAACAGCTGACTTTAAAGTGTTGCCAAATGAATATTTGGGGGGTTGCAGCTTTCTCGTGCATTTGAGGGACTGCATAATAATCCCCCTCATGAGATGTGTGCTGGGTTCCATTCCTGTAGTTGACTGAGTCTCATTAGAAAGGTTTATTTCTTGTTTTTAATTAAGAAACCTCCTTCCAGAGCTATGACTCTGTAAGTGGTGGCAGTAGAATGCCATTACAAATCGGAGGGAAAGTCTGCCTAGATCCCTCTTGAATTTTAGATCTCTCTCTCAATCTCCCATTCATTCTTCCTTCACCCAAGAGAAAGTCAGGAGTAATAAAAGAGTTTTGTGGTATGACTTAGAGGCTAATGAACTAAACTGGCAAAGCCATTCTAAATTAACACCACCTTCTCATTCCAAGGGCCATGCCTTCTACTATCTCATGTTGTGTATCAGAGAAACTGCTAATTCAGTGTATCAGCTCCGAGGGAACAGATGCGCTTTCAGACATGGTCTCGTAGGCTTGGTTTCTGATAAGCTCAGTAGGCCCCCTTACTGACATGTTGAACTGGAAGAAAAATAATTGTCATGGTTCTGACATCCCTGTCCGGGCCCTGCAAAGACCCATTTGCACAGCAGCTTCTGGTACCTGGCAGTGCACTTGCTTCAGTGAGTACAGTGGGGTGTAGAGGCAAATGCAGCAGGGAGAAGAGCTATTTGAGCTAAAGGGCAGTACTAGCACAAGAATTTACTGGAAGTGAGACGAGAATTTCAGACCAGCAGATCTGTAAGTGTTTGGATCAGCTTCCTAGAAGGAGTTTTACGGGCTACTTGTGGGTTAATTTGTATTTGTAAACTGTCTTCACTATAGGGAAGGCCTCTGATTTATATCTACCATTAAAAGTAGCCAAAAAGGAGAAGTGCTCTTTCCCTGGGCCACAAGAACCTCACACTGAAGAAGGGCTAAAAGTTTCTACATTGAGCTGTAAGACAGTGTATATCTTTTGATTACTTCTATCTGATTAAAAGCCTCATTATTAATTCAGCTGCCTACTTGAACACTGTCTAGGTTTTCAGACTGTTGTGGCAGGACTATTGTCTTGTTCCAGGAGACAGGACCGTATCACCACATCCTGTGTCACCTTCACTGTCTATTTCACCTGATCTCTCCCAAATCCAGCTCTGCCTCTGTTCTTTTTGAGCCTGCCTCTGTGTTTTCTATTCTTCTCTGACCTTCTCTCCATCTTTTTTCCTGACAGGTTACTTGAGGGTTTTTTACTCTGGGGTATTGTCCCTTTCCTCTTCTAATGACAACTAGGGATAAGTCACAGGTGCTGTTTTATGCCTAAACATTTCCCTGGCTCCAGTTACACGTCTAATTTCTACATTAAACCTTCACTTTACTTTGTGATGAACTTTAAAAGTTCTTCATTTAACTTCATCACCGGAGCTGTCTTGATCTCCCACAGTGAGTGCTCTACTGCTTTTTTATTTCAGCTTTTTTTTTTTCTCCTCAGTCTTGCTACTATATTTTCACAAATATGTTTTTTAGCCTTCTAGGGTTATTAAATGTTTTTGACTATCTCTGAACGATTTGCCTTTTTTTACCTTGTTTGAAGGAGCCTGCATAAGGCGCATGTGCACAAGAATTGTATGTTTTATCATTCTTTGTGGAGATGAGAGAAACAGAAATTGGTATATGCAGACACAGACCTACACTTGGTCAACTGAACTTTGCGGATGATTAATAATCTCGTTCATATTTGGACCCACATAAATGCTAATAGCATTAAATAAAAATATTAAATATGGGAATTGCATAAGCAGCCTAATTTTTGTTCTTCAAATGAGGAAGTAGTCTGATTAAGGACTTGGTTACAGGAAGAAATAAGAACTGTTTTATGTTTATATCAGGAGATTTGGAAGTGGTGCAGAGATTATGTAGTAGTTAAGCAGTAAGGAGGATGAGGTTTTGAGGCACAGCACAAATGCAGGTGCTGTCAGCATCTCTTCATAAGTCCTGATGCAGTTTTCTGCTCAGTGCTCACACTGAATCAGTTCCTGAGTGACCAGCCTTAGACACAATAAGGTGTTGTGCACTGATAACTACACTGGCTTCAGTTTAGTTGTTCCTCATTTCTGCTTTTGCTTGGAACAAACAAGAAACCTCATGTCACACAGATGTGTACAGAGAAATGGCAAGGCATATATTTGAAATGTGTATATGTAAGTATTTTTCACCCAATTCACTTGAATGTGTGTTTGGTATCCAGGTGATACCACTATGAGTTGTTTCCTCAATCACAGTTCTTAAGAACTTCAAACAGGTGCTATCCGGAGAGCTAACCCCAAAAGTCTGGGCACTCCCAGACCTGTAAGCAGAGATTTCTGTCAGCCGTGTCCTGTTCTCCCTACCAGAAGGTGAATTGCTCCCTGAAGGACACTGGAGCAACGTCTGGCCTGTTTAGTTTAATGGGGTTTGTTCACAACTGCAATGGTCTGTTCTGAAGTGACTGTAGAAATGTAGTAATGAGGAAGGAAGACGTGTGGCAGAGGCAGAACTCAGATGGCCATGCTCAGTTATCCCAATGCCTACATTCAGATAACAAAACATTGTTTTGAAAACTGGAATATTGGAGCTCCTAATATATCATGTGCAATTATTTTTGTGGTTTAATCTACTATGTAGTGTATATAACGTTTTCATAAAAGCCAAATATCATTCATATAAAATGGTCATCAGTCACCTTTGAATGTTGTTTGGATCAGCAGTCCTACTGACTTTTGAACTGAAAAAGAATTGTAATAAAGACAGACTAGGAGGAAGAGTGCTGATCCTGATATGAAAACAGAGTAACTGGTTAATATTTAAATGAGAAATAGAGGTAAGATAAAAAACCAAGTTAAGAAAAGGAATTATTTACCAGAGAGTAATTAAAACAGGAAAAAATAAGAAAATTGTGGGTGGATTGCAGTAGTTAACACCTTTTCCATCCATTTTTTCATCTAAGAAATTCCTTGTGTCTCTCCTACTAAGCTTTTATTTTCTCTAACATCTGCCTTTTTTCTACCTGCATTGGAAAGAAAACAATTAATAGTTTTCCAGTTAATGCAATATAGAAAGGAAAACAACTTTCTGGGCGTACGAACTCATGTATTTGCTTGGGCACTGTTAGGTCTGATGGCTGATACGACTGAAGTCAACCTAGAGAATAAAAATCTTGTTACATTCCCTACCACGTTCATTCAAATGAAAGGGGAGTTATCTTGGCTAGAACTGATATAAGGTGTATTACAATTATGGGACTGAAAGCAGTAACAATTTTATTCTTGGAAATTAATTTTCTAAACAGACATCTAAAGTTGCATAAGCCTGTCTTTACTGAAACACATTCAGAAAGATTCTTTTGGTCACAGTGCAATATATTTAACCCACATAATATACAGGAAAAATACTGTGTGCTCTAATCAAAAATAAAATACATGCATTTTATTTATTTTTAACATTTATCTTCAATTTAAACCCTCATCCCAAATTACAAAAAAGGACAGAATATGGT